>CM040243.1:76316148-76843340 GCA_022545495.1 Chrysanthemum lavandulifolium | reverse complement strand
GGTTCTTCAAGTAGGTTTTTTTAAATAAGAAAAACAAACGCTAACCGTTAATTGCCAAACGAGCTTTTAATTTAAAACACTAAGGGTCCGTTTGGTATGGGGTAGTTGCTTTTGAGGAATGGTTTCAAAGAAAAAAAAATTTTGTTTGGTTTGAATCAATGGGTTGCAGAACAGTAGTGGATACCCATGTTCAGGGGTTTTCACGAAAGTGACATTCACCCTATGGATTTCTGACATTTTCTTTTTCATTTGTAGATCTTATACAAGCAACAATAATGCAAGTCATATTAGTTTATTTTTGATGATGTGTAACTTTTTGAATCACATATAATTCATTATGTAATTTTTTTCAACTTTTATAAAGTTAAAAAATATATATATATTTATTTTATTTTATACATTTAATATATAAAATTATTTTCTTTCTTACATCACACTCAAATCCAAATTCTAATCATATTCAATTCCAAATCACTCAAATCCAAATTCTAATCCATATTCAATTCCAAATGTAAATCCGGATCTAAACTCATTTACAAACCAAACTGGCCTAAATATTTAGCATTAGCCGCTCTCATATGCTCTTAAAAACTACATGGCAAACAATACCATAAGCCTAACTTTTCCGCAAACAATAGCATATAACTAATGTAAAAAGCATAACTTGGTCAAACCGGGCAGTGGCACATACCCAAAACTGAATATTTAGTTTTTTTGGTGCCAAGTAGCCTGTTCAGACTTAAACAATTGCGTCCCGGCTTTGGCATACTTCTACTAAGATGTGGTTTTATCACTTTGTCTATTCAGTTATCATACATGACCAAAAACCTACACATTCCAACCAAATGAACCAAGCTGCAACTGACCTCGGTTCCTTCAAACGAACCAAGGATCAATAAGTAGTAAATATACTTGTATGCAAAGAAGAATACCTGAAATAAAGAACTTGAACTCACAATAAAAGAAACGAACTCAGGTAGTTATACAAATCTGACATTGAGTGTTAATATCAAAGAATTGGCCACAATTTATTGAATGGCAAAATGGTCCTATTAGATACAATGAATTACTTGGCTAATTCAACTTACAAATAACAAAAAATAACATATGAATATTTTGTGTCAAATTAACTATCTGTTATTCGACCGAGTATATATGCATCAAGGGCAATTATTAACCCACTCACCATGTTTACTTGATACACCAAAACGGAGCCGCGTAGTGATGAATAAAACTAAGCTCAACGTATCTAATCATCAAACTGATAACTTTCATATACTTTAAGCAAAATGTCACGACAAGGAACCACAGCCCCAATCTTGATGCAAGCCAAGAATGCACCAGCAAGCTTACGATGTAGACTATAGACCTCATCAGGTGGTGGTGTCAATCTGTGTCTCAGCATCGTTCCACCAATGTTAGAAAGACTTTGAGTTATATTATTAGCACGAAAATCATAACCCCCAGGTTTTGCAAATGGTAACCCGACTACAAAAGCAGCCTGAACGTGTGCCTCCAACATTATCTCCGATTCCTCCCCTGTCAGGAAACCAAGCCTTTGTGACATCTCGATTACACCTTCCCGGTCACAATTTGCACACGCAACAACCTGTTTTAAATATTGCACTTCAATAATTAGAATACATTCTAGTTAATTATATAAACTTCTGTCTGAGAATCCCATTTCCATTACAAGAAAACCACAATGATAAAAGCTATAGTTGGCCATTTCAACCCATTGCTATTATTTGGGTTATGTTATACCTGTAACAAATCAAACGGGTAGGATAAAGAGTATAGCTTAGAAGCAAATGGGTCGAAAGAGTCAAAAGTGACCCAAAGTGTATTCTGAGTGCATATAACCTCCTAGATCGTTTTATTCAAATGAGAAGTTAGATTTACTGAATTTTTTTATTTTGTAATCATATGGCTAATCATTTATAGAAGAAAATTTTATAGGGAAAAAAGGTTCTGCTCCAACCCAACCCAGCCTGCTCCGAAACATAATACAACTAAGCGTTTTGACCAAAACATATGTAGAATGTTACCCAACCCACCCATTTTGGGGTAACCATGGTTTCCAACCCACCCATTTTGCCACTAATAGCCAAGAACAACAATTAGAAAAACTCACCATCCTCAAGTAATTATCAACAAAACGCTTAGGGTAACTTCGAGCTGCACCAAAGTCGATGAGATTTATTGTTCGTGTAGACTCATTGTACAAAAAATTGCCCCAGTTAGGATCAGTCTGCATTGAATAAAGTAAAAGAACAATATGAGAAACAAAATAATTTAACAATGTGACCTTGCATCTATAGGAAATGAATACAAAGTGCAGAAAGGACATGCCTGCATGAATCTGAAGACAAATAGTTCCATTAATGTAAGCTCAAGCAACTTTTTCCCCACATAACTACGGGTCTCTTGATCCAGAAGTGCAACCTTATCGATAGGAATCCCTGTAGGAAGAAGAAAATAAATAACTTTTGTATATTTTGGACTCCAAAATAATGCATCTTTAAAAACATATTATAATGTTTTTACCATGAATAAGTTCACTTGTAAGAACTTTTTTACTTGAGAGTTCATCTACTACTGATGGAACATAAAACCCATCTACATTACATAACAATTCTCGAAACTTTTTTTGATTTGATGACTCCAACTCGTAATCACATTCACGTGATAACTCTTCTTTTGCCACCTGTAAGGATTCAATCATAAGTTGATCTTCATATTATTCTAACAATCATACACTATATAGCATCATACGATACATATTGAAGTAGCATAATGGCATTAACATAATTTCTACTATTCAAATGTTTCTTTCTTCAATCTTACAACTTTACAAGTTTCTTTCTACAGGAACAAAAACATACAAATATAACTTCATGAATTCCAAGATATTTTGATTTTCTATTTAAAGTTTTCCTAACATGTAATTTCTGATTCAAAAACTTGGTATTCATGTTTTACATATACTTTGCTATCCAGATACAATATAAACAATTAAAAGTTATAACTCAATCTACAAGCATAAAATGGTTTATTAACTTTAGCATAAATAAGATAAAAAAACAAATCAATCACTATCATTTATGAAGATGCTTTAAGATTACAAACTTCAAAGGAATATAGTAAATACTTGCAACTTCTGCAGGACCAAACATATGAATAAATAGCGATTGAGAATTGATTCACTATAAATGTACTAGATGTCTAGATTATAGCCTTTTTTATGTATTCGACATTTTGCCAATATTCTTTCTGTTAACATGTTTTAGCTTTTTACACTACAGATAACTCAGGTTGTTATTAAGATTCTTCATGTTTTAGATCACAAAAAAGGTCCCTTGTGATAACGAACTTACCTTCATAGCTTTATCAAGATACAAACCCTCCGGAATCAGATTTGTATAATCCAGCAGCAGTTTTACGTTCTCAATATCACTCTCAATGCTATCCGCAACGCCAGGATATTGTATTTTCATTGCCACTTGAAAATCATCCTTAGTGACGGCTTGGTGCACCTAAAAAATCATTTCAAGCTATAAACACCAAAACTTGGGAACTTTATATAATAATGCATGTGTGACAGAATGAACGTGAATGATAGCGATTAAGATCTCAAAGACTCAAACTACGGAAACAAAAAATCTTGTAACCAACATATAAACTACATAACATTTAGAGCCTCTCAGTTGTCTAAGTTGATTAAGGCTCCTAATAGAACTGGTGACCAATTGATAAGTAAAAACAAGCCGAAATATTGAAAGAGTCCCTCAGATGTCGATGACAAGTGACTCTGTGCTTCAGTGTACTAGCATGTGTCCTAGAGTAGCTGAGTATGAACAAATAAATCATATTTGACTATAAAATCACCTGGCCTATACTTGCAGCAGCGAGTGGTTCATAATCAAAGCTTTTCAACTTCGATGACCAGTCGGGGCCCAATTCAGCGCTCAAAACTTGATTGAGCTGGCTTCTTGGCATAACATCGGCACCTTGGCGCACAATATCCAAAGCAGCCAAGATCTACAAGAGATAAGAAATTACCAAATCAGAGAAAAAAAAAAAAATCAGAATCAGAGTCACTTCAGATGACCTAAACTATTGCATTCACCAACTTTTGCTCACAATTTACCCATTCACCGCACGTTTATTGGTGTGTTGTTTATCAAGTTGATAGATACAAAAGAAACGTACCGGAGCAGGGACAAGAGATTCGTCTTGGATACTCAACATCTGTCCTATTTTTAGTGCTGCTCCACGCATCCTACACAGTGCAAGAGCCAGGCGTTCTGCATTTTATCAGATAAAAGCGGCGAAAGAGCAGACTGCTTTCCTTGCGATTGACTCGGACCAAAGACAAGCCTCTAGCAGATTCCTGTACAGTTCCCCAGGCGAGCCCAGCACCTAGGCCAGCAAACCTTAACAACTAAAGTTAGCAATCTAACCACAAGTCGGCTGGATCTTAATAATGGGAAGCATATCACACTGAACTTATATATGGCATCTAAGTTTCAATTGTTAACCATTCAATTCCAAAAGAAAGCAAAACCATTCCAAACGATGCAGGACGTGTCATTAAATAAAGCACAAAATACTAGAGGATGAATACAAATAAGTACTAGTATTTAAGTACTATAGTAGTGCAAATCTGTAGGTAGTAACATCAGCAGCTTGGTGAATGGAATAACTTTTGCTCTATACCACAATACAGTGAGCTAAACAAAGCATACCCCATTGTCAGCCTATTCAACATATGCTAAAAAATCCACTAAGATGAACATGCAATCCTAACACCAATATTCAAATATCCAACTCATTCATTCACGGCTGCAAGTGGCTCGACAATCATTAATCAAGAGAAGTGTTTCGAGCAATAGACATGGCCTTATCTAATAATGAGTCAAATTTTAAGAATGAAACTTTAGCAGAAGCAATCATAAGATGCTGAAATTCCCTACTACACTCAGGTACCTAAAGTCCTTCACATGTATTTCTACCTTGTAAAAGCAGTGTAACTAAATTCCATACCTGCACGTTTATCTTTGAAGATCATATCTTAAATTTAGCTATTGTGGTCCATTGTTGGCATGACATTATGGCAAATCAAGGTATCACTATCAAAGAGCCTGTGTGAGAAGGCGGGAGCATTAGCAACAGGATCCCTTAGGTTCATACGGTGTATTAAACATACAAGAGTTCTTTAACGGCTCAAAAGAGGTTATTCTAATGACTAATAAAAACAAATCGCGTAAAGGGGATGACACCCCAAAAAAAACTGTATTAATGCAACAAAAATACAAATACAAGACGTGGAAATTCTACATAGTACTTAAGTGGTAGCTCAAAAAAACAAAGTACCAACAAACAGCCAAAAACAAAGGAACATTACAGATTCCAAACGGCTGTTACAAGTTCCAAACTTGTTTAAATCAAGCAGTCTTCAAATTCGAATTTAACTACAAGACCATGAGTTTAAGGCCGCATAACAAAACAGCTGAAAGATATAGTGTTTAAATGTGCTTCTACAGTTTGTAACAGCTACTTACTCTAAACTAAACTGATTACTTGGCCCCTACTAATTAATCACTTTCTCAACACCATGTCAAGTATGATACATCATTCTATCAAACAATACACCTAAAAATCATTCTACAAAAGCAATCACTAGAAAATAAAACACTGGAGCAGAATATTCTCGAATTCGCTAGCAACAACAGATATTTCAAAAATATAGCATACAATAGATATAGCTTAATAATAAAGCTTAACTCACCCAACGGCCCTCGAAAACGGAGTAGATGGAACCTTCCTCTCCCTCCGTATCCTCTGCTTCGTCACTACCGGCGTCACATTCACATTTTCCGCCAAATCTTTCACATTTACATTCTCCCTCACATTAACACCTTTCACTTCTTCAACCGCCGCCACGTCAGCACCACCACCTGCCACGGCACCACCCCCACTCAAACTAACCGTACTCTGATCATCAGGTATAGGTAACGGTATATCATTATCAACAGAAGAAGAAGAAGAAGCTACCGTCGTATTATCATCAAAATAAACAACACTACTACTGTTACTGTTATTATTTTCGTCGCTAACTGCATTAGGTTTTGAAGGAGTGAAATTAGTAGTCTGGCCTTTGGTTAGACCGGATATATCTGTGACTGATAATACGGCTTGACGGATTAGCGACTGGACGTTTGGATCGCTCCGTCGTATGGCTTCTTTGGCTACTAGTGACAGTCCGTTTAATAGTTTTCCGATGTCTTTTGCTTTTAGCGACGACATTGGTGACGGTGTGGGAGGCGTTGGTGACGAATATTGAGGGGAAATGAGCGTCGTGTAGGGATATTGGCCAAGGATCGGTAGAGTGTTGCGCAAACTTGGTTTTTATGTTCCGTAATTGAATCTTGGGGTTTTACTACTTTTAAGCAATGTTCTAAAAGGCGTGGCGTGCTCATCGCTTCTGAGTTTCTTGAAACTGCGTTTTCGTAAGGCGTCTTAAGGTGGCGAAAAAATATTTATAGATTTATGTATTTAAAACTTTGTATCGTTTTTAAATGATTTCGATAACTAAAGTCCGTCCGAATAAGCAGGCCCGAATATGGTAGAAATAGGAATTAAGTTTTGAAATAACGAGGCGAAGAAATAAATAAAATCTTAGAAATTGCCCAATCAGTAAATCCTTAAATTCTTAAAAATGGTATGCGCCTACTAAAAGCCTTTTCACGCATTCAGCACGCTTTTCCTTTGCTAGCGCAGGCGCGCGCCACGGTTCGTTTCGTGGCCTTAATGGCCAGCTGACGCGCCAGCCTTGACTTACTGTGGCGCGCTTTTAAATTCTCGCTTTTAAGTCATGGTTTTGACTTTTATTAGTGTTTTGAGATGTCATGGCTGACTTTTATTTGGTTGGTTAGTGGGTATCGGTTCCATTTTATAACCAAACACTCTTTGACTGATTAGTGGCCGATTTTTGCTTAAGCCGATATTTTCACCAATTTTTAAAAATCTACAAGGTATAAGGCCAATTACCAATCAATTGGCCGCCTAAGCTGATTTTTGCAACATTGGAAAAACAATAGGATATAAGATTATTCAAAATTTTATTGCCCGTTAAATGCATATATATTTTAGCTTGCAGAGTGAAAGGTCATTTGTTACGAACATAGCTGGAATAACACGGGATGTTGTGGAAGCCGCTATAGTAGTTCAAGGTATCCCCGTCGCCCTACTTAATACAGTTGGGATTAGAGAAACTATGATATCGTGGAAACAATAGGTGAGACTACACACACATGCTCATAGATACACTTTTTGTGTTGTTCTTGATAATTTTTCAAATATAGGTGTTGAGAGGTCAGAAGCGGTTGCAATGGGTGTTGATGTGGTTATCATGGTGGTGAGTGCTATTAATGGATGGACGACACAACAAGGTGTGGGCCCATCATGCTTTAAACTAAATGACTATCTTCATAAGCTGAAACACTATTAATTAGGCTTAAGAAGTTCGACTTTAGTTTAAATAGACGGAGCTTAGTGTAAGAATTGTAAGACAAGCAACTCACCACCACCAAGGTGGCTAGTGGTTAGGTGTCATGATATTCTAATAAAAGGTTTTAGGTTTGAACATCTTTAGGTAAACATCTTGGGGTGGGTTTGGAAACGCTCATGAGGATACCCCGGTTAAGCCGCGTACTTCTCCCTCCTCAAGGTAACTGAACGCGAAAGATCTCATCCGTTTCATTGAAAAATAGAACATATAAAGGTGTCCATGGTACTGGAACCGGAAGAACCGAGAACCAAAAACAAGGAAAAGGTGGAACCGAGAACCGTCCCAAGTTTTTCAGTTTGGTTCCGGTACGGGAAATTTCGGTAATTCCCGACAAGTACCAAAGTGTGTCAAAAAACAATTTTTTTAATTTTAAACAATTAATAAAGGACATGCTATAACAATACAAACACACACAAAAATATCTTCAACAATGCAAATCGTTTCAATAATTACAATTTTATATAGCAAAGGCATGTTGTAGAGGATTTTCTTGAAATCATAGACAAGAAACACGTTTCTCAATTAGTCACTCTATGGTGGAACAATGCATGCCTTTGTATGAAATATTTCAAGAGTAGTTTTCAAACAAACTTGAATGCATATTGCGCTTAGCCGTTATTGCTTTTTTTGTTTTTTCGGAATTGTTGAAAACTAGTAGAGCTTGATAGATCTTGAGCTTGTGGATCGTTAGCTATGCCTATGTAATCACAAGCACAGTAAAAGACAATCTCTACAACTTGTATTTAGTAGCGGAATATAAACACAAGTAACACAAATAACTAAGAACTCTGTGATCCTCTATGGATCGCTATATTAACTAAAAACTTTGTTTTTCCAATCGGTACATAACTCATACTATTGTGTTCCTTTTATAGACAAGGAACCCTAAACAAAACCCTAAACCGTTTCCCAAGAAAGGTATAAACATAAAACTAAATAAGATATACACAATCACTTCCTAATAAAGCTCATGTATATCCAAACTAAATATACTAAACACGGAATAACAACTTCATGAAACCAATGATCACTATATATCTTGATGAATTATGTCTTGGTAGAATCACACTACTTGATGAGAATCCATTCGGCATTAACTTGACATAATCCATACTTCACATAATTCCCAACAATCCTCCCCTAAGCGGAATTTGACTAGGTTAAGTTCGGTTTCTTGATAGATCTTTAACTATGCGACACACGGAGGATTGTATCTGAACATCGTGACAAAGAATCAAAATAAGAACATCTCTTTGATGAATAAACTCGAAAACTCCATATCTTTGCGACAACAAATGACAACATGTACATCAAAACATATTAGTTTCATACTATTCTCATCACATCCGGTGTGTTAACTCACGTGAGAGGTGAATCATTGAAAATAATGGATTTGATGTCTCTTTCTAATAGCCATCACTACTGGAGTAGCCAAATGTTTCGATTCGAAAGCGATGGTACACTGATAACCATCGATTTGTTAGCGAACCAGCATCCATATAAAGCGGTTTGATATGTCTTTACACATGGCCGTTTGCTCGGGACTAGTCAATTCTTAGAATCGGTGAATTGATAACCAAATATGGTATTCAATGCCTTTACCACAAGCCATATACAAGTGGGCTAGTCAATTCTTGGATTCAAAAGGAATAAATCATGGTGAATTGATGACCATACAACCTCGACAATTAAGCATGGGTGGTTGCAGACCTATGATTTTGAGCAAACCATTACGACTATCAGCAGATTTGATGTATACGTACCAAAGTTGTACCCCTTGGACTAGCTAACTCTTGGACATACACAAAGTATATCTGGTCAGTCAATAACTATCAATAATATACAACAAACCCGCAATAAAAGTTAGACAAACTCAAATATATACAATTTTTTTAATTTTTTTTAACTAAGAAATAAAGAAAACAAATATTATAAAAGATACAAAATACCACAATCAAGATGAACCTTTATGTTGCGAATCGAGTTTTAATCAATCCAACACATTGTCTTGCATAAAGGTCATCATTACCAAGCTGGATTAGGAGGTACTTCCAACACGTCTAAGTAGTCTTTCCATTAATGAAACAGACAAAGGATAAGTCTTGTCAGGAACATACACAAAATCATGCCACATTTTGTGCGAACCACATGGACACATGGCATGGGATAAAATCTCCAACTCTCAATCTCCCACTTATCGAATTCTTCCAAATAGAATACCCTTTACCATCGGAGAATGAGAATCAAACAAGACTTGAAGATCACCCAATAAATATAAACGAACCACATGGTGAATGAATAGTATAATCTTTGAGTGACATGTTCATACGACATCTTCAAATCATGTCTATCCACTAAATGAAAGATTTCCTTGAAGTTGAGCGTATAGTAGAATTATCCGATCGATAAGCGGTGTTAAGCTTCCCGGTGTCAATTGATCAATCTGACATGTGTTCCTTCGGAAAAACATCAGCAGTTCATTCTTTAATAAAAGTTGACTCGGTGACCTTAAGATCTAAAGAGATACTCTTGGAAAGATGTTTCCTAGCTAGTCTCGCGGATCTCCTTAAGGAACTAAGTTTCCTTTTAGTCATCCTTTTCTTTCTCGATATATCTCCCAATTATCAACGGAAGAAATACTAGGCAATGCTTGGGAGAAACAAGAGAAGGTTCGTGAGAAGAAACCTTATCAGTTGAACTTCTCTCTCGACAAGCTGCTTGATGGTAACAACAGGAGAACATAATTTTGGTGCCACATCATCAAAATTATCTACAATCTCAAGCTGTCTTGGGTCTCTTTGCTTTAGGAACATCGGGCGTATTAGCAATCCTTTCCAATGTAGAAGAAGAAGTAGAACGGATGAAGAAAACTTCATAATCATATTATACTTTACGATCAAAGCATCATCGAGATAGAGCTAAGATTTGCTTCATTGACATGCCGGTATTGTATCTGATAGTACTATGATTCTTCACAATCCTCCTCATATGAGCTCTCTTACGAGCTCTGGTCATTGGTTTTCCCTTTTGCTTTATTCCTTTGAGCAACAATAGCATTCCTCTTTGCATTTGCTTCTTTCTTCTTTTGTTTTCCAAGAGCCACCATTTGTGCCACAAAATTCTCACTATCAAAATTTGCACCTAAAATCGTTTAGCAAGATTAGGATCGGATGCACCTTGATTAGTATAGGCATCCCATTGAGCATCGGTGAGCTTAGGAAATAATGCATCAAGCTCGTTTTCTCTCGATGAGGCAAAGTAGAATCGGGCGTGCATTAAGAAATTCACCCACGCACGACTCTTCGCATATTTTCATAATCAAGAAACATCCTAGCTTGAGCTTGCCTTTCTTCTTGGACACGGATCAGAACCAATCACTTCATCAATCACGACTTCCTTTCCTTTGTCATAAGGTTCCTCGTGAGAACCAATTGGAGAAATAGGCACGGAAGGAACTTGAAGAAACACCCATATCAACATCGGAAGAAACATGTTGAAACGCCTCAACGGTGTAGAAAAGACTTGAGTAGAATTGACTTAAAACTTCTCCCGGCAACAAAAACTTCATCATTATCTGCTGAAGGTGGAGAATTTGGTTGTTCTTGTACAAATGAGGCTAGACCATGTTCGAGAGTAACATCCTCCATTTGAACATCGTGAACACACTTGCAACAATTTGTCCCTTTGAAGCTTGATAGATTCCTTATTCAAATATAGTCTTTTCCTTTTGCTAGTGTATCGAATAGGTTCCTTTTTCTTTGAAGGTCTTGACAACAATAGGAGAAGAAACATGAGTTGTTAGAGCCGCATCGCCCAAGATTCCTAGTGATGCAAGGCGAGTCTCTTCTTGCTCTCATCGGAAGAAACCAAAACTCTCCTTTTGCCCCTTTTTCCAAGTAGTTCCTCCAGTTCTTAACTTTATTCGCAACTCCACAATCTTACCACCAAAGTAGACTTGGTCTCTGCAAGCTCCTTCTTGAGATCGGCCGCCTCACTGCGTACACATTCACTAGAGCATATATAGATGTAAGTGTAATAGGGTCCTCACCCACCGGTGATTGCTCGATGGTAATGGGAGCTTCATTGGGCCTTCGGGAGAAATATGAACATGCTCAAAATTAGAAATCCTTCATCAAATTGATTCCTAATAGGACTAGGTGTGAGACAGTCTATCGGTTTCATGCTCAACTTCATCAAGAGAAACTTGAGTGGGTGGTGGACTAGGACTAGGTCTAGGTGAAGGTATAGGTGGAGGTAGGTCGGGAGAAACATTAGATGCTTGATGATGAGCGAAGGGCCCTCGTCAATATGGCGAAGGATTACCATCGGTAGTATTGGTGAAGATGGATCACCAACAACATTATCCTCATCGTGACTTCATTGTTTTGAGGCAACATAGTTGCTAGCAAAGGATGATGTGTCCCTCATACTTAGTTCTCATTGAAGCAAATAGCTTAGAAGATAAAGCTCTATGGGATAAAAAGCTTGGGTTTGGGTAGTAACATCTAAGATCATTTGTAAAACCTAGGGTACATAAAAACTTGCTCTTCTTCCTAGTTATATTCTCAACCATATTATCGAAAATAAACTTAGAAAAATATAAGTTAAACCACGAGATAGACATACAATACCACATCCCAAATGGTAGAAAATTGATCCCATCCTCGATTTATTGCTTAAACTACGAAGCAATGTATGAACCAAAACCTCCACATAGGACAAAGGCGATTCTTTAACCACATATCGGTCCTTGTACCTTGATATCCAATTGCTCTTAGCCCATCAAGTACCACGTGACATTAGAATGATAAACCCTATTCTCATCATCCAAACGAAGTTGTCTTCTTATCCGCTCCTCTGTCACCACATGCTCTGTTCCGTCAATCATTGCAACAATCTCTGTATCACTCCGTTTTGTAGCAGTCGCCCAAAATTGAGTAACCAACGATTCATATATTGCATTCGGAGAATGTGTTAAAGCATAATGAATCTTGGACCTCTGTAAGAATTCTACCATTGGTCTATATAACTCATCACCCTTATTTGTTCCCGAGCGATTTTATTATGATCATGCTTGAATTGAGCGCCATGAGAAAAATCGTAAGTTAGGGTTAAGATTCACACAAGTGGAAGTGTTTTGAACATGAGTAAAGAGGAATCGTTTAATTTGAGGCGAAGATATGCGAATAGAGAATAAGTAGTAGTTTCCCAATTTTGGTCAAATTGTTGACCCGGTCTTGGCGATGTTTGCTACTTTTACCCAATTTAACTTTCAACGGTGAAACACTAGCCATTCTGTTGAAGAATACCAATCGAAATAGATCACGTATTGAAGCTTGATAAATATCTTTTCTTGTTTCACCCACACGCATTAAATCTCATTAAGTCTTGAAGCGTCTATAAAATAATCCCAATGCACATAACTCTTCATCAAAAACCCCAAATATCATCAATGCTCCAAAATTAACCACAATCAACCATGAGTACTAAACCAGAGATCATAGATATCACTAAATCATCCTCATCATCATCATCATCATCAAGTGATGATTCAAACCCATAGCTATATTACTTTCCTCAACCATATCCACGACCAAGGAAATCACCCTTTCTCCTTCTTCGGAAGATGATAGTGTAGTGAATCCAGTGAATCTGCGATGATTACGATGACTCTATAAGGAGAGAACATCTTCTCCCGACCTCAAAGCACCTCGGCCTCAACGAGGCCACGAGGCAATCCGCCCACCCCAAGGATAGAGAGGTGGTTCTTGGTCTTCTGCACGGTTTGGTGCATCCTTTGTCGTATAAGGGAAGGGCTTAAGGAGGGTGGATGGATTGCATTTTGGTTGAAATCCATAGATGAAGCACAAAGGAAACTTTATTTTTCTTCATCATCATGATTTTCATCAATCCATCCTTCCCATTTTGATCCTTAGCATCTTTCATCGTACCGGTCGTGCATCTCCAGCCATCGAGATAGAATGAATGGGTGGTTATGCAAGACTTCACAAACGCATATCCAGCATCTAGTGTGAAAGATGTGAGCGATCATGCATATCCAACAGCCTGTTAGATGTTGGAATAGATGATATGAACTAGATTAGGATTAGTAGATCATGTATAGCTCTTTTCTTGTAGTTGCATTTGATGTTGATTGTACTCTGTAATGTATGGTATACTGCATTTCTCGAATGAATGAATGAACAATTTGCTTGATGCTTCTCTTGAATGAACATTATAACTTGATTACATTGTCTTGATGGAAACAAATAGCTCACCCGACACTTTGAATTCGGTAGAAACAAGCTTTAGAGCTTTCTTGACCATATTCAAATTAACAACCATGGTAAATTCCAACTTGAATAACCAATCGCAAAAGCAGAACAAACACAGAGAAACACACAAACCAACAAAGAAAAACAAACTAAGATTACATTAATTTGGTTAGTGTTAGAAAAGCAAACAAAAGTATACATAAAACCTACAAAATTACATAAAACATGCAAAGTGTACACAAATCCTCCACAGGGCCTATGCCTCCCTTAAACTTTGCGATTAAGGGTTAAGCATACCAATATGGACCACAAGGTGTTGAAACCTTGGTCCATCAAAAGCCTTGTTAACAAATCGCCACATTATCATCGATGTGAATTTTAACCACTTTTATCAAATGTTTGTCATATGCATCTCTTATAAAGTGGTGCTGATTTCAATATGTTTTGTTCTCTTGTGAAAAGCGGATTTTTAACAATGCATATGGTACTTTGATTATCAATAAAAATTGTTGTGTTCATGAAGTTATACCCATAATCCAACAATTGATTTTGTATCAAAGAACCCGTCACAACAATTAGCGGTGACAACGTACTCGCTTGATTAGATGAGGTAGCCACTATAGTTTGTTTCTTGCATTGCCAAGAAATCAATCTCTTTCAAGGAATTGGCAACCTCCGGTGGTGGACCTCTATCGGTTGCACCGGCATAGTCACTATCACTATATGCTTCCGGCTTAAATGGAGACTCCTTTGGGTACCAAAGGCCTAGATGAGGTTGGCCTTTGAGGTACTTAAAGATCTTCTTATGACATTGAGATGGGAAGTAAGTGGAGTAACTTGATGTCTCGAACAAACACTCACGACAAAAGTAATATCGGGCCTTGAAGTCATCAAATACATCAAAGAGCCAATCATAGACTGTATAAATGAACATTCACGGTGGATGCCTTCATTGATGGTCTTTGTTTTAGAGCTTCATAAGGTGTAGTGGCGATCCTTACACTCTCCATACCAAACTTCTTCAAGATGTCCTCACATATTTGTCTGATCGATGAAGATACCATCGGGTTTCTGCGAAGTTGGAGACCCAAAAGAAAGTCAACTCCCCATAGCACTCATCCGAAACTCTCCTTCATAAGCTCCTCAAACTCCCGCACCAAGCTTCTTTGTGGATCCAAAATAATATCATCCACATACACTTGCACAAGAATGATGTCGTGGAATTCTTTTAAGGAAAAGTGTCTTATCAATTGCACCTTGTCTATAGCCATGCTTGACAGAAATGATGAAAGCCTAGCATACCAAGCTACGGGTGCTGATGAAGTCCATAGAGCTTTGACTACTTTGTAAACATGATTAGGATGATCCGGGTCTTCAATCCTTTAGGTTGAGTGACATAAACTTCCTCTTCTATTTCTCCATACAGAAAGCACCTTTAACATCCATCGATATACCATAAAACCCATGTAGGATGCATAAGCCAAAAATATCCGTATGGCTTCAACTCTAGCAACAGGTGCAAACACTTCATCATAGTCAATCCCCTCCTCTTGTCTATAACCTTGAGCAACTAATCTAGCTTTGTTTTTGATCACAACACCTCTTGCATCTCTCTTATTCTTCAAAATCCATTTAGTCCCAATTGCATACTTGCCATCGGGTAGTGGTACAAGGATCCAAACTTGCGATTTTGAAATTGTTGCATTTCTTCTGCATTGCTTCAAGCCAACCGGAATCTTGAGGGCTTGAGTAACATCGTTGGTTCCACTTGAGAGAAAAGCAGAAAGCAGACAATGTTCATAGTGCGTATGATTGTCTCTTTGTTGATTGGAGACATAAGAGATAAAAGCCACTTGACCATATTTAGAACTTGTCACGGTGCCCCTAGTTCTAACGGTGCATTAGGATCACCAATAATATTGTCTTGTGGATGAGCATTGTTGATCCTTTTAGTAGCGATGGTGTTGACATCAATGGAGTATCAAGATTAGTCACCGTGGGTTCTAAATCGGTGTCATAGGAAGGTGAGGTGAAGATGCCGACTTTTGGTTGATGATGACCAAGGTCGAGAAGGTCTTGGAAAGCAGTATAAGGTTCTCCAAGATCCGTTGACTCTCTAGTAGAAATAGGGTAGAAACAACATGTCTTCGGTGATTTGGTGACGATAGGAGAAAGCAGGATCACTTTCGGTGAGAATGATTGTTTCCACCGATGGCTTCTCTTGCACTCTCCTCAGCATTTCTCTCAGCTTCTAAGTTAGCTGCATACTCCTGTTTCTTTAGCCTAGCAAGGTCTTCAGCATAGTGTGAATCATCATCACTCTCATCAGCACCATCTTTAGTATTATCTCCTGCAAAATTGTTAGTGGAGAAAGAAGGCACAGTAATAGGTTGTTCAACATCTTCAAGCTCACTGTCAGAATCAGCATCCAATGTACCAACATTGTTAGTAGGAGACTCTTGAGAACCTGCATTTTGGTTAGCGGATGTCTAGAATAACCCAAATAATCGGTTAAGTAATCAAGGTCAAAGACCACATGACCACATCCTTGAACATTGGGCTTATCTTCAAGAAATATCGGGTTCAAAGTCTCCTCTATCTTTCTAGCGGACAAGTTGTACACCACAGTAAGCCTTACTATGAGTGAATAGCCCACAATATAACCATCATCGACCTTCTCATCAAATTTACCAAGTGGATCACTAGTATTAAAATTGTCACTTGTGCCAAAAGGTTTGAGGTAATGTATAGCAGAACTTTCCCAAACAAAAGTTCATATGGTGTTTTGAAGTGAGGTATAGTAATGGATACCTATTCGACACATAACAAGTCGTGCCAACGACTTGATCAAAACATAGTGGGTAACTTAGAGTCTGCTAGCATTGATCTTGCAGCCTCTATCAAGGTCCTATTCTTCCTTTTAGCCACCCCATTTTGTTGTGGGGTTCTTGGAGTGCTATAGTCCCTTTTAATACCTTTAGACCTGCAAAGAATTATCAAGAATTGTTTTTAACAGAATTATTATGCAAAGAATTAAACAGGTCTTGAGGGGCTGTCTTGGAAGTTGATTCCTGGCGACAACTCGACATGCTTATTGGTAGTCTTGGGTGCGGCGGGGGTGAAGACTTGGGAAGGTCGGACTTGGGAAGGTCGGACTTGTCATTTGAATCACACTCTGTAGACCACTTGCTCGGAGGACTTGTCCTTTCATAACACAAGAGACAAAGTCATTAGAAGAAATGTCGAGTCTGCAAGTCACATGACTTTTGCCATATAGATGGTGTGATCCATCAAAGTCAGCGAAATAGAAAGGTCAATGGGCATGTGCTCACCTCTAATAGGTCCACGGACGACATGTAGGTCACCTTGTTTCACAAAATTAGCTAGGCTGCTTTGGTGTAGATTTCGTGTGTCCTCCCAGCTTCTAATCCTACATACTTCTTAAATCCTAAACCTATAGAAGTATTCGGAGTTTGACTAGCATAGATGTGACTAGCTAACTTGTTCCCATTTAGTAACCATTCTTTATGCCTAGCAATCTCCTCATCTAGTTTCTGTTTCAACTCTAGATTCTCTGACATTACATCTGCTCTTAACTTCTCAGATCTTTTTAACTCATTATTAGAACATTCAAGATCACTCTCTAATATCCTAATTTTTTCATCATAAGCTATTTGATTCTTCTGAAACCAAACCTTTTGTCTTTCTAATGTTTTTAAAGCTTGTTTATAAGCTTCAACCTCAACATAGCATTCATTATATTTAGGTTTCAAAATATCATAAGCTTCTTTGAGTTCATTATAACGCTCACTACAACCAAACAAGCAGTTTTGTACGAGAGATGCCCATCAAGGCAATCGATCATGCCTATCTTCAAGTACAACTTGCAAACAATCCAAGATTGTCACCACCAAGACCCTCATCATTCTCCGCTCATGTTGCGCCCGGTCCACGGTTTTATCAAGAGTGACCAAAGCGGTGAGGTCTTTCCTGCATCCCTTTGATTCTGGCGATAGGAAGAGTATTTCACCTCATCACCGACTTTCTGTCCTTGCACTCTCCGGAAGTGACCATTTGATGACATGTAAAGCACTTGACCTTCTTTTGTCAAACCTAAATTGGATCTCTTCCCGAAAGCCGAACTTCCTTCCGGCCTTTCTTTCAAATTTCTTGATGTCCATAGAAAGCATAGCCACCGCCACTTTAATTTCATCTCTTCCATCTCCGGTGGATCCACCGATCGAAATCCTCATATGCAAGTTCTTCTTGAGGATCATAATCGACAAAGAAGGATCAAGCACATCTTCCATTACACCCCAGTTGAGAACTTGATGGAGTGGTAGTGTAAGATGATGATGAGTAAGTTGGAGTTGGACCATAACTCATCTTTGGGGTAGAGGCTCCAACGAATGTTGTGTGACTAGTAGTAGATGATGATCGAAAAGGACTTTTACATCATGTTCAAGAGTTTTAAGTTTGTTATCTGACTCATCAAAAGTAAGCATATCCGGACCACCTTTAGCTTTTAAAGCAATGCTTACTTGTAGCCGGGATGGAGGTAATGACCTCAAAACTTAGAATTACAATCATCATTATCTGGATTTGCTGTAGGTGATTTAATCGACTTAAGATCTTGTGAAACTTGTCGTAGCCCTTGTGAATTCCTTCCTCTTGATTTGAAAGTCTTGAAGCGTTGTCGCATGACATGGACTTTCTCATTCTTTTAGACTCCTCATTCCTCCGAACTTAGCCTTGATCGCCAACCATATATCCTTAGCATCTACCATATAATGAAAGTCGCTCAAGTGATCTTGAGGTATCGCTGAAGAAGTATAGTTCTCACCTTGTGCTCTCTCGAGCCGCCAGGATTTCATCGTGATTTTGGAGGAATAATGACAATAGTACCATCGGGATCGATGGTTGTCCTTTTAAACTGCTTTCCTTACGCACAATTGACCGGAGATTCCAATCAATGTTGGAAATCGGTTTGCATCTGCATGGCCCATAGATCATACTCTTCTCTCTTCAAGTATGGGAATTTAGCATTCTTTGTTGGATAGACTAAGTGTTGTAGGGAGGCACTGTTATTGTTGTTGGTAACTTCAACATCGTCCACAACTCCAGACATGGTGAAGAATGTAGTGATTGAAATGATTAAAGCAAAGAACAGCTCTTAGTATCGTAGAGACTCTCACGAGGCTCTGGTACCACTTGTTGAAAACTAGTAGACCTTGATAGATCTTGAGCTCGTGGATCGTTAGCTATGCCTATGTAATCACAAGCACAGTAAAAGACAATCTCTACAACTTGTATTTAGTAGCGGAATATAAACACAAGTAACACAAATAACTAAGAACTACGTGATCCTCTATGGATCGTTATATTAACTAAAAACTTTGTTTTCCAATCGGTATATAACTCATACTATTGTGTTCCTTTATAGACAAGGAACCCTAAACAAAACCCTAAACCGTTTCCAAGAAGCGTATAAACATAAAACTAAATAAGATATACAATAACTTCCTAATAAAGCTCATGTATATCCAAACTAAATATACTAAACACGGAATAACAACTTCCAGAAACCAATGATCACTATATATATTCAAAGAATTATGTCTTGGTAGAATCCACACTACTTTGAGAATCCATTCAAGATTAACTCGAGATAATCCATACTTCACATAATTCCCAACAGAATGCAATGATGTGAGCATCGGTTATGTTGATACATTGTAGTGGGTTGATTTGATTTTATGATTTTATGGCTTGCTTCAACAAAGAACTTGAATTTTGATGATTTTGAAATGAAAAGAGTAGGTAGCAAGTAAAATCTTTAATATGAAAAGAAGAAACTAATGAGCGTACGGGTTCCAAAACTAAGAATAGTTGAACATAATAAATATGATATGTAAGTTCATAAATATTTCTAACATCAAAACGAATTGAGATCCTTATGTTCAAAAGGTCATGTTGAGCATATAGAAGCAAGATAGCTCATTACCAACATGACATCTCATGTTCACTTTGAACATGAGGATATCTTTCCCATCAAAAGATTGTTTAGTCATCATAAGATAATAACATAACATACCAACTGGATAGATATCAAATATATCGACCTTGGTAGTTCCACTTGACTTCCAGTTCCAAAGAGCAATCTCCCGTCCCACTAATAGAACCATAGCTGCAATCACCGCGTTGTGGCTTAAATTTGCAAGTGTCATTCATGATCACTTCCCTAGAATAATAATCTTCCACGTATGCTTTGATTATTAGAGATCCTTTTGTTGGAACAACCAACACAGATTGTACCAGCGGAATTTGGCTAGCCTTGAGAGTATAGGAAGACTTAGGTAGGAAGAGTAATGAATAGAAGCAATCTTTATTTATATATTCAGACTCGGACTGAGATTCTTCAAGAAAGTCGTCACCATAGTATGCAAGTATATAGCCACTAACTTCAAGACAAAGAGCATCCGATTTTGTTGCAAACTTGACCTCGAGTGCAGTGTCCACTGCATCTTTTAATAGGATGTAATACATGCTTGTACATCCATCCTCAACATTAACGGAAAGACAACCACGCACCATCAGATTTCTTGTCCCAAAAATCTGAGAGGTCTATTGCTTTTCTGTCATTACAAACCTGATGACACTCGTTCTTCATAGTGACATAGAGTTCCATATAAAGCTCAATGAAGGAAGAGAATGATGTAAAGGGAATTGAATGACCAGAAGTGGAATGGCCAAGGTAAACAAGCTTCCCATTGATCATGTTTATGGGTTCATGGAAATCATACTTAAATAGAGGAACATGAGCGAAGTCGGGCTCAAAAAAGTGAGACCCGCCATCTGATAGGAGCCCAAGCTTATCTGATGCTGAGATGAGCCCAAAAAGCTTGCCTTCTTCAACAAACGCAAATGATGTTAGAGGTCTAGTACGAAAAGAAAGTAGCTCAAACCGGCAATTTCTGTATGGATACCTGAAGAAAATCAAAACAGCATCCACAAATTAAAACCAAAAAGTTGCAACTATAATAGTAACTACATTGTGTTGATCAGTACACAAAAATCTTGCAATAGAGGTGGAGAGGGAACTGCTTGGATTTAAACAGTGGTACACCACTAAGTTATGCTAAGTCCTTGTCATGTATACAGTAGACATGAAAAACATTTGTGCAAGAAAGCGATTATAAATGCGCGAAACATCTTGAATTAATCTCTAAGCAGTACCTTTTCAGAACATAATCTCTATTCCCTCAAATTACATTTCTTTATCCAAGCATTATTATGTAACAGTCCTATTATGTGTCAATAACAATTCTACTACATCACCTCTTCTGAAAAATACAATAATTAATCATCCTACATAAACCTCACCTTTCGCAACAACTAATTAATGTTGATTCAGTTCTAACTCAATACATCCAGATCCAAACTCCATAGCAAAGATAAAATTCCCTATATCTTATCTTATCTTAATCTTATCTTAACTATATATAAAGCATTTAGGACTTTTATTTTTAGAAGTCTTAAAAATTTTAAGCTTACACACTTACTATTATTAGTAATTTTTGAAAATAAAACTTTAAAAACACACTAATTGCACATTAAACTATGACATTAAATTGGATGCATGTTACAATAATAAAATATAACTAATAAAATGAATTTAATATGTTTAAATAGTTAAAATTAATAACTTTTTGAATTTGCATATATAATAATGACATATTAATTCTTCATTCTCATAACACAAACGCACAATTTCTAGAAACTATCATCTTTTATTTCTAAAAATTGTTAAACAATATTTGGCAAAAAAACATAAAATCAAAAAATCGTTAAACACAATTTCCCTCCGAACCGCTGCTTTTGCGCGGGTACCTTGCTAGGATATACGTATATTCAACAACCCACGATAGGCAACAATTTAATGAAAAAACAAACTTCTTGATTTATTCAAAAATGAAGATGTTATTATCATTTTGGAAAAACACACAAACTACATACCCCACCAGCCATAATAGAAATTCTTATTTTGCACACAGAGGCGTTAAAAGATGGTTTATAATATCTAACATTATAGAAATCCAAATTTATATATAAAAATCTCAATTCTGAATGTCGGAGACCCAAACAAAACTATCTTTTAATAACTCAACGATTCATATGTAAATGTGCGGTGGAAAGTCACTAAAAGATGGTTTTTTAGCCAGTTTGGGTCATTTAATAGCCAAAAAACCATAAAACTAATCTCTCAAAACTGATAAAAAACTGATAAGTAATTTTGATTTTATTTTATATGTGATATTACAGTTACATACTAATGACCCAACCTTTAATGGAAAAGTACAATAGTCTAAGCAAACAACCATATAATTGACTTACATTGCATGAAATGAAATAAACTTCGTATAGCAAATATCAATTATTTTTAATATGAAAACTGGTAGTTACCTAGCATTTGCATCCATTGGTCGTTCCACAGCAGGAAATAGTAATCTCGAAGGCAGTTGGGTCATTGATAACGCAAACAATGAGGATGTCTACACATAAAAGAAGTTAAAAACTGGTTATAAAATGTGGAATTGTGACTAACATTGTCATTTTATACTACCGTAATAATTTTACTTGGGTTATTTAAACTTGACTTGGGTTTGAAAAATCCTTTTATACTTTAATTCTTCATAGTGAATTATTTAAACATGAATCGATTCAACAATATGTAAGTTAAAGAGTTTTATAGTTGCATAATACACCCGAATTTATATTAAAGAACCTAAACCCAAAAACATGAATAAATCTCAGATACTCCCTTTCAAACAAAGGAGTAAAACAATCCATGGTTTATAAGCAAAAGGTAGTCCCATATAAGAATCCGGGAACAAACCCGACTAGAAAACAAATTAAAAGAAAAAAATACACTAGATAATTCATACGGCGTGATCCCAAGAAGATGAAAGCATTTTTCCATGACCACAAAAGTTGCCTCATACAGCAATAATGTGCTTGGCGCCGCAACAGACCCATCCTGCCAAAACTTATAAAGTTACGCTAAATCTCAACATAAACAATCATATGCCTTTCTAAAATTAAATTAGTTTCTTAGAAAATTGGCTCGATTTAAGAGAGCCTGAGAATAGATTCAATAAAACATTGGTAAGTAGATATTATGCTCTCTTCAGTAGACCTGCTAACTTAGCAATATTTTAATGACACATTTACCTTTTTGAAAATCAAATACTTTTCATAATAAACCTTGATTTAATAGAATAGGAAATTAAATTCAATATTGTATGTAAGTAAATATACCTTGCAGACACAGGAATGGTAAAGGTTAAATTTCTTAGCTAAATCATAAAGATATTCGCACAGGATGTGTGGCAAGACGGATAAACCTGACTCTTCGAGAGCCTGGAAAAGAAAGTTAAAGTATTAATACGATAATATAATTTACACAATCATATTAACAAGATTATGAAAATCTATAAAAATCAAACTTTTCACTTCATTTTTTTCGTCTATGTTTGTGAAATTTCTTCATTTAGGCAAGCAAATAACTATTTTATATTTAACCCAAATGTCTGTGCCAAGTTAGAAACTGAACTGGGTTTTTTAATTGGTATACAGTTTACTTATATGTTTCATTATTCTCAAATTTTAGAAAAACCTAGGGAAATAAAACCAAGTATTCACTTCAACTAGGATCATGTATGTTGAAAGTAGTAAAAGTCCATTACGATATTGTCTTACCTCAGTAAAATCGAGTAAATGCAATCCCAACATACGCTGCTCACCTTCCTCCCATCCTTCATCTTTCTCCAATATTAACTCTAAAGCCTGTCGCAAACATATATATCGGTTCTTAGTATTCAAGAAGAAAGCAATAAACTTGAGTCCGAGATGAAAAACTTTTAACATTGAAAGGAAGCAAAAATTCTGACCTTTAACTCACTTATGTCTTTGTGATAATAATCGGTAATTCTACGAATTTCAGCTTGTGTATTTAGCAAATATAGGAAAGTATTTCCCTATTTATCAATGAATTTGAGGAGATGATGAGAATACAATATAGAATAGCATGACATTACTAGTAATTCAAGAACACCATAAAAATACCTCTTCATTAAGCATCTCAATATCAAATGTGCAAACAGCCAACCGATGCTTCGTCAAGGATGTATACCTGTTAAGAACACAAAACGCAAAGCATTGAATATGAATAAGTATGAAACTTGACTTAAATAGGGTATCTTATTTTATGAGACGACAGAAATAGCAAGTGTGAACATTGCTACATTCAATATATATATATTTAATATAAAAGATTTAGGAAGTAAAATTCTGATTACAGAAAGTTCATAGAAAGTAACATTATTACTTGCATAATGAATAATGATAGGATAAGTACAATAAGGGATAAAAATCATGATAAAAGCATAAGAATCTCACCTGAAGACACAATCTAGAACTACTTCAGCGGTATACCCAAGCAACTTAGCAGCCTCGCCTGATAAGAAATTAAAAATAAAGTGAAATTTAGCTATTTTAAAATCAATCTCGTTGTAATATTAATGGACTGATGATATGGGACATGTTTTATCTCTAATGGGTCAAGAAAACTAGAATCAAAACAGGTCAAATAAGATGAAAGCTAGACAACTTTATGAAAGGGTTGAATGATTTTTATAACAAATTAATTTTGGTATCACATTATTAATTCACGAAAATAAATAATGAATAAATGAACAATATCTGGTATACCTTGTTCCACCGCCACACAACGAGTTTTAGCTTTGTCTAACAAATTATCATCCAGTACAGAAGTGCAAGCTCGATATCCTGTATAACTTGTTCTAGGGGGTTGGTGCCTATCACTTGGGACCATCCACCCTTCATGTTTAGCAGCCTGGAAAAAGTAATGGGTACTGAATTTCTCATCTTTATTTTAAACGCGTAATCAGTTAAGTTATATGCTGCTGTGTAAAGGTTACTTACAGCGAAGCACATTTCAATATACACCTGTTGCCGTACAGGAGTCAAATATATTATCCAATCTGCTTCTTGCTCGCAAAGTCCATTCCTACATATGACAGATGATTTGAAAGCCATTGTTTATAAAACATTGGTTAAGCGTAAGAGTTTTACAATAAGCATTTTCAATAAACTTAGCAAGTAAAGTACCACAAAGCAAAGATATCTTTATAAGCATTTTCGAAATCTCTTTTCGGAAGAATAAAAGGCACTTTTCCTTTTATCAGCACATATCCTTCTATTTCTTCATACGGAAACCATCTATCCAATACTTGAGCAAATATATCATCCCACTGAAATAAATGGAATTATATTAAACTCAAAAACTGCAAAATATGCCTATTTAATATCAAACATGCAATGTGGAAAATGTAATTTCATATAAAATATATATATAGACGTAAATATAGAAAGATTTAATATAACAAAGATTCAAACGATGACCGGTAATACGTACTCTTTTTTCAGAAAATGTGGGCAAGATCGAACGATGGCCGGTGGTCACATCCACTTTTGAATACTCTAAAATGCTCATTAGAGTGTATCTGATAGAGCATCTTCGAAACAAATCCTCATGCATTTCCTCATCCAATGAGAGATAGTCTAGTATTACCCTTTTCACATGAAGTTTTGGTGCCCATGTTTCTATACCATCTTTTAGCATCTTATGAATGCACTGCAAGGAATTATAAAGAATCTAAGTAAAAGCTTTAACATGGTTTCAACGAGTTGGAAAAAAAAAAAAAACCTTAGCAATCCATTTCCCTGATAGCTTTATAGTTACAACGCCAAGTTCATTTATGGAGGGTGTTTCCTTTATCATGTCTGATTCCAGATATAGTGCCTTGATTTTCTGTAATAATAAAATACCACAGGAAACATATAATTACAGTTAAAGAAACTCTAGTATATTCAAAAACGATGATTGACAAAAAAGTCAACATCACCTCCCCAACAAATACTGGTCCTTTTCTTTTTACTTGTAATGGTATTCCAGGACAATTTAATAATTTGGTCCATATCCAGAAAGCATTTCGGCTGCCAATATTCAGAAGAAAAAATTTGATGTATATGTTACATACCAAAAAAAAGTAAAAACGCACAAATACCATAAGCAACATATACCATTCATAAAGACCATGCTTCCCTTTAAAAGTATATATTGTATGCTCTTGTTTTAAGTCAGCGTAACTATTTCCATCTCCAATGTCACTATGTTTCAGTGCACGTAGCTTTATATAGCTTTGAATATCTTCCAGTGCAGTTTCAAGTGGCTTTAAGATTTCTTCTTGAAGGCTCCATCTATTACGTTCCTGTATTACAAAAACAATGCCATCATCTTACTGTGTGAGTGTACATTAAAAAAATAAAATAAAAAAAGAGACATGATAACGTGTAGGTTAATAATAAACTTACATCAGGAGAAGTATCATCTGCGGTTGCTGTACGATGTGCCCACTTTAATCTCTTAAGTTCCTGTATTACAAAATGTGAAAATGAGTGCCATCAGCTTAACTGTGTAATATCATATTTTTTTAATACAAAGCTAATAGACTTACATCAGGAGCTTCCCTTGGTGATATAGAAAGTTGCCAGTCTAAGAATCTATCATCTTCCTGTATTACAAAACACGTGCCATCATCTTAACTGTGTACATTTATATGTAAAAGAAAAACATGGTATTGTGTACATTAATGATAGACTTACTTCAGGATCAGGAACATCTACAATTGGTGTATATAAAAATTCTGCGTAGTCTAACCATCTCTCCCATTCCTGTATTACAAAACCAGTGCCGCCATCAGCCTAACTGCATAAATTCATATTAAAAAACATGATAATGCGTATGTTAATAATAGACTCACCTCAGGATTTGCCCTATTTTCTTCCGTAGAATATAACCACTTTCTAAATTTCTCACGTTCCTGTATTACAAAACAAGTGCTATCATCTTAACTGTGAGTGTGTATATATATAAACAAGATATTGTGTACAAAACTTACTTCAGAAGTTGATGTGACACGTATCCACTCCTGTATTACAAAACAAGTGCCATGTGTAAGTAAATTAATATATATAGAAAAAGGGTAATCTGGAACGTTGACAATAAACTTACAAATTCTTCTGGTATTTGTGTTGTAAGTGACATGGTTGTCGATGTAGAATGTGGCATTGTTGGTGTAGAAAGTAATAAAGGCTTAGCAATTTCTTGTCCACTATGTTCATGTGGTAAACTCTGCAAGGCCAAATTCTCCAAGGGTCTCAGGATTAAACCATCCAATTTGGGGCTCTCGTTTTCAATTACTAGCTGTTTAATATTAGTTGGTGCAGAAGCTTTCATTATCACTGTATCTGAGTTCCTCCTGTTTTACAAAATACAATGCCATCATTTTGTAATTTATAAATGTATAAAAAAACATGAATATGTGTAATATTGAGGTTTCGACATCTATAACAAACATGTAAAGAACTAACGTTACCAAAATAATACTGCATGTAATAATAATTTCTTATTTTATACTGTAGTTTTTATCCAAAGTGAATCAGCAATATACCCACCTCCTATGCTACAAGTTAATCAGCAACAGTCATTAAATTGAATATCTTGTAATGCAAGTCAGTTTATTAACTAGGAAAAAAAAAAAAAAAAAATCTACAAACATTATTAGTTACAATCGACTAGATTAAAAAAAAAAAAAGGGTTTCTCACCGATAGATAAATTAGAAGATGTGAGTTCAGTAACACATGTGAATAATTACCGAGCTCTCAGAATTTCAGAATTAGCATGCATCGGACCAAGTTTTATAGGTTAACTTAGAGCCCATTTAGGACAATCGGGCTGGATCAGGGCTTTGTTAAATAAACTAAGCCCAAAGTAGTTAACACTCGACTTAGCTCCTATTTTAACTTGTGTTGTGGTCATGTGGTGGCCAAATTGCATGTGTATTCGTGTTTGTGTTTTAGTGGGGAAGAGATTCTCGAGTTATTTATAAACGATTGATCAGTTGGCCATTATCAATCATTGGATCAATCCGATGGTTCAAATCAAACGTGAGATGATTTGGAACCATGGATTGATTCAATGATTGATAATCGCAACTCGATCAATCGTTATAAATAACTTAAGAGATCTTTCTCTGTTTTAGTGTCTGCTTTGGCTATTGCTCCTATTTTGACTTGTTGAATTCTTATGGAATTATGGTACATTTTTGCTTGTGTACTTGTGACTTTTTGACGTTATATGTCGGCCTATTTTGTTTTGTTTGAATAATATTCTACCTTCCTAAACAAAAGCACCCCTATTTGGACTTTTGAACTAAATTCATTGTATATTAACCACGTAAATCTGATACTTACAATAAAATATAAGATTACACTCGGTGTTATAATACTTTTTTTCGACGTCATTTTGATTTAGTTTGATGTTAATGAACAAGTTTACACCAATCGTAGACTTGTGTCCAAATAGTATCTCAAGTTGTATGTGAAGTTCATTAACCAAAATGATTGTGAAAATAAATCTTGCGGTTCGCTACCGTTCAAAAGAAAAAAAAAACGACAAGTTTGCAATTGGTGATTGTGTCTAAATATCTAAGACATGGATATTTTAAGTGTGAGTCTTGAAGATAATACCAGACAGATTTTCAACTAATAACAAAAGTTTATGTTTCAGCTGTTCAAGTTTTATTAAACACATGTATGAAATGAGAAAAATTTAATGTAAATCTATTATTATCTATATATTCAACGAATCAATCTTAGTCATTCATTTTTTGATAAAATAAAATAAAATAAACTTTCACATTTTTAAAAAAAATTAAATATCTCATGAAACCGTTAATCGTTAGGTGAAAAAAATCATACCATCACGATGTTAATTAAATCATCTATCTATAGAGAGACTCGATATATACTTGAGAAACTTTTTAGACATTTTTTGTAAGAGCATTAGGTACCCTTCAAGTCGTCCGTTAGTGTTATGGGAAAAGTCACGCACATCAAGACATTTTCCCATAACACCAAATTTCACCACAACACCAAAAACACCACTCCCTCATATAACTCCATATTCTGATGTCGTCGTACACCACTGGACCCCACATATTTTATTTTATTTTCTATTTATTTAAAGAAAATAAAATATTTATCTAAAATTAAAATTTCATTAATTAAAAAATACATTAAATAAAATAAAAAAAGATATAAAAAATTATATATCTTGTCAAAAGAAAAAACATTTTATTAGAGGCCCAAAATTAATATTTTGTCCAACTTGAATATAGGAGGCCCAAAATTAAGTATTATAAGCGGCTAACTTAATTTTACCCTAACCAAACTCTACCTGCACCACCATCACCTAATTTTACTCGCCTTTCTTTCTTTCTTCATAAAAAAAAAGAAAAAGAAAACCTTTCTTCCTTTAGCAACTCCAAGACTTGCAACAACAACATTAAACAAAAACATAAAAACACACAAAAACATTACAGAAACACAAAAAAAAGAGGAAAAAAAAAAGAAAACGCGAGGGCCGGTACCCTTTTGGCGTCGTTGGGTGGCATTTTCTGAAACCATTTGGGTTGGTCGTGACTGCTCAGAACGCGAAAACGTGAGGCCCGATGTGGTTGTGGCGTGCTCGTGTCGAGTTTTCCGGGAAAACGCCATTCTTGGCGTATGATACCCTCCCCTCTAAGTGATGAAATTTACGTCTGGAGAAATCACATGTGATTTGTTATTTTCAAATCACATGTGATTTTATGAAATCACATGTGATTTTTCAAGACGTAAATTTTACACCAAAACAAAACTCGAAAAAAAAGGTTCGTCGAAAGTATATCGAAACTAACGATTAAAAGTTCTCGTCATGATAGTGTATTTTTCGTCGCTTAATCTAAAATGATAGTTATAGAACCTAAAGGACCAATGTTGTAAATATAGCAGTTAGTTTGTTAGATGTTATTGCATTTAAACTCTCCTCTGTATCTCATTTGATAACAAATGCAATAATAATCATTTCACTTTCTCCCAAATTACTTTCAGTTTATATAGTATCAGAGCACGCATTTTAGGTCAATTTTTGCCCTAATATTGAATCTAATACATGTTCTATAACATCGTTTAATTGTTCTATTGATTTAAATTGCTTCAACTCTTATTCTATAAGGTTTGAATTGGTTCGATTCTTGATCTAGATTGAGCGATTAGGTGTTTTGGTGATTAAAACACGATATATTGAGGTATTAAATTGTGCGCTTGTTAATAATTGGGGATTTAAGTGATTAATTGTGAAATTAGGGTTTCTGCATAAATTTGGGGATTCTTGTTTAAAATTCATCAATTGTGGGTCTTAATACTAATTCAAATGGAAATGGTTCAAATACGTCAAATTCAGTCAATGATCCTTTGTATATTGGTAATTCTGATCACCCAGGCATGGTTCTCACAAACACACCTTTTAATTGAAGCAAATTCTTAGGATGGAGTCGTACTGTTAAGATGGCACTAGGAACAAAGCTTAAACTAGATTTTATTGATGGTACATGTGTGAGGCCAACTATTGAGGGTAAGAATTTAAAAAATGGATCAGATGTGATTATATGGTCACTTGTTAAATTCTGAATTCCATGGATGGTGAGTTATATGAGGCATTTCTCTATGCACAGTCTGTTGCTGAATTGTGAAAAGAAATTGCTGAAAGATATGGCCAAAGTAATGGTCCTTTCATCATCAACTTCAAAGGGAATTGTCCGATGTAAGTCAAGGTAATCTATCTATTGCAGCCTATTTTAATAAACTGAAAAGGTGTTGGGATGAGTTGCACAACTTGAAATGGTGTTCCTATTTGTTCTTGTGGGAAAATGCAAGAGTGCTCATGTCATTTGGTTGAAAAAAGAGACAAAAGGAAGATCAAAATTGGTACAGTTTTTGATGAAACTCAATGATGAATATGAGTCTATGAGGAATCAAATATTGGCTATGGATCCATTGCCTACTGTTAACAAGGCATATTACATAGTCTAACCGATTGAGAAGCAAAAACAGGTTACTAATCATGTGACTGAACCAATGGCATTCTTTGCTAATACGAATCAAAACAAGAATTGCAGGAACGATGTGAAAAGAAGAAGTGAAGGGAGACAAGATGTGAAAGGTTTTAAACACTGCACAAATTGTGATCAGGATGGAAACCGTGTTGAGCAATGCTTTGAGAAAATTAGGTATCCAGACTGGTATAAAGGAAAGAAAAATAAGAAAAATGGGAAGTTTGTTGTTAATGTCATGGATTTTGGGCAGGAAACTCCTTTTGACATGAGAGTTGAGAATGAGTTGCACGACAATCAATGTTATCCAGGTGTGGATCAAAAGTTAGTTGTTGCAGTATGTTAAGAGGTGTTCAAAATGTTCTATGGCAAGAGTGATGGGCAGGACTTTGGGGGTGCATCTACTTCAATGCATCATGTTGGTATGTCCTTTCATGTCAGAACATTTGCTTTGTCATCACAGAGTAATGGTATTAGAATAAATGAGTGGATTATTGATACTGGTGCATATGATAATATGAGTTCTCATATCACACTATTTAATACAACTTTCATTCTTACAAAGCCCATAATTGTACATTTACCTTATGGCACTTCTAAACTGGTTACTACAACTGGACACATTCAATTAACACCATCTGTTATGTTGTTAGATGTGTTATATGTTCCTGAATTCAAGTTCAATTTGCTCTCAGTTGGAAAACTTCTCAATACTCAAAAATTCTTTGCTCAATTCTTTCCATCTTATTGTGTCTTCCAGGACCTTTTAACTAAAGAAGTTGTGGCTATTGGCGGATGCATGTACACTTGCACTTCCTTGGATTCAACTCTTTCACCATCTGATAAACGTGTTGTCAATTCAATCAATGTTTTTGATTTTCAACATTCTCCTGTTCTTAGCAATTTTGCTAAAAGTGTTATAGATTCACAAACTATTCATGCTAGATTAGGACATTTGTCCATGTCTAAGAAGATTCATTTGCATGATTGTATGTCTATGAATAAAACTGAGTTTACATGTGATAGTTGTTTGCTTGCTAAATTTCATAGATTTCCTTTTCCCAAACACACAAGTTCTTCTTCGACTATCTTTGAGTTGATCCATGTGGATCTATGGGGGCCATATAATGCACCTGCACTTAATGGGGCACAATACTTTTACACCATTGTTGATGATAAAAGCAAAGCCACTTGGACATACTTAGTTCATACAAAAGATCAGATCCTAAGAATTTTATCTACCTTTGTTAAGTATCCAGAAGTGCATTTTGATGCAAAGATCATGTTTCTTAGATATGACAATGGGACTGAAATAGTCAATCAAAAGATGTTGGAGTTCTTGAACATCAAGGGTATTGTCCATCAGAGGTCTATGGCTTATACATCACAACAAAATGGGGTTGTAGAGAGAAAAAAATAGGCATTTGCTAGAAACAACCAGAGCACTTAGAATCCATGATGGTTTGCCTAAAAAGTTTTGGGGAGTCTGTATACTTGCAGCCACCTATCTCATTAACAAAGTGCCCATGAAACAATTGTCTTGGAAGTCTCCCTATGAGATTTTACATGCTTAAGACAATTGGGTGCTTATGTTATGCAACATCTTTAAAACATCACAAAGACAAATTTGATCTAAGAGGAATCAAATGTGTGTTCCTAGGATATCCACTAGGGTAAAATGGGTACAAACTATATAACTTACTTACTCATGAAGTCTTTCACAGCAGGGATGTATTGTTTATGGAAGACACTTTTTCATTTAAGGATCAAACTACCCAACCAACACCTGTCTTTCAAAAACCCATGGTAGCACCTGAAAGTGATGATCCAGATGATGATGTTTACCCTACTCATACATTGCCTGATCATGTTATTTTTCATGATACTATGCATGTTCAAAAAGAACATATGGAGATTCCTGTCACATAACACCTTGATCCTTATAATCCTGAAACACAACACACTGCCCCTACTCAACCTACATCCTATATACCTTTGAGAAGGTCTCCTAAAAATACTATTACACCCAAATGGCTTAAAGAATTTGTTGGTCCTAAGTCATCTGCTAACTCAGTGCAACATCAACCAACTTACCATCCTGTACCAATCCCAAATGGGTAACTGCTATGCACAAAAAACTTGATGATTTGGAACAAGAAAAAATACTTGGAAGGTCACTAATTTTCCCATGGGTAGTAAACCTATTACTTCTAAGTGGGTCTTAAAAGTCAAGTATAAAGTTGATGGCACATTAGTTCAAAGCAAGGCTTGTAATAAGGGGGTTTAATCAACAAGAAAGGCAGGATTACAAGCACACCTTTTCACCAGATGCTAAATTGGCAACAATAAGGGTGCTCATTGCTATAGCCACAACAAAGGATTGACCTCTCTACCAATTAGATGTCAATAATGCATTTTTGCATGGATATCTAGAATAAGAGATTTACATGGTACCACCAGAAGGATACAAAAAATCTAAGCCAGGGCAAGTATGCAAGTTATTGAGATCCTTATATGGCTTGAAACATGCATCAAGACCGTGGAACCAAGAGTTGTCAAAGTTTCTTTGTAGTTTGGGCTTTGAGCAATTCAAACATGATCATTCACTTTTTGTCAAAAACAAAGGTTATATGTTTACAGCAGCTTTGGTGTATGTGGATGACATCTTGATAACATGAAACTATGTTGAAGACATTAATGCCACAAAATTGGCATTGGATCAGAAATTTACCAAAAAAGACCTTAGGTTGTCACAATATTTCTTGGGGATTGAAATTTGTAGAAATAAATATGGTACTCATCTCAATAAGAGGAAGTACATTCTTGATCTACTACAAAATGCAAGTCTTACTGCTTGTAAACTTGCACCATCTCCTATGCCTACTCATTTAAAACTTTTTGCTGGTAAAGGGATTCCTTAAAAGGATGTTGGTCATTTCAGAAGATTAGTTGGGAGACTGTTGTATCTTACAATGGCAAGACCAGAAATTTCCTATGTGGTACAACACCTAAGTCAGTTTGTTTCAGTACCAAAGGATACTCATTTGCAAGCTGTATTTGCTCAAGTATTTGAAAGGAACAATTTCTAAGGGTTTGTTTTATCCTATACAGTCGCAACTCAAAATTACAGGATTTTCTGATGCAGAATAGGCCAACTATTTGATGACCAGAAGATCATTAACTGGATATTGTATCTTCTTGGGACATTCTTAAGTCTCATGGAAGACCAAGAAATAAGCCACCGTTTCAAGATCTTCCACTGAGGCAGAATATAGAAGCATGGCTAGTACTACTTGTGAACTTTTGTGGCTAAGCTGTCTTCCTAAGGATTTACACATTCATGTCACTTTTCCCATGACATTATTTTGTGATAACAAGTCTGCCCAAATGTTGCCTGCTAATCCATGTTTCCATGACAGATCAAATTATGTGGATATTGATTGTCATTTATAAAGGAAAAGGTTCAAGATGGTTTTATTCAAACTGCACATATTCCTTCACACTTGCAGTTAGCAGATATCATGACAAAGGCATTGAACAAAATACAACACTCTACTCTTGCTAGCAACCTGGGTCTCTGTGATCCTCCACCTTAAAGGGGGGGAAGAAAGATTATACATGTACATGGGCTAAAATGATACTTATAGAATCTAAAGGACCAATGTTGTAAATATAACAGTTAGTTTGTTAGATGTTATTGTACCTTCCCTCTTATTTTTGTATTTAAACTCTCATCTCCTATGTATCTCATTTGATAATAAATGCAATAATAATCATTTCACTTTCTCCCAAATTACTTTTCGTTCATAACGATTTACCGTTTGTAAGGTCTATATATATATATATATATAGTTAGGATCAAATAAGAAGATTACTTAAAATAAGAAGGAATAAGAAGAATTATAATCGTAAATCCGAGATGCACCGACCTAAATTAGATGCATCCCTATAATCTTAGATGCATTATAACGCACCATAGTGTGTTTTCTAGCTTTAATCGATGCATTTACGTATATTAGATGCATTTCATGATTTCTCTTGTTTTTGTTCCTCTGCACGCGTCGAAATCATGAAAATCAATTTGCACCATCTATACATCAAATTAACTTTCGAAACTCAATATGTTGCATCTATATGAATAGAAATGCATCTAATGCAAGTCGTTACATCTCAAATGTGTGGTTTAAGTCACTTCTCACCACTTCTTATTTTAATTTACTTCTCCTTTGGATCCTAATATATATATATATATATATATATATATATATATATTATATATAACAGAGGCATTCGACATTAATGCTCAATGCCACCTCAATGCCACATAATCAACTTTCATGCCACATAAGCATTTGTTGTCCAACTAAGCAATTTTTAAATCCACCTAAGCACTAATTTTTTAATTTAATTAGATTTTATATAAATTTCGGATTTTTAATAATTTTTTTTGTAAATTTCGGATTTTTAATAAATATTTTTGAAAATTATTTTTAAAAAAGGGGCCTTGCAAGAATTGAACCTTGGTCATTTGGATAAATAACTTGTGTGTTTACCACTTAGCCAACAAGTTATTTTGATAATTATGTTGCATATTATAATCTATAAATGCCTATAATTATATTGGAATCCTATACTAAATACAATTTATCTACAAAAATTATATTAAGTAATTATCTTTTTAAAACTTATTAACCTAAAAGAATATACGTAAAAAAATCTGCACTTCATTCATAATATACTTTTTCTCAAAAACCCTAATATCCATTTTTTTCCTCACAATCTCTTCTAATGTTCGTTTAAGGATTTTTGTGTTTTCTTCATCACAGGTTTGCAACCATGAATTGGCACTGCAAGATTCAAGTTTGCTTGCACAGGTAATGTGAGTTTGGATTTACTTATTTTCTATTTGTGCATGTAAGATATGTGTCTGTAACGGCGTCATTGCAGGAATTCTTGGATAGGTTTATGCCAATGCGAAAAGGAGGAGTCAGTTATGCATCGACGATAACACTGATATTCTTCTAATTTGGTATGCGTTGAAAGTAAACATCTTAAATCGTGTTATTTTTAGTTTATGTTGGAAAGATCCCAACAGAATATGTGAGATCACATTATTATAAAGATTTGTTATTCTCTTGCATAAACTGTATTTGAGCTTGGCCTAACCTTTTTAAAAGGTGCGTTTAGAATAATACTTTCAGATAGGGGTGGGAACACAATCGACGTACATTGGTTTACACGAAAAGTTGTACTTCATCATGTAAGTCCTCCAAATTATAAAATATCAGCTAGATATATTTTTCTTAAAAAGTGAATGTGTTTATGTATTTGTTTTTTTTTGCAGGTTTGGGATGATAGCATAATCGACTCTGCAGAAGATAGGTTCTATGGTTCTAACGTTGAGAATTATATTGATGCAATTCAAAGAAACATAACGGTACAAGATAATTTTCTTTTCCAAATGGTTTATTTACATTTGAGTCAATAGCATTATTCATAAATATCTAATTTTTTATGTCAAAACTCAAAAGCATCATCTATGGAAGTCCACTTCTGAGGATCTTTTGGTTATATAACGACCCAAACAAGATATAAAGCAATCTATTAGTGACATAGATGTACAAAATCGATCTGATGACTAAAACAATACTTATAAAAACTAGGTTATCCGAAGATGTGTAGCTATTAGTTATAAGTTTTTTTTTGGCAGAACGAATGGGCGAATCAGGTTGAAAAATGGGAAAACCGCAGCGGAAATCAGACGACTTGCCCAAACATGTACAAGAAATCATTCCTTAGACTATTCATAAATTATAACATGAGCATATAAATTTGTATCTTAAATATGAAAATTTTGAACAGATATGCAAGTGAAGGAATAAAAGCTGCGTGTAATTGGGCATACAAAGGAGTTGCAAATTATTCAGTTCTTAGAGGTGAGACATTTCACACAACTTGGTTCACTTTTGATGAAATTCAATATATAGCATGTTTCCATGGAAGCCGGATTAGTTATGTCTCATTGTCAAAGAAGATAATGGCTATGAGTTATGTCAAGGTGTTATGTCAAGCTCACCTTACCTTTCTTTAGTTGTATTTGTATTCTAACCAAGATTGTGAGATCATTGGTGTTTTTGTTAATAGCTACCGACAAAACAAAGATTACTCAATCGACATTAGAAGCAAAACAACATTACTCAATCGACATTACAAAGCTTTGAAGTTAAATCCCAAACCTATATAGGAAACCGGTTATACTCGCGGTGGTGGTGGTAGTAGCAACTCACTTTCATCATTTCTACTTCATCCGCAGTGAAATCCAGAGCCTTTGAGAGACACTATTGCTTGGTGATCAAGAACAAATATCCTCGAGTCGTTATGTCGTTGATATTTCTTTCATGGAAAAGACGGGATAAGTCCTATTTCTGATAGAGATTCTAAAAAAGACAAAGCTGAAGTTGTACCTCAGTTCAACCATTTAGCTGAAAGGGTGATCAGTTTATCAATGTTTGTGCCAGGAGGACCGTTCAGTTTTGCGGCTTTCTCAAGGAAACCAAAGACGCCAATTCATAAATTTGGTCATCCTAAAAGAAGTCATCACAAAAGGTTCTTTCATGTTTTGTTATAACTAAAAGTTAGATTTTCATTTTATACTGAACCATGAATACGTAGCAGAATCAAGATTGTGTTAATGTAGGGATTCTTTACTTTAAATGTGATCAAACCGATGTGTTTGGTTGATTATAGCATGCTATGATGAGCTACGGGTTAACAACGCCTTAAAGATATTTGCATTCATTCAGCCGTTGTTTTCTCTTCCGTTTTTCGCAATGACCGATGGGTTATTGGCATCAGTTGGGTGTTTATGTACTATCAACATAGAGGGACAAGGTATCATCTTATCATACTTTTTTATCATTAAGATGTTTTATGTTATGCTAACACTTTATCAGATGAAAATTTAGTATCATGATCGTTAATCATTTGTTCTTACTATTGTCTTTGAGATTGCAGGTTTACAAAATAATCCAAAGGAAATGGTCTTTAATCAGACCTTAAAGAAACCTCCTTCACATTCTCCCTCCTCTTGATCATACTCACGCAAGCAATTCTCTGATAATTGTGTTCCGTAGCATTCATAAATTGCAGAGGAAGTCCAGGTGCGTGTGATCCCTTCGTTTTAAATCTTTTGTTCATAGCATATATCCCTTAATGAATATCTTATGTAATTTAGTGGAATACCAAGATCATGTTTGACTTGGAAAAATTCTGTCCGTATGGCTAACATATATGTGGGTTTAGGTATTTAAGTCCCATGTTGAGCATTTTCAATTCTTGCTTTTCATTAGATGATTGAATAGTTTTCAGACCACACTTTTGTTCGCGTGATCAAGACTGGAATTTTGTGGCTTAAACAAAGCAAACCAAATTAAGCACTGAAAACGAAAAAGAACTTTTGGATATGATGTGTGCAAGTTGTGGATGTAGTATTATTAGAACAATCTTATGATTTCATTCAACTTAAGGATGCAAGAGTAGTTCATTGATACCTAGGAGATTTATACATGATTCCTATTTTTTAAAAAGTTATGTATACTTATGAACAATACCTAATTGTGTGACTTGTATCACCAGAAACACCAAGGTGGCAAGGTGTATCTGTGGGCTTTTTCGCTTTCAGTCATATATGCTTTTTAACTTTCTTGAGTCCACTTGTCATTGAAGTTCATCATGGACCCATTGTAGAGACTCATGTTATAGAAGTCTCCCAATTTTCTAATTTGTTCACTATTAAAAAGCCTCCCTTTGCGCTTTTATGCTACTAATATGGCTTTTGAAGTTTTGCCATTCGATACATGCTTGGAATGGACTTATGTAAGTTCCAACCATTCCTTTATTTACAAAAAAGGCAAAATTCGTCCTATTCTTGGGTGAAACTGAAGTGTTAGTTTTCTTCTGTTTCATTTCTAGATTACTCGATTACATTGCCTTTTACCATGGTGGGAAGAAGCAACAGTCGATTTCATAATTGATGGGGGATACAATGTTTCTTCACGATCAATCGTGTTTTTCTTATAGAAAACTCTTTCTTTTGTCATTGGTTTTATGCATTGACATTTTAGCTCAAACCAAGTACGGAGTATTTATCAAATCCAAATTTACATTTGTCGATTTTAGGTTTTCACCGAACTTACTTTTACCGTAATTAAATCATTTCTATAGATTAATGCAATCATCCTTACATCCATAAAAGCGCAAAATGATTCTAGGAGTAGAGAATATCAAGATTGACTTTTATGTATATGAAAGTTTCCTCCCTTTGAGCTTAATTTTCGATAGGTTAGGAGTTAGATTTATGATTAGTTTTGTTGCAATCAATGAGTTAGATGTAAGATTAGTATATGTCTTTACTTATTTTGTATTTTGGAAGCAATTTTGTCGCTATTTATAAGCCCCAAAAGCCCACCTTGAGCCCCTTTGGTCTGTCTCAGCACACCAAACACCCTCGATGACTTATTTTTAAGCTTACAAGGACCCCCTGCCCCACTTTTTATTTTTGGACTCAAAGTGTAAAATTAATATTTCCACTTCTTTTCTCATTTTGAGGCCTCTTAGCAGCTTATTTATAAGCTCAAAGTTGCCCATTTGGCCCGATGTGTGGTGCTGTGACAACAACAAAGGCAGATTCTTTAAACGACTTTATTAAAATAAATGGTGTTTGGATTTGGATGGAGCAGTGACTTCTTATTTTGCCTTATAAATGCGCACGACTTTTTGGGTAGCGAACTGGACCAAAGACTAGCAAAGACAATGCAGAGGCTCTAGCTCCAACTCGCCATCCAGTGCATGCTACCGTTTCATTGAAATGAATCCTAGATATGTAATAGGTGTAACACCGCCAGATATTGCAAAAAAGTTCCGTTGGCCCAAAGTAGCAAGCTCAACAACTATATCTAAGCAGATGGTCAAGATACTAGCAATGTGCTCACCGTGCGATTCTATTAAATTTTGCACCGACTCTCCTAGCGTGTCTTTTGAGGAATTTCTAAGAACTTACTTAAATTCATCAAATTTCAATATGCAAGTTCAGCCTGGGATGAGCTCAATCATATCACATAAGACAAGCTATTAGGTTCCTGGTATTACATCTATATGTTTTACATAGAGAACTGCTCCGCAATGGAAAGACTGATCATTTGATGAGTCCTTCAGCTTTAGCATCATGGAAGAGGCAAAAGACAGATATGCCCCTGTCTTTACCCTCTCAGCCATTTTCTGCCTTGGGGGGTGGGATCCAAATCCCTAAATAGGTAAGTTCATTAAATTTGAATTTGAGTGTGATATAAGCTTATGGATTTATACTTTCTTTGGTGATGGGTCATCTTGAATCAAATTCGGTGTGGATGTTTAATGTTAATTATTCACACATTAATACATCTGTGTGTGAATCTGAGTGTATAGCAGCCATGCCTTAATATCGTTCCCTTCTCCTATAATCTCACAAAGATGAGTGAATTTAATCTTGATAGTTAAGTGATAGTATCTTGGTGAGTATAAAAATTCAAATCAAACAGTATTACAATTCATAAATCCGTAACATAAATGCTATCCAAATCCAGTTAAAACTATATATTAAAAGCATAAAACAGGTAATGAATAAATAAAAAGTCGAACTAAAGCATGTTTGGATAATGACATTTTGCACATCCCATCCTTTTTAAATACAAACACAAAAATTTTCTATCTTGTGATGTTAATCACGGATACCAACAATTAAAAGCCCAATAAATTAATAACTAACATCTTATTCTCATAATAATGTACTACTACTAACATGATTTAAATGTGTTGGATCGTGCACATGATGGGGTGCTGCACCACGATGTTGCCGTATGTGCTCTTGGTGGACTTGCCAATAATTTATCCGGCTAAAGGTGAGATGTTTCAAGGGTGGCAATTTAAAGTCATCCTCTTATGAATGGGTTGAATCGGGTTATGCTTTATCTCTAACGGGTCAAGTGGGCAAAAAGTTTAGCTATTCTGTAATAACATATAATGCTATAAGTTGAGTCTGGATAATAATATCGTAATACTAGAATTGACAATTTCAACCTATTTGCCGAAACGGGGTAGAGTTGGGTTGGGTTATTTATGCAATGGTTCATATAGATAGAATGTTAACTTTTCACAAAAATGGAAACGGGTCAACGTTACTGAAAGTTATGTATGGACAACATAACATATTTAGCATGCCAATTGGTTAGGCTTAGACAACAAATAGTCAACCTACAAAGTAGCGGAGCTAGAATGAGTCACAGGCGACCCATGCACAAGTATATCTTCAAGTGGGAACTTCTTTGTTGTCATAGAGTAGATCAGATGTCTTATGGTTTTCTCGCTTTTAACTTTTTGCATGCATTAGCTGCGCACTCTTCAGTGGCTATTGGGATGAAAGGTGCCACTAAGACAATGTCATCAATGAATAAGGTGATATCCTCATAGTAGTATATTAGTATATTGATTTACTTGAATGAATTTTTACAACATAACAAACATAATATAATAAAGATGAATGAGTGCGGCTACAATAATACTTCTACTTATATATGTCTTTAAAAAATTAAGTCTAAAATAAAGATACTTGGTGCATTTTATGATAGCAAATGAGGGTTACAGAATTCCATAACATAGTTGCATTTGGTATTAGTCTTTATGGGTTTGTATAGGATTCTTTTCATCAAACGTAGTATACATAGGAGTGGTTATGCTATTTGGTCAATACCATATAGAATCCAACTTTCGATTATGTAAATCTCACACTTTAGTTGCATAATAGCTTATTCCAACTTAGGAAAAAGGGCTATTGATTATTCTAAAAGATTCCGGTGAGCTTATTTTAAAGCAGTTATAGCTTTTTGGAAGGAACTAATCTAGAAGCTTTAATCTATTTTATTTGGAATTTTTAAGAATATATAAGCGTACTTCATAAAGGGGTGTTTGGGTAGGCTTATTTAAGGTTGTCAATGGTGCTTTTTTAAGTACGCTTAATCTCATAACCTTCTTTATCTAGCATGAGTTGGTTCAATGTCTAAGTCTATGTTTTTCGTTTATTTAGTGCCCCACCAACTGTTATAGTACAATTTGTTAATTAGTCAATGCTAAAGGTGAAAAATGGGGTTGCTCCCTCGAAAAAACTGGGATAAAGTTGAGCCAAAAGATCCCGATTCAAGATCTTAGCCGTCATTTTGATGGGGTTCATCAACCAAAATTTTGAAAGCTCTTAAAAAAGATATACAAATCAAATGTTTTCATTGTCTTTTTCGTCTCACGACTGAGAAACAAGATGCGAAAAGGCATTAATGGTAAGGAATTCACTCCCGACCTCCTAAAACGATGGCAGGTATGATTTAAGTATATATTGCTTTCATTCTTTTTTATTAGACTGCTAATAATCTACTTTTTTTTTTTCTTCATTTTACACTATAAGAAAGTGAGCGTAAATGTGAATAATTGGTAATCCAGTGAAGAGCAAAAAAGGATTGAATATTCTTTGTTGTGATAAGGATAGTAATTACACAAAATCGAGAACAAACATTGTATATACATTCCGCATTTGAGTTTAATTCATATAATATATATTCGCAGAAACAATTTTGTATCTTTTAATTGTAGAATAAAAGTTAACGTTTATTTCTTTTCGTTCTTAATGTATTCAATAATAATATCAGTATGTTTATATCTTTTTTTGTTAACTTACCTTTTTCAATGATAATAATACATGTAGCCCCCCTACATTCAAAGAATGATATAGCACCCACAATACATTCAAAGAATACTCAAAGTCATGCCCAACCATTGTTTTGTCAAAATGAAATTGTTTGTCAAATGAACCATGATCTAGGTATCAATAAAATAAATCTGACCAAAACCATGCTACAACAACTTATTTAAACATCTTATTTGATTGTAAAATCATAATGGATACATGGCTTTAAAGAGAACTGTCTTTTTAGATCCCCAAGAATGCTCGTGATTGTGCTTCCCAGTGCTCTTTCGTCAGCCAAACCCTTTCTGCTCTCTCAGTTTGAAGCCTTTCCTCCCATTATTCACGACAACTGCACAAGTTCATATAATTTTTAATGTACCGAAGGTTGCAAAATGGGCGGTGTCGATGAGTTATGTAATGGGTCTAAACAGTTCAAATCCAATTAATAATTTTAAGAACACATGTTTTGGGTGCATTTTGAAGTTTATATATAATTAGTATACTTACTATCAATACAAAACTATTAAATTATAATAACTATATAACATTTTGAAACTTTTGTTTTTATAAATAGATTGATAAAGCCAACTCTGCAACAACAAGTTGGTAATTTTAGAGACAAGTAAAAGTATGTTTGTCACATAAAAGTTTACCTTCGACTTAGTAAAATGTTAAACAACTATAATGTTATTTTTATATACTATTTTCTCGTATTATGTTTATATACTTATTTCTTTGCTTTTTATCATGATATTTTAGATATTAGTCGAAGTATACTCAGCCCATTTCAAAGTGATTCCATGCACGTTTTGAAAGGGTGTTCACTAAGATTAATGCTTATGCCTTTTGAGATAACTAATTAGTCTCTCTTACATGTTTTAATAGTTAAAATGTTTTTGTTATAACTAAACTCAAGTTCACCCCATACAACGAATTGGGAACAATGGAAGATATTAAAACAAAATATTATTTCAAGTCTTTTCAAGTCGATGCGTATCATTGTTTATTTGAAAAATAAGTTTCTATAACAACTTATTCCTTCTTTTTATTTGTTAAATGAATGTACAATATCAATGCATCTTATATGGTTAAATACCTCTATTTTATATTAGAGAATTATGATATGTCAAAAGTTAATCCATGTCTAAAAAACCATTTATGGAGCCATTTATGGTCCGGGATCAAATGATAAGGGGTGTGAAAATTTTGAAATTTCTTTGTGAATTTATCGATTTAAGTCTTTACCTTAATTCATTTGTCGTTTGTTTGCATTACTTACACTTCTTTCATGGAAATTTCTATTAAAAAGTTGTGATCTGATTTGTTGGGAATGTGTGATAATGCTCCAGTTAGTTGTCGCTACAGAACTCTACGGAACTGGACCACTTGATAGAAGATCTTTAACCACTTCTAAAGAAAATAAAAACAGAGGTAAACTAACTCTTAAATCCTAAAGCTTTCCAAGACTCAACAGGTACTTCATATGTCAAACATTATAACCCAGTTTACTTCAAATTATCTGCTTCATTTGTTATATTTACTAAGATTAGATGGCTTATAAAGTTATTCCTTTGTATTTGTTATTAGAACGTCAAATTGGTTTTTATTACTGAAAATCAAAGATGTGCTACCAACACTAAGGAGGAAGGAGGTAGCAGCAAGACCAAATAGGTGCAAACCTACATTACTAAGGATACGTTGGCGTGGAATACATTCTTATATTGGCATAGGCACTATGGGTGATTTTTGGCGCGAGTTGAAATAAGTTAGGTTGGCCGAAACACACTTATTGCAGATTTGATCTATGCACCATTGAAATAAGTCAGGTTGCCCATTTTGACCTGTTTTGTCTCCTTTAATAACTGCAAAATAAAATAACATATGTTTACTATGAACAAATGCATTCACGTATAGAGGTATTGGATATTTATGTTTTCATGTCGAAGTTTGTTGTGATTACTTTAGATTGTATACTATTGTCTTTATCATTGACTAATTTTGTATACGAGGATCAACAAAAGTTCAGAAGGTGCTCAATGCTCATTTGCATGTATGAATGATTACTTACGCCCTGCACCTTAAGGTTCATTTTGGAGTTGGTTGCGATTGTTGTGGGGTAATCTTCTCTTTCTTACATATTTTGTATCTATTTCAAAATCTATATACAACTGTTAAAAATGAATGTCTTATCTTAAAGAAAAAATGCTCTTCCGGGTTCGCACCTATAAAATGGTTCTCCTCTCTTAGGAAAATGTTGAATTGGTAATAATTTCAAAGGTGGAAAAAAGGGTGAGTCAGGAAATTGGTCAAAATGGGTCGGGTTTGGTTGACCAACCAATTTTTTTTGTGCATTTAACTTTATTGCAATAATAACCAAAAATATATGAATAAAACAATTTAGGATGTTGTGCGCGTTGGTATTTAAAAATAGACTTTGAAAGTTGCATATGAACAAATATCGTCATCTTTTTTGTGTATAAATCTCAACGCAGGGATCATGTCTCCACCTTTAACTCTTTCAGATGATAACATTGAATTGCAATTTGCAAACCAACCATATTGGTATGCTAAATTTTAATTTTTAGTAATTGAAAAACATTAACATAAGTAACTTATCTTATAAGAAAACCTCTTTTGTTTTTGTTTTAGGTAATTTTCTTTAGAAAAATTTGTTGTTGGATACCATAAAAAAACTGCAACTAAAAGCCAAAAGGAGGGAAGGATAGTTATTCTTTCATCGAGCTTCATAAAATGTCATACAATCAAGGAATTCGGTATGACAAGATCAATGACAAAATGGAGGGTTAATAGATTTTTGTTTTTGTCATAGTTATTTTATATATTTTAGGTTACAGGTCCTACGTATAACTCAAAAATTAAACAAACTCCATATATTTACATGTTGCTATCACCTAGGTTTTTATTTCTTAATAACCATATCTCATCATTTACTATGACCTTCCCTTAATATTGAAGGTTCATCTACATCCACACTATAGATTCACAAGGTGCCTATTTGTGTAGATAGCAATGGTTGAAATGAGAGCGATTTGGTGAGAAAGATGATTGAAGTTAGAAGATCTAATATTGAAGACCTGTTTCGACACAAGATAAAGTTGTAGATATTTATTTAGAGTAAATTGCATGTAATATGAGTAAATTTACTTTGTACTTTTTAATTGTTCTATAAATCATAACGTTCATTTGAGTTTAAATCATATACTATGTTGTTTAAAAAAACTTTGTATATTTAATTGTTCTATAAATCTTGATGTTCATTTATTTTCACCCTTCTTAGGCTACTAATAGCTTCGTATACATATATATCTTACTATTCAAAAAGTAATACACTCAAAGAATAATCACAAGTCATGCCCGCCCATTGGACGGCTTTCGATAACTATATATATATATATATATATATATATATATATATATATATATATTAGTAGAATATTTTTAAACTATATGGTGGAACAATATTTTTAATGTGACACATGACAATCAACAACCACTCTAGCTTAATAAAATATGTATAAGATAATAAAATTGCATATGGTTTTCATGTGTGCTTTAATCGAGGAATATCTCTACTCTTGTTACATTTGGTAGAGACAAAATCTTGGTCGTTGCCACCAAAATTATTATTTTGATACTGTAATGCTTATGCTTCATCATTTAACTTTTCATAAAGTCAATATTTATAAGCAGAAAATGATTGAACAAATAGTGAAATTGCGACCTATGGCAGCTTCGGCTAAGCTAAAAAAAAAAAAAAAAAAAAGTTATTAAAATTCTCAAGTTAAGAATATTATACACGATGTTGTTTGGCGTGCTCACAAATCACCCATTGTTGAAACTTATTTTTGTGATTGTCTTCGATTCCTTTGTTTGGATATCCCTACTAGGTGATTAGTAAAGCTATAAAATATATTGGTTGTTGTCATTAATATATATTAAAATGTCATTGGAATATTTGTCATAGAACAAGTCTCTATCATCTTCATGTCATGACTTTAGGAGAACTCTTGAAGTGTAACGATAGCAACTTTGGCCTATCAGTATTGGAAATCACGTCCTGAATTTGAATCACGGTTCTTGAAACATATATTGTTGAAAAGACTCTATAAGTAAACGACCATTCACACTCTTGATCGAGTTCTGAAAACAATGTTTATGATATTATTAGTAAAGGACAAAAGTATAATTGTTCTATACATGAACTAATCCATCAACCTTTTTGATAGGATTGCTTATGATATCATGCATTCACCTTTTATCATAGACTAATTATTTTAAGCACCCGCAGTCTTTTTAATTCGACACTAGCCACCTCAACTGTCAAGTCTTTGTTTGCATATCAAAATTATTTATTTAAGTAGTTTAGTAATTAAAAATAGTAGATGCCTGTTGCGTGTGTTATACTACTTTTCTTTTACATTAACTTATTTCTGTTTGCTAATGACAATAAATCTAGAAATAATAAAAATGCGTTTAGTTGATGTTTGTATATTCTATTTTGAAGAAAATGAGAGAGTGTTGGGGGTTACAAAGGAAAACAACTAAAATTTGTTTTGTAATTTTCTTTGTTAAGTTAGAAAATAGAGGATTTTGTGTTTGGCAAAACATTTTGTTGAAAATGTTTATTTGGACGCGATCTCTGATTTCCACAAAACATTTTGTGAAAAACAAGGATGTTTTCCCCCAACTAAACGCACCCTAAACATTTCATAACTAATATTACGTAGTTTACCGCCGAGGCACAATGTCGCATTCGATGAAAGCCAAAGAGAATAATGGACTAATTCAAGCGGGATGACAACCACTGCATGCTAAATCTTAAGTCTTCAGAAAGAGTAATGGACTAATCCAAGAAGGAAGGAGGTCGATGCACGCCGAGACTCATTACTCAAGGAGTTGAAAGTCCAGTGTCCCTTTAAGCCACAAAGTCAGAGTGAAGCCAAATCATTTGAGAGATGTTATTCGTTGAGGAGAATGACCATGCACGAAGTTGTGCATGAATTGGTGGTGGGAGAATGTCACGAGCCAAATTATGAAAGGCAGCTTCTGCTTGGAAGCGTGTTGAATGTGAGGGTTCATAATTTATCTTGCTGGTCTTGTTAGAGTACCTCAACGTTAAAGGTGTGGTACACGCCACGAGTTGAGGACTCGACATGGCACCACACTGGTAGGGAGTTAGGGCCGCTCCTTTGATGAGTCCAATGCATGACGAAACCACTGAACCTCTACTATAAGCAAGACATATTGCTGGTTCTTATCGAGTTAAGTACATCACACGACATCAAATGAATGACTCCATGACAAAGTTATTTAAGCTCGTGTTCATTTTCATGTAAACCAATTTTAACTACAAATATGTTGTTAGTGATTTTAGTGTCATCAAGCATTTTATGTAATTAAGATTACCCAAGACCAAAGTGATTTCAAGTTAAGTTCGAATACAAGTTAGGAGGTGTGGAGTGCACACTTGTATAAACTAATTAACTTGATTTTGAATATGATGAATGGCAAAGGTTTGTGATCAGAAAATTCGTCATTAGAACGTTGCAACCATTTAATAGATGTGACTATTGTCAATAGTGACTAGAAAAGCTTTCACTATTAAATGTAGCTGAAATCTATTTGAAAGTGTAACACCCCAACCCGACAAAGGTAGAAGTATTACATTATAGTGTCATATCAGAACATACATAAAACAGTCGCAAGCGGAAGTCTTATAAAATAAAATACCAAGCCATATAAAAGAATGACTTGAAAAGTAAATACAAAATCCAACATGTCTAAAAGAAATGAAATATCAAACAATTGCTCTTCAAAATAAGTCCAAAATGATAAGGAAACTAGGGTCGGATCACCAAATGCTCCTACTCTCACCCAACAAAGCCCAAAGATCCTACTTGGTACCGCCGCATGGAAAAGAAAATGCGGTGAGCTTAAAAAGCCCAGTGAACAAACATATGTTAGGTCACCATAAGTTAACACAATAATCAATATGTAAGAAATAAAGACAAGTAAAGGTGATCGGTTGATAAACACACACAAGTCACACACGTATGAATAAATAGATAAAGTTAGGCGAGGATATATGTATGAATGAACAACCAACCTTCATGAGAAGGTTTACACACGTATGATTATTTATAGGGAAGGAGCTAGGGAAGGGGCAACATGTCTAGTCCCTTCCTTCATTATTGGGCTTGGGCCAAGGCTCATGGGCTTTCTACATAAGCCTTGCCATTAATACAAACATAAAAGCCTAGTTTAAGCAACCTATTACATATTAATTACTAACACTTGAAATACAAGTTACCTTGGGAGTGATTCCAACAATCTCCCTAAGTGTTAGTAGTTAAGTGATGACTCTACTAAAGAATCTTGGATAAGTTGTTGGTGTTGATGTAATAGTAGTTGCTTTGACAATCTCCCCTCGACATTCCTCTTTTCTTGTGAGAAGAAGTGCCTTGATTCCAACAATCTCCCAGTGTGAGGATCTTGTTTCTTTTGAAGTTTTCACTTTGACGTAATCTTCGTAATCTTTGTTCTTTGTTCGGTGTGGATATGGTGATGTTATGATGTTGTTGTCTGCATCAGGTCTGCTTTGTTGCTCAGGTGTCTCCACGTCTTTCTCCAACATGCTCACACGCTCTTCGATGTTGGATTTCATTTTTGATGTAGTTCTCTTAGTCTTTAAACTTTGTAGATTCTTTGGCTTTAAAGAAGAATCATTATGAGTTTTGTGTTGCCTTTCGAGAGAACTTCAATTTGTGTTGTTGTTGGTATGAGCATGTGGAGAATCAGTACGATCATCTCCCAGGAGCATCCATAAGAAGAAAACATAAGAATTGGTTAGTGAAAAACACCAATCGATAACTGTGGTTGTTTCTTAGAGAATTGGCCACTACGATTGTTCTTCTGATGAATGTCTTGATTCCATTCACCTTGGTCGGGCGAATCACCCGTCCGAATCCCATAAGGGACAGTTGGCATTACATTGAACAAGTTCAAGTAATGACCCACATCTTCGTGGACTCGATTCTTGAAAGGAATCTCCTTAGCGGGATTTCCAAAGACTTACAAGTTCGAACTTCGAGCGTGTTAACAACATAGTGTGAAAACACATCTCTAATTCTAGCAAAGGTTGTTCTCGAACTAGAGTCCTCAAGTAGGATAACACGATGTACCAAAGTACACCTAGTTCAGTGAGTCACCGAGGTACACCAAGCATCACCCCACGATCGTAGACCGTTTGAGACAACACTAAGCGTAACCCACAAGGAGTTACCGGTGACCGCCGTGGTGGCTGTTTGATGTTGACCCGGCAGAGTTTCCATTCAATCACCGAGGATCACAATTGTGAACCCTCATAAATGTTCTCGACAGATTGCTAAGATCTGTAGGACTCTAGAATTGTATCACTTGCGTCCTTAATGTTGAACGACAAGTGATGAAATGTCAAGTGTTCCTAAGAGATCTTTTGATGAATCTCGTGGCTCTAGACTCAATAGTGCGCTTTGGTTTTCCGAGCGGAGACTAGGAGAGGGTCTCCTTCTTCAATACCAAGCAATCTCTAAGAGAAAGCCGATAGTTTACGTAGGGTTCCTGTGAGAATGAAACAAGCTTCGTTGAGAGAAACTTGAGTGGCTAAGAAGGTTTAGTGCATGCGCCATCGGGTCCATGACGACTTTAATCTTCAATACCGGTGTCATCTAGTGACAACCAAGAGTATATGTATTGAACCCGTTGTCCGCCCTAAGTTGAATAATTTGGAGGGCTATTTCTTTTCACCCTTTTCTTTACTTTTCTTTTAATTCTTCAACTCCTTCTTTCTCCGATTCTCATTTTCTCCTTTTATTATCATACCTAAGGACTTCTAAATACTAACTATTGGTGGTGTCCTTGGGTAGATCCTCCGCTCGTGGATCATAGGACGTTTATTCCTAAACTTAGTCACCTTATAACTCCATGACTATCCTATGTTGCCATAAAACCATTTTCTCGAAAATCTCTCAAAGTGTTTATGAATTAAAACATGTTTGTAACACTTCGAGAGTTTTACATTTTCATAAATACTCCCCCTCCACACGTGCTTAAGTATTTTGACATAAATCTGCACGGTGAGGGAAGAGCTCGCACTTTTTGAATTGATCGACTCAAGATAGACAATTTCCCGTGAGACACGGTTACGTTGTATAGTTAAAGAGTTGCATTGTCAGCTTTTAGGTGACAACTAGCTCTAATAACTACCTTGAAGGTGTGGACAAACCTTGAAAAGGTTGTCAAACCCTCAAAGTTCATGTCTATCAAGAGTTTCTCGAAGAGGTACAATCTACTCGGATAAGTCTTGGAAGACAAATCTTTTCGATGTATGACTGTTCAGATCTCGTCAATTCATGGGTTAAGTCTTAGCACACGAAGATTCCATCATATTTACAACATATTTGTATCACACAATTTTTCTCCCCCTCAAAAATGGCATATATGTGTTATTTTTGATGAAATTTTTGATATCGAATATGACCATTTCGAGTTTTGTGGGAAGATTTCCACAAAGAACGTTTTGTGAACAAAGATTTTAGCAAATACTCCCCCTCAACAAGTAATATTAACTTTTGAGGTTTTGAAAACATAAGGGAAGTACTTGTTCTTTTGAGCAAAACTTTGAAAATGAAAGTTTTGATAAGTTTTACTCAAAAGTAAGAAGCTTTCGCTCCTTTTATAAGGATTGTGGCATCGATGCGCACCACGTGGTCCTTTCATTACAAGTACGGGTTGTACATGTTATATGTGCACAAGCCATTGTCAATATACAAATCATATAATCCAAATGTCAATCAAGATAGTTTAAAGAGTACCGCACAATCCTTCAATAAGACCAGAGTTCTCTCTTGACGTTGATAACCCGTAAGAGAGAAACTCTCTTCCACCCACAAAGCTCTCTAGCCTCCGCATCTGATCCCGATGAAACATTCTTTCATCTATCCTTGTGATTATCTTCCTAGCATCCCTTCTTTCCTTAGAATTACACCGCTTCTTTGACCCAATTCCTTGTTGTATGTCCTTCAACCGATAAGCTAGCCCATCACGAACCAACTTCAATGTGTGATCGCAAAATTTGTGAACCTCGTTGTACGCCATGAAGCAATTATGGTGAAGTTCATTGCGGTAAACAACTCCATATTTTGGTTTCTTCAAAATGGTGTACTGAGATAGTTGGTTGATGTCGGGAAAGTGTAGCAACGGTTTCGTGAGGTTGACTTGTTTCTGGTAAGATTCCACAACAAGTTGAAGATCTTCAACACGTTCCTGGATCACTCTGCTTCGAATGAATATCAACAATGATGTGATGTACTGGAGCTGAATGTTGGTGGAGAATTGTCTCATCCGACCTTGTACCTTAGCAAGGTACATGTCTTCGATGTCGTTGAGCGACAACCTCGGAAAATCAGCTTCAGTAAAGTCATATTCTTGCTCGTCTTGGCATTTGACTTTGATCTCCTTCAGGAATGAGTAATCCCACTTTGTAGCCAGAGAGACATTCATTATAGCAACGATCCTTTAATCACTAAACACCTCTTTGTTTGACTTTTGAACTTGGCAGCTTCTGTAGTATAGTCTTCTCCTTTCTGGACAATGGTGAATGCCATATTGAGCATCAAGATCATAATCTACCACGTTGTCAACGAACATTCTGGCAGCTTCTTCTTCGATGGCAACATTGTTGGAGAAGACTGCTATTGGGATGTTGAAGGTGAGTGATGTAGCGTACTTTTTGCTGATGTCGCTACCGTGTTGCAGAAATTATAGGTCATTGTTGAAGAAGTATTGGTAGGGAATCTTGGGTGCTCCGGTCGACCAATGGTTGGTAGTGGTTTGGTCCAGTCTGTGTAATATGGAGTCTTATCCTTTCTTGTGAAGTCAATGTTCGATTCGGGGTTGAGCCAATCAATGTTGTTAGACATAGCTCGTGCGATGTTGTCGAGATGGTATTCGACTTCAATGGCACTGTCGGAGCTGTCTTTTAGCAGTTGAAATGCATCATTCTTGATCCGGCGTAGCTCCCCTTTCGTCATCTTCTTAACTTTGAACTTATCCTGGATAATCTTAACATGCTCCATAGTACGACCATCTACCGGTTCTTGGCCTTCCGGTAATCGAGGTGTAGCATCAACTAGCTTGCTGAACCATTCATATTCTTCTGTTTCATCTTCATCTAACCAGGAGACGACAGAGCTGGATCTCTTCTTCTTTGGTTTGGATGATGGTCCTGGTTGTTGCTTAGTTGATGTTGGAGATGAGGGCTGTTGTTGGGGCTCGGGAAGTTCTTCGTCATCACCACCGGTGTATTCAAAGTGATCACCAGTTTTCTCCAATGGTGGTGGAGACTCGAGTCCGAGGTTTATCGATGTAGAAGTAGTTGAGATGCTCTAGTAGTGGTGGTGGTCTTTGGTGGTGGTGGAGGCATAGATGAGGACTCGCCTGCTTTCTTTCGACGCTTAGCCTTTGGATCCTTGTCCGCATCATCATCGCCTCTTGGTCGCTTTTCCCGACCACCGCTTCCTTGCAAGTTGTCTTGATTGATATGCAAGCAATGCCTCAAAGAGTTTTGATTCATCAGATGTGAAAGTTGGAGATCGAGGAGACATATGTATTATCAGCTGTGAAATCAAGTCAGCTTCAGTGACATTAGAGGCTGAACTGGTCGGGTTTGCATAACCACCGGTGTTGTTGTAATTGTTTGCCTGACCATTGTCTTCAGATATGGGTAAAGTTGTTTTGCAAACATTTCTTTCGTTACTCCAGGGACAGTTTTGAGAAGGAACTGATGAGTATAATCCCTAATCTGCTCGTCCATTTCTCCTTTTATGTCTCTGTTGAGGAATAACTTGATTTGTTCTCTTTCCTCCATGAAATTGTTCATCTCATTACCAAGTAAGTTGACCCTGTCAGCAAGCTGATTCAACTTTTTGTCAATTGCGTTACGTCTTCTTGCTTGCTTGACAGCCTTTTGGATCTTGGTCTTGGCACGAGATGCCCATGTATCAGTGGGTTTCTTGATCGACCTGGATGATGATCTGGTGGTTGTTTCTTTAGATGGTGGTGGTGAGGAGTGAGATGATGATTCAGTTGTGGATGGGTCTTGAGGTGGCTCAAGATTGTTCCGGATTGTGTTCGTGATTGTCTTGAAGATAACTCGCCTTCAACTTCCTCATCTTTAGCTCGAGCTTCTTCCTCATCCTTTTCCTTAGCCGCTTTCTCCACATATTCATCTGTTATCTTCTCAGTCTTTTCCTGTTCTTCTTCCTCAAAGTCGAATGGAACCTCATACTCTTGCTGCTGCTGCTCTGTAGATTCCTTAGTGGTGGCACCAGTTCCCTTATCGGGTTGATTAACCGCATCAAGAACTGGTGTGATGAGAGCTCCACCACTGGAACCTCCAGGCCCCCTGGTTTGCGAAAGGTTGAATTCCTTTGCAGCATGCTCTAACCTCAGCTGCTTAAGAGTTTTGTGGAATTGTTGTTCATCCTTTGGGTCTTCTTCATCGAACTTTCTTCTTCTTCTTCACCACCGGTGTCTTCCCTTTGTCCGATTGGGGACTTGGTGGTTTGTCTTCTGACCTCGGTGAGGTTGTATCATCTGTAATGTTCGAATAGTAAACCACCTCTTCGACTTAGTTGCTTTAGAGTCTTCGTCCTCGAGTAGGTTCGGTTTAGGATTAGGACGAGCGACCGAGATGGGACTCTTTTCTTGAAGCTTGGATGCCTCTTTGGATACTTATGAGCACTCCCAAGTGCTTCCAAGATACTACCAGGTTGCTCGACCTTCTAGTCTTCTTGGTAGGCACAACAAAAGTCTTCTCATCCATAAACCCGACTTTACCTGCACTCACTGCTTCTTGATATCGTAGATACGACGGAAGACTCTTGATTGTGTCAGTGAGAAGGCAGTCAAGTAATACTGCACCTTGCTTCTTTGTTGATGAGTCCTTAAATCTGACAACGTTTAATGTAGGCTCATATAACACGGAATGATTCTTGGGGTCGTTTATTCTCATGGGGATGTCCCGATTTTGCCCGAGAATATTCTGAATCAACAACTTCGTATATCTGATAAAGGGAACCTTTGACCCAGGCTTCTTGAGATGCGACATCATATCTTCCCATATCAGGCTTGCATAGTCAATGTGTTGTTTGTTGACCATTCCCCAGAAAGTTTGCAGATGCATGAGTTTAGGATGCTCATGACCATTGTCTCTTCCGCACACGACTTAGCGATCATAATGTACAATGTCCTCCAAGGTTGAGGAATGTTCTTCGATCGACGGTGGAGTGTTTGGTGATGACTCAGCACTTCATCATAGCCAATGTCGACCATGAATTGCATTATGGCCTCTTCATTCGGAGTTGGTACATAGTCGCAGTGAATAGCGTGCGTAAGAAGAATAGTACGAAGATTTGCTACCGTGATGGTGACTTCCTTGTCGTTGAGAGTCACCTTTACAACATCTTGTCCATCAATCTTTTCCATTGTTTCCCGTAATTGATGTATGTAGATTTCGTGAACGATTCTTTGAGTTGGTAAGCATATTATTGTAGGGATGAACTTTAAGGATATCCACAACAACTCTGCATGATGATTCCAAGCAGGTGAATTTCTCAAAATCGACCATGAGATTGTTCTTTCCAATTGATTTGCTGAAACCAGTTGGGAAGATATCTTCCATTGTAAGTTCATTTGGTGCGTTGACATTTTCCATGATGACATCCATTTCGTGATCTGAAAGGTATTGAGACAAAAGAACCAACATATCGAAAGACATTGTGTTAGTCAAAAGTTGATTTTATTGTCCAATTATTGAAGTTGTTATGTTCATGAATGTTACGAGTCCAAAGTCACATTTAGTCCAGTAGTCCAAGGTTGACGTGATAAGTTACGTGAGTATGTCAATTTTGAATTTTAAGGTCCAAAGTTAACTTAATCACACAACGCTTTGCAAAGTGCGAACCTCCTAATTCCCGTAATTGATGGATGTAGATTTCGTGAACTGCTTGTTGAGTTGGTAAGCATATTACCGTAGGGATGAACTTTAAGGATTTTAACTTTTGTAGCTTATTAGTGACATTTTGGTTTTGTGACATTATGAGTAACTTATTACAAGTTTGTACGCGTAAAATTTCAAAAATTAAGTTACAATTTGGCGTAGGCGTAAGCAAGTAAGCTTATGCGTAAACATGGTAGCCTTAAGCGTAGACTTAAGCTTATGCGTAGGAGATACCCTTAGGCGTAAGAAAAGGCTTACGCGTAGGATAGAACTCTTAGCATAAGGCTTACGCGTAGGCTTAGGTTAAGGACTTACGCGTAAGGTTTACTCGTAAGAGTAGCCCTTAGGCGTAGAAGTCCAAGTTTACGCATATCCTTCACAGGATACGCGTAGTCCATTGTAGACCCTTATGCGTAAGAGTTACGCGTAAGATTTCTCTTATGCGTAACATCTACGCATAAGGTGTTCCATATGCGTAATGTCCAAGTAACCTTGATTCGAATCTCGCACGTGTAGAAGCCCGAAATAGTTTAACCATAACACTCATATTAACATGTATTACAACCACTTTCAAGATCACAAGCATATCATGTTTAAACCATTACAGAAAAATAATAGCTTAGGCGTAAGTTTCTTAAACCCTAAGAACAAATTCTACGAGTAATAGATTCAGCCATGGAAAATCATCCAAACTTTTTCATAGTTATCTTAGATGTAAAAGAGATTAGTTCAACAAGTTATAACATCAAACTCACACGTAATCAAAAGTACCCAATTTTACGCATGTATAAACCCTAAATCTTAATTCTTAAGTTTGGTTGTTTCGGGCATGATTCAATGGAGAAATTAATCAATTAAACATGTAACTAACATAACCTAAGCATCTAATTAACCCAAAACACTCACAAATGAAAACACCCAAATCCACGCATAAACCCTAATTTTGAAAAACGATTAAAATGGATTCGGGTTGAAATTTTTGATGAAAACTGGTATAATACTTGATTTTAAACACTTTGACACTTTCCATTTCATCAAAACACACAATATTGATTTCTTGTTCATACGCTGTATGCGAGAACACCAAATCATGCATAATTCAAAATCTAACCGTTGGTTTTGTGTTAAGATTAAAACCAATGTTTGAAATCACATTTAGAAACGTAACCACTTACAAATTTCAAATTTGAAGCACGGATTTCTTTGAATCTTAGGCGTGGATATGTTTGGTTGAAAATTAAATGTGTGTAATAAATGTTATAAATAGTTAGGTGGAAGTTTTATTAAAAATTAGTTTTCAATTTTGACAAGAATAGCCCTCCACCTCAATCATTTTCAACCAAGACCCATAACTTCCACTTTGGTTTAGCAAAACATGATTGTTTGAAAGAAACTTGACGATACTCCCCTCGACTTTAGAAATGATGAAATTTTACAAATTTGAGTCCGAGGAGAGTATTAAACAAGAAACGATCCACCATTTCGAAGAAACAACATCTTTTGGTAACATGCAAGTACAAGGTTTTATGAGACTGAAAAATATTTACATTCTCCCCCTCAACACTTGTTCAGGAAAAATAATGAAAGTTTTGATAGAACAAAGTGTTGACGGAAGATTTGTACTTGCAATGTTTGAAAGAATTTAGATAGAAGAATATTTTTGTATTTTATCAGATTTTATATTTTTCTATTTTTGTTTTTGAAAAGTTTATTTACAAAAGAGGTTTTGGTGTTTGACTTGTTTCAAGATTGTGTTAAAAGTTCGTCCAGTTCCTCTGGAGTCAAACACCTCATGCCAATCCGGTGGATCAAATCAGTAAACCTAGCAGGAGCCAAGGCTTTGGTGAGAAGATCCGCCATTGGTGTTCAAGACCTACAAAATATAATTCAACGGTACCCTTTTCCACATGCTCTTTGATGAAATGATATCAAGATCGATGTGCTTTGACTTTGAGTGTTGAACAAGTGTTGCACGAGATCGCAATAGCACTTCGATTGTCACAAGACACCGAGATTTCATCAAATACGTAACCATAGTCCTTGAGTTGTGTTCTCATCCAAATGACTTGAGCACAACACGCCGACATGGCTACATATTTCGCTTCATTGAGGACAACGATGTACAATCTTGTTTCTTCGATTGCCATGACACCAATTTATCACCAAGGAATTGCAAACCACCAAGTACTTTTCCGAGAATCTAAGCATCCCGCATGATCGTCATTCGAAAAAGCTATTAGTTCAAAACCGTAATCCTTCGGATACCGGATCCCCAAATTAATGGTTCCCTTGACGATCGGAGGATTCTTTTAGCCTCAGTGAGGTGACGTTCATTGGTCTTGACCGATAACGGAGCAAAGATATATAGAAAATACAATGTCGTCCATCGGTCGTTAGATACATGAGAGACCCAATAATACTTCGGTATTTGGTAGGGTCAACCAATTTCCCATGCAAATCAGCGTCCAATTTGTTGGTATGTGCCATTGGTGTGGCATAGGTATCACAGCTTTGCATTCCATGTTTGTTTAAAATTTCAAGAGCATATTTGGACTGACTTAAGAAAATACCACGGGGTGATTGATGAACTTGAAGTCCTAAGAAGAACGTAAGTTCACCCATCATTGACATTTCAAAATGTGTTTTCATTAGTTTTGAAAAAGCGTTTGAGTACTTTTTATGGGTTGACCCAAAAATGATGTCATCCACATAAATTTGAACGATTAAAATGTGTGCCCCGTGATATTGTATAAACAAGTGTTGGGTCGACCGATCCTTTGACAAAATTATGGGATAGAAGAAAGGATGATAACTCATCATACCACGCCCGAGGGGCTTGTTTGAGACCGTAGAGAGCCTTGTTCGTTTGTAGACGTGATTAGGGAACTCGATCAACAAATCCTTCCGGTCGACTAACATATACCGCTTCCTTCGTTTACCATTCGTAAAAGCGGTTTTGACATCCATCCGATAGACCGTGATGTTCATGTGAGCCGCGAATGCCGTAAAAATCCGTATGACCTCAAGTCTAGCAACCGTGCGAATGATTCTTCAAGTCATCCCTCTTCCTGTCTATAACCCTTAGCCACCCGACGTGACTTATTTCAATAACCGCACCTCAACATCTAACTTGTTTTTCCAAATCCATTTCAGACCAATGACATAGACCCCTGTTGGTCTTTCAACCAATTCCCATACTTCAAGACGTTTAAACTGATTTAGTTCTTCTTGCATGGATTCAATCCAGTTGTCATAAGTCATTGCTTCTTTAATGTTTTGGGTTCAGATTGACAAACGGTAAGTGCATAAATGCAATGTTCACCGTCAGTCTGAAGGCGTTGTCTAGTTACGACTGGTTGATTCGGGTTTCCAATAATGTTCACAAGAGGATGGTCTTTAGTCCAACGATGTGTGGAGGGTTGATGTTGATATACATTATGCATATTAGGTGGATTCAAATGGCTTGTAGATGATTCCGCAACATCTGAAGTTGCAGTTTCATTAGCGAAAGGGTTAAAGAACGCATTTGGATCATAATTTGGGTGCGGTACATCTTGATTCGAAGATCATCACGGATCAACGCCATTGGATGCGGTTTGTTCGGTTGTTGTTGTAGAATCAATTGAGGTGCTTCATCAACGTTGTTGTTGTTTCGTGTGTATCGTGGATTGGATTATTATCGTTGAGCAATGAAACATTTGATACATCCGAGCACGTTGATCAATATCATCACTAAATAGAGGAGCAAATAGATGTTCCATTTGACGACGAGTAAGTTGTAAGCTTGGTTCGGTGATGATGGGGTTTGGGGAAGTTAAGACGGTTATGTCCGGTTCCAAGTCGTTTTGCTCGAAGCCATTTCGTAAGCTCATCAAAATTAGCATGAATCGTTTCCATAATCTCCCTTGTACGACGATTCCAAATCCGTATCCCTTTGAGTTTTCACAAGATCCAACGAAGACCAATGTCGACTTTAGCCTTGAGCTTTCCAAAGTCATCACGATCATTATTTGGGTAATAGAGAGCACCAAATACATGAAAGTGTTTGAGATTCGGTTTACGGTTATGGATAAGCTCATAAGGTGTTTTGTTGTGGCGTTTGGTTATCATAGAACGGTTCTGAGTGTAGCATGCAGTTGACACGGCTTCTGCCCATAAGTAATCTGGAAGTTTTGCATTGATTAACATCGTTCTTGCAGCTTCCACTAACGTACGGTTTCGTCTTTCAACAACTCCATTTTGTTCTGGTGTCCATGCAATTGATGTTTGATGCTCAATTCCCACTTTCTCATAGTATTCATGAAGAGTTTGATTTACAAATTCGCCTCCGTCTGCTCGATTTGTCCGACCGTGTTCCGAGTCGAACTTGAATTTTCATGAGAAAGGTGATGATCATCTCGTGAGCTTGATCTTTACCTTCAAAGAAAATAAACCCAAGTCCATCTTGAGTAGTCATCAACAATTACTAGAATGTAGCGTTTGCCATTAATCGTCTGCACACGCATCGGGCCACACAAATCCATGTGAAGAAGATGAAGCACATGCTGAGAGCTATGTTCCACCTTTGAAGGAAAGTGAGCACGAGTGCTTTTCCCTTGTTCACAAGCTGAGCATAGATGATCTTTAGAATACCGAAACCTTGGAAGACCTTCAACTAGTTTGTATCGTGCAAGATTGGTTATGGTTTGAAAGTTCAAGTGTGAAAGTCGACGGTGCCATAGCCAAGATTTTGTAGATGTTGCCTTAGAAAGTAGACAGATGGGAGATGAAGCAATCATGTCTTGCATTGAGATTGTGTAAAGGCTTGATGTGCGGTTTCCAGACATAAGATCGTTTCCTTGTAGATCACGAATGAAATAAGTTTTCTCCCTAAAAGCAACTTCCAAATCTCCATCACAAAATTGACCGACTGAAAAGAGATTGTGACCGAGACCTTCCACATAATAAACCCGCTAATTTCGATGTTCCCATTGATGTAATCTCCGTAGCCCATGATAGTCTGAAGTGATCATTCCCGAACCCGACAAGACTGATGAACTTTGAAACAAAGTTTGATAACAGTTTGAGATTGCTCGTCATGTGCCGGGAACATCCGCTATCAACAATCCAGAGGATGATCTCAGATCACCGCATTACACACGAGACGACATAGGTGGAATAGAAGTAGAGGTGGAACCCAAGAGTTAGAGGGTTCCATTACGATACTGATTGAAACACACATGTTAATGATTTTAGGAATCCATTTAAACCGGGTGTATTTTGTAACCATCTCGCCAAGTCCAACTAGTTTTTGCTTTGGTCTTAGTGAATGCACTAGGTGATATTTTCTTCCTAGGAGGTGAAGTGGGTTCTATGGGTACATCAATGATCGTAGTAAACACTAGAGGCGGTTTACCTAGCATGGACTTAGAAGCATTAGTGGGCCTAGAGGTAATCCGTTTTCTATTATTCCGCTTACGAGATAAGATGGATTTAGCAACACATTTATCATGACAACCAGAAAACATGCTTTTACGACAACCAACACAAGATGCTTCAAACATAACATTCAAAGTACTTAAAGGTTCAACATTCGTTACATCACTTTTTCTATTACATTTGTCTAACGCAATGTCTAAAGTGGGTGCAACTTGAGTGTTATTCAAGGTCCTAAGGTGTTCTTCTACTTTAGAGGTCTTTATTGTTCTTCTCTTACGCTGCAACTTCCTATTCTTCCCGGTTTTGCTCTTAAGTCGTGAAGTGCTAACGTTGGGAAAAGAGGCAACTATTCTGTATCGATGGAAGGAAGCACATTAGTATCTTGTGGTTTGTCATTAGGCGTTCTAGTGTCAATTTTAAACATTCCGGTGCAAGAACATTCGTGTTACTAGACTTATCTTGTTCATACTTCCCTAACTTTGCTTTTAACTCAACAATAGTGTGCAACAATTCTTGATTTTCGAGATTAACGCTTCCACTAACGCTTAAGACTTCTTTAGTGTATGCAAGATGATTATCAAGTTCTTGTGATGCCTTAGCACGAGTCTTTTTGAGCAAATCAAATATGACACCATATTCAGTTTTGACTTTGGCAATTTCTTGTTCATATTTTGAAATTTGACATTTTAAAGACACGTTGTCATCATCCAGTTGTTCAAGTTTTGGATCGAAAGATTTTTCACGCAACTGGTTGATTTTGTTTTGCAAAGCAAGTTCTCGATTTTGACAATCTTTTTGACACCATTGAAGACGACGTTTTGCATTCGAAAGTTCATTTAACAAACGCTCATTTTCAATTTTCAAAGACTCGATTTGCGGCACATTATCGATATTCTCAACATTATCAACAGAGTCAACATCAATATAGTCAAATGCATATGCAACCATATGTAATAACACCACATTGATGGTATCAGCACAAATAACATCTTCCAAGAGTCGATCAACATGATTTCTTAACATTTTCTTTTTACGTTTAGTATTTGAAATCGATGTTTCTGTTTTCTCGAAAACTGTTTTCATAAGTCCAATCTCCTTTTGAAGATCCCGTTCCCAATAGATTGCACACATTTTTAAATTTCGGACATGGGGTAAAAGTCTTTCTCAAAAATATCTCTTTGATTTCGCGATGTGGCGATTGAAAATGTTCAGCTTTTATTTCGTAATTAACTTCAATTTCACGCTCCAAAAGTTTGATGTCGATATGAATGTATCAAAATATTTAAGAACTTGACATCGCTCGGGTAATGATTTTACTTCATCAAGGAAGGTAAAGGACCATTAATTTGTGCAACATTGTGTTGGGGACCATCATTAGAAGAGGACTCAGGAAGTGGTGTGATAACCCAAGGTGTGTTAGTATGATCTTGTTGTTTTACAAATGGTATTATTTTTGAGTAATCGAATGGTTTGTTATATTCAACATTTTCCAATTTTAATCGACTCTCAGCATCAGCATCTGTTTCCTCATCATGATTATATTCAACAACACTCATAATTGAATCATCAATTATATGTTTTGCACTGTAAACTTGAGGATTTAGTTTGAATGCTCTATGTGAAAAACTTGGTTTGTAATCAGCAAGAATTGGTCCATATCCATTTGGATTTGGTTTAAAAGTAAACTTTTGAATTGTTGTGATTGACTCACCATGTTTGTAAACAACATTTCAAAACTCTTTGATTTTGTTTTGTAAATCGACAATTTCATCAAGATACTCATCTATTTGTCTCCTCGAATGCTTTTTGTACTCACAAAACTGTTTTTGACAAGTTAACAACTCAGACTTGGCTTTTTGAGTTTCCGAAGTGAGAGCGTTAAGTTGTTGTTTATGATCAAATTTTAGTTGTTCTATTTGAGAAAGCAATGCATTCTTGGATGCAACTAGATCACATATTTGTTTTTCCAAAGATTTTTCATTTTGGTATGATTTTGCAAAAGCGACTTCAAAACTTTGTTCACGTTTTTCTTTGGTTTCAAAAATGTTGAGTTGAAACTTATAGCATTCATTATCCTTAGTCAACAGTGCAATTTATCTTGCATTTTCTTATTGATCTCATTGCACTTTTCCAGTTGAGATTGGGTGGTCTGAAATAAGTTGGCCATGAGCTCAAGATCTGGATTAGACAAAGGTTCATCTTTTTCAACTTGAGTCTTAACATAATCATTATTTAGATCCTCAAATATGACCACAGAGTCAACTTGATTATCAATATTAACCATGAGGTCATCTTGATCGTCAAATATAACTACGGATCCATTTGATTATCGTCGAATGAGATGTGGAAGGCTCATGTTGAACACTCGTGCCTCGTCGGATGCGTATGTTGACGGAGATATCGATCATTAATGAGTATATTTGGATCCAGACCGAGACAAGCCATCCGTGTCATACATCGGGCCTGTGTCACCATGTGGAGCTCTTGCATGTTTGCCATTAACATCACAATGCATTAGCTTGCAAGTCCTCCATGTCATCATCGAATCTGCATCGCCCATGAAGCTCTGCTCCTTGTTGGTAAGTGTTCCACCACTTCATCCTTGAGAGCCAAGAGTAAAGCCTCTTTGTGATAAGAGCTGCCTCTTGTTCTCGGCTTTGGGCATGCATTAGCCAGATGACCCTTCTCATTGCAGTTGTAGCATCGGAGACCATTAACCCCAGTCTGAACATTTCCCTGATCAACCACTTGAACCCGTTGTTGTGGAGCACCCATGTTATTCCTTCCATTAACATTAAACCCTTGACCACTACCCATTGGACGACCATTTCCACGATTCTGAACCTCAACTCTTCCATTGTTAACAACAGCGTGATTTCTTGTGTTTGAGGAGGTACGAATGCGATTGTTGGATTTGTTTGCGAATCTCCCGAAGGCTCTAGCAATCATGACAAATCCTTGATTCAATGCATCAAGGCTTCGCATCCTCATTTGATTCATCGTAGAGTGCTTGATCATTGTTGTTGTTGTATGGAACCAATTGAGTTTCTTGTGATTGTTGTTGTGATGGATCATATGGTGTATCTGAGCAGTTGGTTGTGGAGGGTTTGTGAAGATAGTTGGCAAGGTCGGAAATTGAGGATAACATGCTTGAGTGTACAAAGCAAGAGTTTGATTGTCTGGGAGTGATGGAGAAGCAGGGACTCCACGGATGATTCTATCTTTGTCTTCTTCCTTTTGATGGTGCTTCAAATAGTTATACAACAATCCGTAAGTAGCATGATGAAGATTCTTTGCTTGACGGATGAATGCAACGTACTTCTCCTAATCAGGACCAAGACAGCTCAGAAACTTTGTGTTGATTGCAATCCTTGGCATAATGATATTATGTTTGTCCAAGTCATTGATGATGTCTGAAAAACGATGATAGTATGACTCTAATGATTCCCCTGGTTCAATCATGAAGTTTTCATATGCTAAGTAGATTTTGGATTCCATGTCTTCTTGATTGAGTTCAGTGCCTTCCATTAGAAGATGAATGTGCTCCCACATCGCTTTAGCAGTCTTATGAGCATCAACACTATGAAGTATCGGATTGGGTAAACCCAAAAGGATATATTGCATTGCAAGTTCATTAGCCTCTAAGTGAAGAAGTTGGTCAGTAGTAAGTTGATCAAGGCCGACAACATTGGTAACATCATCTCTTGGTGGATTAGCATTCGGATCTCCAGGTATAGTGATAGTAGGCATCTGAAAAGGACCTTCAAGTATGACCTTCTTCAAAAACTTACCATGCGGTTTCTTGAGATCACAAAACCTAAAAAACCTTATCACCCATTGATCGTAGTTTCTGGGAGTAAGCATTGGAGGTCTATCAAGGTATCCAGCTTCATGAATGGATTGTTGGCTACTTAAAGCTTCACACATCTTTGCAAACCAAAAAGGTTCCTTTTGCGATGTTACATTCATAGCATACTTTGCTGGATACGGATATTGGAAGTAGTTACAATGTTGAACCTGTTGACGAGGGTTTGGTTGAGACATCTGTGGTGGAAGAGGGTTCGCTCCTTGAGGAAAGTACATTTGAGATGGCGGTTGAAATTATTGTTGAAATTGTTGCAATTGTTGTTGAGATGGTGGAGGATATTGTTGATATTGTTGTTGTTGTTGTTATTGAGGATACTTATGAGGAAAGTAGTGAGAGTATGGTGGTTGAGACATCTTGAAACTTGTGTTGATGATGGATCTTTGTAGTTGAATGAAACTTGAGTTTGTTGATGAAGTATCCTTAAGCGTAAAAAACCATCTAAGGCGTAGACAATGACCCTTACGCGTAAGTCCCTTTTTACACATAGGCACAAGCTTACGCGTAAGTGCTGCTTATGCGTAAACTTTAGATAAACTTAGGTTTAAGCGTAAACCAAAGGCTTAATAGTAAGAACCTTATGCATAAGATTTCCTTAGACGTAAGAGGAGCTTATGCGTAGGAAATACTTAGGCAGAAAGTGTTTACTCGTAAGCTTTTATGCTTAGGCGTAAAACTAGGGTTTTACCAAAAAAATCCTTTACACTTATCCAAGTGTAAAAGATATCCAAAGTCGAAGTGTTTTCAGGCTTATCCAAGCAAGAAAACACTGAGTAAACGAACAGCTTCGAAAATCAAAGGTAGAAAAGCTTATGCGTAGGAACCTGCTTAGGCGTAGACAGACTTAGGATTTAAACCTTACGCGTAAAACTAGGGTTTCACTAGGCGTAGAAAGTACCAAATTTTACCAAAACTGATTTTTATGCCCAAAAGTGTTTTGTAACCTGATTTTAAGGATGAACTAGCTTCAAAATCACCAAAATAACAAGAAAGTTTAAAACTTGATGAACCAAAACTATGCTTCTGCTTACGCGTATAAAAGTACACACGAATCAAAAACCAAGCTTAAAACTAATCTACACGCGTAAAGTTTGAAACTTGATGCAAAAAACTTAAACATTAACACTAAATAAACCTTAAACCACAAGAATCTTGAGTTTACAAGTGAAAAAACCAAAGCTTTAAGCTTATGAAAGTGTAGAACCTTAAAACCCATGCGTATAGAGTATTACTTCAAAAAACAAAAGTGTTTCACCCAACTAGATGGTGATTGATACCACTGTTAGGTCACCATAAGTTAACACAAGGATCAATATGTAAGAAATAAAGGTAAAAATGATCGGTTGAACACACACAAACACACGTATGATTATAGAGAAATGATAGGCGTAGGATATATGTGAAATGAACAACCAACCTTCAAATGAAGGTTTACACAAGTATTTATAGGGGAAGGGAGATAGGGCAACATGTCTAGTCCCTTCCTTACATATTGGGCTTGGGCAGAGGCTCATGGGCTTTCTACATAAGCCTTGCCGTTAATACAAACATAAAAGCCTAGTTTAAGCAACCTATTACATACTAATTACTAACACTTGAAATACAAGTTAGGAGTGATTCCAACATGATATCATGGTAATTATAGGAGCTAAAAGAATGAGCAAAACGGGTAACCAAACAGTGAACAAGCATATCACTCAACAGATTAACTAAACATAAATATGGCAAAACAAATAAATCAGACAATTCATGATAGACATAAGCTAAGCTGAATTCCATAAGCAGGCGAAAGCAACTAAATTGAATGTAAGCATGGCAATCACTCAAGTCAGATAACCCATAGTTAATAAAAAGAACAAGTATCATAACCAGCGGGAAAACTAGCAGCAGTATAAGCATGATATCCACATGTATCAGGTAGGAATACCAAACGAACATCATAATTGAATGAATTAACTAAACAAGAACATAGCATGGCAAACTAAACAAGTCAACTAGACAAATAACATAAGTTGAACCATATTCCTTCATCAACCAGTAGTATGAACAGAGGTGCAAACATGGCAGATCAACAAGTCAGGTAAACATCAATTACTAAGCCAAACCAATATCGTAAGCAACGGAATAATACCAACCAAAAGTACATGAATGGTGGTCACAAATAGCAATTAGGAATACTGAATGATAATCATAGCCCACAGAATAACTGAACGAGATATAACATAGTAAACAGATGAGTCAAATAATTACATACTAGCATGGCAAATGGGTGAATCAATTAGTCATATAATAGCATGGTACCAAATAGTCACATATTAATCATATAATAGCAAGGTAAACGGATGAAGTGGTAATCTGAAGTATAAGCTTGGTAGTCAACCAAAAGGGAATGAGAGTATGACAAATTAATTAAATGGAGTATAGTAAGGTAGTCGGATGAATCACACAAGGATAATAAATGAATAAGTAATCAATGGAAAACTAAAAACGAGAAGTGTAGATATGGTGCATTGTGGAATAATATGAGGCATAACAAAGATAAAAGGTCTTGGAGGAAAATATCAGTAATCTACCACAAGCCCAAACAAATCAAATCACATCATATCATAAGTAACCATGGATTAGCTAGCTCCCAGAATGTGAAAGACGTGTATTGCACACAACATCAGTTACCATATGAGTAATATCATATCATATCATATCATAACAAACCTAGGATGCATCCATACGCCCTTGCAAAGTATTAGTGGACAAACATGTATAATAATTTTGAGCTCATAGTATATATAACAGAAAGGGACGGGACGGAACATCACTCCACCGCCCTAGAGTCATGCAATTGGTGCATCAATGACACGACCATGTTACCTTCATGGCTAGGAAAATGGCTCGGGTATTAAACTGAAAGGTCAAATGAAAGTCATAATATAAAAGGTTCATGTTAAAGGTTCAAAGCAAGGTTCAATATTAAAGGTTCACAAATCTAAGGGTACATAGCAAGGTCATATAAGGAAGCCCTATTAGAAGGCTCGAGCAAAGACATTAAAATCACGCTAATATCAAAAGATGTGTAAGAATCATGAGAAACCTTAAGAGATAAGGTCGTAATATCTCACCTTATTCAACAAAAAACAAACACAAGCGTATGAAATCACAAGACACAAAGATCACTCCTTCGAGGATCTATGTATGAAATGATATACATTTATTAGATGTAGTTAAAGTGTTTTACTCGGATTAAGTCTTTCAAGGTTTATGAGAATATTTTCATTTTTAGTAAGTTTCCAAATATAGTAACTTTCCTCATTTAGTAAGTTTCCACTTTAAGTAACTTAACCATTTTAAGTAACTTTCTATTTTAGACAGGTTTCCCGATTTAGTAAGTTTCCATAATAAGTAACTTTCTAAAAATAGCAGTTTTTTTCGTAATTAGCAGGTTTAGTCATTTATGATATAATTAATGTCAAATTAGGTTAGAATGATGGAAATGTTTATTATTATAGTTTAGGGGTCATTTATGACAAGTTATAATAGTTTAGGGTTTAAAACGTCATTATCACAAAGTATAGGGTTAAAAGTGTAAATATCACAAGTTTACTTATTTTACAAATCCATCCATTCTTTTACCTTATTAACAAACCAACCCTTCATGTTTTACTATTTACGAAATTAGTCCTTTTCTTTTATTTAAACCGAAACCTTTTTAAAACCTTAGTTTAGGTCGATGACCCATTTCCATTTTTAAGCAATTCGAACCCTAATCCCAAACAAAATATAACGACCATCTAGGTGTCTAATTTCAGTCGAGACATGTTCCAAACCAAATCAATCCATTCGATACAACCAAAAACAATTCGAGACCCATTTGAATGTTGTCGACATTTACATAATCCAAGATATACACACGATTTTTTTTGCTCGATTTTAGCTTGTTACCATTATAACGAAACATGTATATGGGTCGTACAAGGTGAGTCGAAAAGGATTCAAAACAACATGTTATATATTGGTCGAATAAAGTCTATTCCATTTGTTATTTCATGTAGTTTTGGTTATGATTTTATGTGACAAGTTATCATTTATGTGGGATTCAAACCGTGTACATGCATTCGAATGGGTTTCATCACACGATTCACAAACAAAATAAGAAAGAGGAATGGAAACGAGTAGTGATACAATACCCTAGTAGTGTGTCTAATGGAAGAAAACAAGAACCAAATGACCACGAATCCACGCCCTTCGAATTTGAACCCACGACCACAGCCCTTCGAAACACCTTACAAATCTCCCTTGCTCGCCTTGCCTTGTGGTCGAATGAAGAGAGAAAGAAGCTTGCCGTCACTTTTGGTGTGGTAGGGTTTAGTATGTGTTTAAAGTGTGTAAAATATAGGTTAACAAAATGAAATAAAATGGGATATAGGGGTGTGAGTACTCGGCCGAACAAAAGGGGGATCCAAGACCAAATCAAATCTTTAGATGGGCTTTTAAATTTAAGTGTAATGTGTTTGCAATTTTTGTATATTTCGGCCCATGCAATAAAAGAAAACGTGTGATATGTCTCGAGACACAAGTGTATGTCGATTTTATTTTTTTGTACAAGTTGGTTACTTATGAGTTAGGTTAAGAATATATTTAATGAGCTTGACGTATTATACATATTTTATAAATATTAAATTAGAGGGGTAAAATAGTCTTTTCACACGTTTTAGATTTTAGGGTTTTACAGAAAGTTTGTTACTTTAAACCAAAATGTGTGACCATTCATAAAAGGGTGTGACTTTTCACCAAAGTTCACTTTGTTTTAATATATATAAACACAATTTTGGTCTTTCATAACAATATTAACAATCATTACAACACATACAATATTCTTCATGTTTTTGCTCTCATTCTTGTGCCTATAATTTAAGTGGGTTCTTGTCTTATCTCATATACAAATTTCGTGTAACCCAAGGCATCAAATAAGGTCGAACTATAGTATTCGGAAAGTGGACTATACACAATTCAAAAATCATCCAAGCATTTTTTTGATTATCAAGACCCTAACACAAACAAACGAATACTATATTTAAAAGTTACTCCATGGGGTATGTTTGGCAAGAGGCTTATAGGGGCTTATCGGGGTTTTTTTTTATAAATAAGATGGCTTATAAAATAAATCTCGTTTGTCACACATGCTTATGGAGGCTAATGGCTTATAAAATAAGCCACAAGTCTCTATAAGCCCAAGCCCATAAATTAAGGCTTATAGGGGCTTATAGATAATTAAATTACTTAAATACCTTTAAAGATATAATAAACTATCACGTAAAAGCTAAAAATATATGTGAATTTAATTTGATGTATTTTTATGTGATTTTACATTAATAAGCTTCAGCTCTAACTAATTCGTCAAACAACTTTATAAAAATATAAGCTTTAACTTTCGACTTATAATATAATCCCCAACCCCAACTCTAGCCCTAGCTCCCGCCTCAGTCTCACCTCAGCCCCCACCCCAACCCCACCAATCAACTAATTAATAAATGTAAAGGCTAGATTGTTATTCCTATTAGCTCTAGCTAGGTCGTTTAACAAATAGATCTCAAATCTTAAATCTTAAATAATTATTAAAGCACATCTTATAATACCCTACCTTACCAACTTTTATAAACTTGAATCAGACATATATAAATGTATTCCATTGCACTATTTTCTCATGTCAATTATATAATTTTATTCACATGTCAATTTCAGCACCAACCATGTGTGACTTAATAAATATTTACATGTACTGACTCGTGTGTGCATGTGCATATATATATTCACACCAAAACCATAGCCAATATAACACAATTACACACAACAACTTATAACACTAGCAAACACATACAACAACACTTCGATATCTAATATAACATGGCATTTCAGACATTTTCCGGTGACCATAATGATCCTATCTCAGTCACTGATTGGGTAAACATGGAAGAACCTCACTTGCCAGAGAATCTTATCCAAGATGTTCATGACATCCTACAAAGTTTTCCAACAGGAAACATAACCGAAGACACGAGTTTAACAATCAACGGGGGCACATTGTCGCCCGAAAAGGACTCAGAAGATGCAGTCCAGCAAACCCAAGTGGCACCCGAAAGTACTGCTAAGGGAAAAAAGAAGAAAACATCAGCTCGTGGGAAGAACGCGCCAGTTGTGGATTGGACAAGGTACAAAGGAATAAGAAGGCGGCCGTGGGGGAAGTTTGCGGCCGAGGTGACAAATCCAAAGAAAAAGAGGACAAGGGTATGGCTTGGAACATTTGATACGCCAGAAGAAGCTGCATTGGCCTATGATAAAGCTGCTTTCGAGCTTTATGGGTCGAAAGCCAAGCTTAATTTTCCTCTTTTGATACGTGTTGAGGATCAAGTTACTAATGTGGCTACTAAGGTAGCCCAATCTCTTGAGCTACCTAAGCATGTGCCATCTACATCCACATCATCCTCAACGTCAGTACGAAAACGAGAGAGAAAGAGACAAAAGAAAAATGAGGCGGACCCAGTTGTGGAGCCAACAACTACTACTACTAGTGGGTCCTTAGAGGATGCGGGTAGTGAGTGTGACTCTTTGTGGAATTTTGACTCAGATACACTAATACCTGAGAACTTTATGTTCACAGGCGTGGGGGAGCCTGAGATTAGTGAGGCCGTGGAAGTGGTTGATCTCGACTTGAGTTGGGAATTTGATATGAATACACTAACATTTGAGCATCTTTTAGACGAAGGCGTGGCTGAACCGACGTCTGCTGCCAGCATGGATGTGGCAGAGGACTTACCATGGGATGTTTTGTTGGATAATATAGGTGAGCCACCAATGACCACAGGTGAACAATTGGAGGTGGTTAGTACCAGTGATTCACCCTTGGAAATCGATATTGATACATCAATATTCGAGAATATGTTTGGAGAAGATATGGTTGAAGAATCAAGTATTGCGGCTAGTATCATGGCCGAGGAAAGTGGTGCTGATCATCACTGGCTATGGAATTGCCAAATGGACATGGTAAACCCGCCCTCATATAGCTACGCCACCAGTATCACTGAGGAAGTAGTTTGGTGAACGTATTTGTAAATTAAATAGATGGGTCTTGGTCTTAATTTTGATTTTATGCCTATAAAGAATTTGTTTTGGCTTTGGTCATCAAATGACAACAGATTTGTAAAAGTTATGAATCATTATTGATTTTTTATATGTTGTGTTGTCATTCTAATATCTCCAGATGTTCATGTTTATTAAACTATAAACGTCGACTTCTCTTTTTTGAGTTCATAATTCATGGTCTAGACATCACTTGGATCAGGACATGACTTGGGGACATGGCACCAGGGAACAAGGGAATGCAGGAACTCCCATAGGGCACCTTCCATTCCCAATTTCCCACCGGAGCCGCTCAAGAAAGACTTTTCCCATCCTTTGTCAAGGAAAACGTTGATGCATTCTGAACCATGATCAAGAAACTTGACCGTCGAGGCAAGGGAAAGGGCACTCCTAGGTGACTCCTACGGGGGTCGGAAGACGGAGGACGAAGAAGCTCTCGAGGAAGCCCGTCGTCGGATAGGACGACGAGCTACTCCTCCGATGGAGCCTTTGAGATAGAAAGTATGAAAGCCTCTGAGATAGAAAGTATGAAAGGTTTATGGATATAAATTAATATACGTATAATCGGATTCGAACACGAGACTTCGGGATTGCACACATTATGTATGAGAGTCAATGTTCGAATAATTAATATATAAAATGTTATATTTAATTATTAAATCACAAAATAACGACTAACGGACGTTAGTACTTAATGGTAATTGACTAACGATCATTAAATGTAAAGTTAAGGGACTAGAGATGAAAATAGAAGTCGAGAAGGATCTAGAATCCTCTTGGATTCCTATAACCGGTCGAATGGGGTTGTGAAACCCTATTCTACCCTAACTTGGTCACCAAGTTCACATTAGTATAAATACAAAGGCTTTGTGTTTATTCAATTTAATCTTGGATCACCAAAAGAACCCTAACTTCTCCTCTCTCCCTCTCTTTTGTCATAACCGGTCGAACACCACTTCTCAAGGGGTTTTCGATTTGCTTGTGATAAAACAAAAGTGTTTTGGTTGTTTTGTGATTCAAGAACCTAGTTTTTCGCATTGAACCGTTTGTAATACGTGTGTACAAGAACGAAGGACAAACACACTTGTGTTTGCATATTATTGTGGGTCGTTGGCGTGTTTGGTCGACTAACACAAACCCTAGTGAATTAGGGTTTAGGGTTTCTTATTCAATTGATTCCTTGTTTCGCTAGGGATCACAAACGGTACGCATGTTCTTTTATATTCGATTAATTAGTTTACAAGTATTGATCTTTACTCCCGCTACATGCTTTGATGATGTTTACTTGTTTTATATAATTGTTATGAATTATAAAACCCAACAGTGGCATCACGAGCCATTAATACTGTGTAATTAATTACCGGGACACATAAAAGTTGAATCTTGATGATTATTACATGTTTTATGGTTTCTAGGGTTTTAAAAATTATAATCCCTAAATTTTTTATATAGGGTCGAATACCCTTTTATTATGAATTAGGTTTTAGTTTTTTGTAAAACTTGTAGAAACCCTAGAATTGCATGTAAATTTTTTATGTGAATAATTATGAATAATTGTTATGTGTCATGATTATATGCGTATCTTGGGATTATAATTGTTATGAGAAATCCATGGTAAAAACATGCATGTTTTACCATGGATTAATGTTTGTCTTATTAATTGTTAAGTGACTTCACATGAATTTTTTTGATAAATCTTGAATTGGGGAAGACCTCAATTATATCTAATAAATTAATTACGTGTTATGTGATATATGATTAACTATGGCTTACACAATCGATTCGTCGATGTATGTGGCTCACTTGCCTTAGTAAGTGAAACCTAGTTAATATATGCATTATTCTTAAACCTAGAATTGATTATTAGGGTTTTATTGAACAAATTATGCATGTGGTTATTTGTTTTACATATGTTAATTGTTAAGTTGTATATACATTATTTGAGTTGGTTAATTGCTTATTTGTTTATAAATATTGTTCGACATGATTGTAAGCAAAAGGTTAATTTTATGAAAAGAAAATTAACCGGACTAAATAATGGTGAAATTGGATTTGTATTTTAAGATTTAAATCTTGAAATTTTAGTCGATTGATGTGACTGTACCAAATAGTTAGAAAGGCTCACCCATTATGCCAAATTGTGTGAGAGGTATAAGGTGGGTACGCATTAAATTGTGACCCGAAAGAAGAAGGTTTTTAATACGCTTCGCGCTGACCCGCTTCTCCGCTTCTTTGTGCGTCATAATGGAGCTACCTACGACTATTTATATGTGTGAAGCATCTTAAGGAAAAGTTGGTATATCCAACGCCTCGATCAAGACTTGGTTGATTTAATCTTAATAATTTAAAACTAATGAGTAATGGTTTTGTAAAATTTTATGATATGAAGATGTGTGCATGCTTCTTCATACATATTTTTTGATTACACATCAAAATTTTGTACCCTAAAATTTAAGTTTATGCCATCTAATTATAAGGAACACTTGAAGTTGCGATTTATGTTATGTGAGATCTTAGCTATATTGCAATGACAAGGTAAATCTTCATGTTGTGTGAGACCTCAACTCGAATAAATTTGTAGTTTCTAAATTAGACAACTTAATTGAGTTAGTTAGTGAGATCTATAACTTAAGGCATAAGATGGGGTGAAACATGCTTACATTTGCATAAAGGTTTGGCAAATTGTAAATCTCATAATTTCTAGGAATTGAAAAATGTTTGTCAATTATTGTTCGACAATTACCTTGTTGAATACTTTCATCACTAACAGATCAATTAATGTGGTGTAACTATGAAAATTTGGGTCCTAGTTTTAACAAAATTTCTATAGTTAATATGAATATTTACCAAGGGTATTTTATATTTCTTGAAAGGTTGAATTAGCGAAAGTACTAACTTTTGAACTTTTTTCTGTAGAAATGGCTCAACTCGAAACCAACACACTAGGTTAAATCTGCTCAAATCTATGTTTGAGCGAGAAAAATTGACTAGCAGCGCTAACTTTAATGACTGGTATCGGCAACTGAGACTTGTCTTGCGTGTTGCCAAAAGACTAGAATAATTGAATCAGCCTTGTCCTCCTGAACCGGCTGTTGATGCTACTCCTGCAATAAGAGCAGCATGACAAACTGAGTATGACAAGCATAATGAGGTTTCCTGCCTTATGCTTGGAAGTATGACTCCAAATCTGCAAAAGCAATTTGAGCATTACTTCCCTTAGGACATGCTCATTGAACTCATTTGTTTGTTTGAGAAGCCTGCAGCTGTAGAATTGTATGATTTGATTTATGCTCTACACAGTTGCAAACAGGGGGATGGTAAACCTGTGAGTGCCCATTGTTTGGAAATGATCAGTTACATGGACCAACTTAGGAGACTCAACTATCACTACCCGCAAGATATCCAAATTGGCCTAATTAACAGATCCTTGAATAAGGAGTTTGATGGTTTTGTGCGCAATTTCAATATGCATTGCACGGGGAATACAGTTAGTGAGTTACATGCAATGCTCATTAACTATGAAAAGGGTTTGCCTAAAAAGCCTCCTACACCTCAAGTACTTGCTATTCAAGGGGGTAGGATCACTAAGCCAAAACCGCAAGCGAACAAGGGGAATGGAAAAGGAAAAGGTAAACATGCTGTTGTACCTAAACCCAAAATTGCCCCACCCAAAAAGAAAGAAAATCCGAAGAAGGATCAGGCTTGCCACCACTGCACTGAGGTAGGACATTGGAAGAGGAACTGTCCACTCTACCTCGATGAGTTGCGAACAAAGAGGTATAAGAATGCTGGTAATGTTGCTAGTACTTATGGTAACTTCTTTATGATAGAATTATTTGCATTTCCTCATAAAATAAATTCATGGGTATACGATAATAGATGTGGTATTCATATTTGTAATACAATTCAGGGACTTAGAGGTGCAAGGAAACTCGCCTATGGACAACAATACATGCACGTGTGTAATAGAGCACATGCAGATGTTGATGCTATAGGAAAGTTTGAATTAGTTTTGCCTTCGGGCTTACTACTGTTTTTGAACAATTGTCATTGCGCACCTTCTATAATTAGAGGTGTTGTTTCTGTTTCCTTGTTGAAACATATTGGTTTTATTCATACATTTACTGATTATGGAATTTCGGTTTCTTTAAATGATGTTTTTTACTTTAATGCAATTCCAGTAAATGGTGTGTTTGAGATTGATATGCATGATAATGTGATTGATAAAAATAATTCTGTTTTTAGCATTAATAAAAAAATAATCAAAACTTATTTGGATTCTTCATATCTTTGGCATTGTAGACTTGCTCACATAGGCAAGAAATGCATGCAAAAGCTGCAACATGATGGGCTTTTGCAAAATATCAATGATGAATTATTTGATAAATGTGAATCTTGCATATCTGGGAAGATGACAAAGAAACCTTTTGCAAATCGTTTAGAAAGGGCTTCTGATCTACTTGGTGTGATACATACTGATGTATGTGAACCACTAAGTTGCTAGCTACTTTTTAACCTTTAATGATGATTTCAGTCGTTATGGTTATGTTTACTTGCTTAAACATAAATATGAGGTCTTTGAAACATTTAAGGTTTTCAAAATTGAATTAGAATTGCAACTAGGAAAGAAGATTAAAGCTCTTCGATCTGATAGAGGTGGTGAATACCTAAGCCAAGAGTTTAAAGATTATCTTGCTGAGTGTGGGATTGTCCAGCAGCTCACATCTCCATATACTCCACAACAAAATGGTGTATCTAAGAGAAAAAATTGTACATTGTTAGACATGATGCGATCAATGTTTAATCTTACAACTCTTCCCTTATCTTTTTGGGATTATGCTTTAGAAATTGTTGTTCGCATTCTAAATATGGTTCCAACTAAGAAGGTTGATAAGATACTATATGAATTATGGTATGGAAAAGCTCCCAACTTAAAGGTCTGGAGTAGGCGTTTGTTAAACGTGACTCATCTGATAAACTCCAACAAAGATCTGTTAAGTGTATCTTTGTAGGATACCCAAAGAAAACAAGGGGTTACTACTTTTACTTTCCACCTGAAAACAAAGTAATTGTTGCTAGGTTAGGGGATTTCCTTGAAAGGGATCTCGTATCTCATGAATTCAATGGGAGAGTGTATGATCTGGAAGATGATCAGGAAGATACATCACCTTCTGAAAACGTAGAACCTGAAAGTCTGGTTCCTCCACCTGAGGTTGAAGTTTTGCCCATTCGTAGGTCTGAAAGGACAATACGTGCTCCTGAACGTCTATGTCTTACGTAGAGGTTGAGGAAAATATGTTAGGGGATCTTGGTGAACTTGCTAACTATAAAGCTGCCATAGTTGATCCTGAAAAGGATAAATGGCAATTCGCAGTGAATGGGGAAATGCAATCCATGAGAGATAATGAAGTCTGGATTGAAGTAGACCTTCCTCCTAATGCTAAATTCATTGGAAGTAAGTGGCTCTTAAAGAAGAAGACTGACATGGATGGCAATGTAGAAACCTATAAAGCTCGTATGGTAGCTAAAGGATTTACTCAAACCTTTAGGGTTGACTACGAGGAGACTTTTTCTCCTGTAGCAGACATTAGAGCTATTAGGATTTTTATAGCTATAGCAGCTGGTATGTGCTAAAACACATACCTTTTCTATATCAAAACTGACCCAAAATAACCAAGAAAGAGCCGTTTATTGCTAATATTTGTGGTTTTCTTGAGTTTGTGCTTGTGCAGTATGGATATGTAAAACAGCAAAAGGAACCAAATCGACGTAAACCGAGCACGAGAGATTAAAGAGAGCTTGTCGAGCCGGAAGGTCGAATTATGCATTTATGAAGATTTCTAATCTCTGAGGATGATTTGTGAAGATTTGATCAAAGTTTGAAGAAATGTCAGAAATAGTCCCTGAACTTTTAGCAAATGACAGAAAGCACCCTCAAGTTTCAAAAGTTGCAAATTCAGTCCCTGGTCTATTGAAGAATGGCAAAGATGGTACTTGGAAGATATTTTCAGATTCTCACCTTTGGTCCCTTGGAAATCCGAAATTACATCATTAGTCCCTATGGTTATCCTTGGTATACATGCTAGTCCATTAATTATCCAAGTTAAATCCATTATCCAACACAAACCATATATCCCACGGCCCAACATCCAAATCCAATCCAGTTAACACAACCCGGTTTAATACCACCCAACCCGAATAAACCTTTTACCCGCTCATTAAACCCAAGTCAAAAGCTTTTACCCGGTCAAACCTATTTGAAATAATATTAAATAAACCAAACGCGCCCCAAACAGTCCCCTTCTTCCCCACCCAAACACACCCATTTACCCACCATTTTAACCCCAATCCCAAACACAAACCTCGTACTAGCATCTATCAAGACCTTATCCTCAGCTGACTTGTCAGATATATCTGCCACGTGGCCAAATGGCACAATATAATTGGTCGCAACACCTCATCAAAGGAAATGGAGCACTCTGATTGGATAAGGTGACAATGGATGATTTGTGTGGCTCAAAATAGCTTCTAGGCTCTTCCAACCAGGGATCCCAAGACCTCCATTTAGCTATAAATAGGACTCTTAGCTCACAGTGTAACGTGTGTAGTGTAGTAGTAATTTTCATTTTAATTAAGTCTATGTTTCTTGTATTTTCAAGTTTTCAGTAGTTTAAAAAAATGGTTTCTTAAAGTTTTTCTTGTAATCTCAGTTTTCATTTTGTATTCTCATTTTAAGTCTTAATAAAAGTTTCATCTCTTCTTGTTTGCTATTAATCCTCATTGTTCCATTGATTAAAGCTTTGATTATTGTTACTATAAGCTCATATAAGCTCTATATAGCTTATGTGAGCTTCTCTTATTCATTGCATCTTAGTTTTAATCACTTTTGATAAAAGTCAACGAAATTCAAACTGCTTATTTGGACTTTGCTTATTTTCAAACTTGTATTTTCATCATCTAAAGGATGTGCTTTCATCTTTATTTCATCAGTTAAACTCAAATAAGAGGTAAATCCAAGCAATTTGTACCAAACACTCCTCAAAAAGGAGTGTTTGGCACAAAGGGTTTTTGACCCATTTTAGGTACTCTTTGAGTTAATACTGGTTTGGTCAACAAGTTTTAATATTCTTAGTATCAATCTTGCTAGTTTGATCAGATTTCATAAAGTCAGTGGTGGTTTTCAAAGTCCTTGATACCCATAAGCTGTCACAACAGCTTATGGTTATAGTGTAGTCAAAAGTGTCTTTTGTGTCATCTTTGAATCAGTAGAGTCCTTTTTGATCATTATCTGTTAGGAATTAGAAATTCCCGGTATTAAAGAGTCGGTCACCTCAAGTATATGTAATCGTTAGAAAGCTCATAGTCGTAGTTCTTTTAAGTTAAGTAGTAATTTAGTTAAGTAACACCGTGGAGGACGGACGGGTCTTTACCCACCGTATGCTCGATCCACACCCAAAGTGTGGCGATTTATGTAAGACTATAAATACTCTACCTCCCAAGGTAGAGTTGGAGCTCATAATAATATCTTTCACTTTCTCTCACTAAGTTCCCTAAACCTCTAACTTTCTCTCTAGAATTCCATCTTATTCGCCACCTTGTATTATGGTTTGATGTGTATGTGAAAAGTTATATCTTACAATTGGTATCAAGAGCCATGGTTAGATCATATCTTGCACATCTTTGGATTTATAGTGGTTTTAGGTGGTTTTGAGTTTGAAAAGTTTAGTGGTTTTGCATCATTTGGTTGATTTCTTGTGTTAAAGTTTGAATTTTGTTGGTACTTTTATGTTTAGAATCATCAAAAGTGTTTAGGTTTTCATTTGGTAAGCTTGAATCATCTTGGTTGGGTTGTTTTTGGATTGAAAAGTGAAGGTTATTTGGTTTTTCAAGCTAGCGAATTAGCTCTCGGACTTGTTTTCTTGGTAGCGACTTACTTCATAGTTTTGTAGCGACTTACAGTTATAAAATCTAGCGAGTTAGAGCTAGCGAGTTAAAGTACAAGTAGTGGCATCTCCACTACGGTTAGCGACTTGTGGTAGCGAATTAGTCTGTAGCGAGTTGCTCTTTAGCGACTTGCATATCTAGCGACTTGTGTAGCGAATTACTGCACAAATTTGGCTAGCGACTTAGTCCGTAGCGAGTTACTACTTAGCGACTTGCTTTTCTGTTGGCGACTTGGGACTCTAGCGACTTAGACGTGTAGCGAGTTAAGGGTTAGCGACTTAGTGCACTAATTTCTAGCGACTTAGTGCATTATTTGGCAGCGAGTTAAGACGCTATCATCCAAATGACTTGAGTGATTGTTTACGGTTTTCTCTTGATTTAGTAAAACCCGTGAAAGAATCTATTTCCGGTTTAATCATAGAGTTATAAAACCCGTATAATCTCTTAACATGTCTACCAACGCTCCTACCGTCATCTCCATCGTTGTCGAGGATGTTCAAGCGGTGGCTCGATACTCGCCCACCCATGCTTGACAGAATCGACTACGATTCTTGGGCTCAACGAATCGATTGTATTGCCTTGAAAGGAAAATGGTGTCAACATTCTCAAATCCATTGATGAAGGACCATATCGGGTTGAGACGACTAGAGACATACTTGATACTAATGAAGATGGTACTCTATCTCACGGAATGGACAGACCTAAGATGTACAATGAGCTTGATAATGAGGAGAAAAGAGATTCGATGCGATATCGTGGCTTCAAACATTGTTCTTCAAGGTCTTCCTAAAGACATCTACAAGTCGATCAATCATAACACCGATGCAAAAGCGCTTTGGGATAACGTTAAGATGCTTCTCTCGTGTTCGTAATTAACTATGGAAGACAGAGAATCCCAACCTATGACGAATTTGAGCACTTCAAGATGAAACCAGATGAGAGTGTTTATGAGTACTATGTGAGATTTCATAAGTTAGTGAATGACATGAGGAACATCGAATGACTATGCCTAATATTCAATGAACTCAAAGTTTGTGAACAACATGAATCCCGAATGGCACAAGTTTGTCACATCCGTGAAACTCACTAAAGGATTGAAGCATACAAACTATGAGCAACTCTATGCCTTCCTCCTTCGTAATGAGAGACATGCCATGTTTGAAAAGTTGATTCTCAATCGCTCAAAACCAACTGTAGGAGACAAGTTCGCCTAATGACTCAACAAATTTTCTACTCAAACATTGGAATCACAACCAAAGCATCACAAGTCATTCCTGGGTAATGGTAATCACAAACTCATCCCCGATCCTCGCTCAAACAAGCCGATGCCGATGCACGCGTGGATAACATCGTTAATCAACTAGCTCTACTCATTAGTCAAAACATGAACTCTCTCCCACAAACCAACAACAACCTACGAACCGCATCTAACCCACATAATCAAGCCACGTTAAAGATGGAAGGATCGTGCAACCAGCCTCAGAAAGACAAGATGATCGGGGAGAGGTGGAGCGGGAGAGGTTATGTTGGAAACCGTAATCGAGGAAGAAATGGTAACCAAGGTCAAGCTAAGCCAATCAAATGCTTTAATCGTGGTGGTGAGGACACTTTGCAAGGAACCGCACATCTCCAAAGCGCCCACAAAATGCCGAATACTTCGAGATAAGATGTTGCCGGCTCAAGCTCGTGACAATGGTGCTACTTTGAATGAAGAGAATCACATTTTTTGTCAAGGCAATGCCAAGACCTATGATGCGTATGTAGATGAGCAACCCATTCGTGAGATAGGTCACAATCATCAAAATGCCTTTCAAGTCGGTGATCGCGATGCTTACGACTGATGTGGATGATGGACCCATCGCACACACAATATTTATGGCTAGCATCTCTCCCATGGTGTCTCCCAAGGTCACTTCTTCACCACAAGTGGCCCATCAAAGGACAAACTCATCTCGAGGTATTAAAGCTATATGATGATGTCGATGTGCAACAGATGCATGACAAAGTACAACCAACCGAAACTTTTGAATCAAATATTGAAAATACGGGTAATATCAATATTGTCCCATATGATCAATACGAGAAACAAAGTGAAAGTGAAGTTGTACCTAGTGATGCATCTTCGCATCAACAATGACTATGTTTTGATGAATTCACCGCATGTGCTCCCTGATGATTCCATTATCTCGAACTAAATGCCTATAAGGAACGTGTTGCCATTTATGAACAACGTGCAAAATTTGAGTTGACCACCATGAGGTGAAATGGATGACCAAGCACGCAAGAATTAGAAAAGTAATTTTAGAGAAGAAGTATTGAAACAAGAATTAAATTTTGCAAGAAAAACTTTCTAAAACAAATTAAGCAAAACAAGAACTTCAAGAAAACGTGAAAATGCTTAAGCAAGAATTTAATGCAAAAGAATCAAAGCTCTTGAGAGATTTTTCTAATGAAAACTTTGAAAACAAACTTGAAAACAAGTTGTACATACAAGGAAACACCATTCGATCGCTCACATGGTCACCAAACATCGAGTCTTAAGCGATAAGCATAGCATTCCCTTGTTGAGGAACCAAATCCAGAGGTAATCAAAAGGCTAGAAATGCTCATAAGGTGATTTATGATGGTAATGAAATTCTTAAGCCTAGGCGTAAACCTAGTTGCGTTGAGTGCACCGAGGAAGATAAGAAATCGATGAAGTCACTAGGAAAGGATGAACAAAAACTAGATGACCCCAAATGCAAAGAGAAGAACATAAATATCACTCCTCATGATTATAAGAAGGAAAACGGATTGCATTAAACAAGTTTAAGCCTCGACTTTGTTGACTCCTAACAAGTCTTCTCGAAAATGGATTTAGATAAGTAAAGTCGAAAATATTGTAGAAACAAATCCTCCCTTGGAAAATGCCTAAAGCTACCGTGTATCCTCCCAACACACCAATGCATCTTGTTCCTAGAACAATTGCCACTAAAAGCAATATCTTAATTAGCCAATACGTTATTTTTCAACTATTTGTTGATTTTGAGAAAACTTGCAAGAAAAGGATCACACCCATGGCATTATCAAGGAGAAAGGGTTTTGAACAAATGAAAGAATGTTATTTAATCGAGGTCATGCCCTTCTTTAAACTTTTAAAGGAACACTTTGAGAGTCTTAAAAGGGATAGAAACCGACATTAAGGGAATGGAAAAGGAATTTGATGCAATAATAGTTGAAATTAGTGATTATGAGCGTGCATTAAAATATAATGAGATCGAGAGGAAGAACTTGCATACATTGAATGAGAATCTTATTATCGAATGTGTTGCTCAAGATGTCTTTTTCATCGCTTCAAATTGCTCTATTAATGCTTCCAAATTTCATGAACTATCTGTGGCCCCGAAAGTCTCCCATGATCGTGTCATTGAGCTTGAAAAACTAATTCTAAACTTAATGAGAAAATTGAACTGGATGATCATGACAATTTGGTTAAACATTTTCTAAACTAGAAGTTGAGTATTTTAATCTACAACTAAAATATCAACATCTCAAAGAAAATGTCAAAACTTCAAATTTCAAGACATCTTCGATGTTCCGAGTTTGATGCGCTTTTCAAATAAACAAACGAGATGAATGATTCATGCTCGGTGTAACACGATCGTAAAGTTGAAAGTCCAAATCTCTCAATTAAAGGGTCAAACGAACAATATGACAGTTCCCAAATGCCTCCTTCTCTAGATTCTCGAATTCTCAAACGTTTCATCTTCAAAACCTAGTAAATGCTTTACAAAAGGAAAACGAAAGTTTCCTAGAAGAGAATGAAAAGGTTAAACGTCATTTCAATGAGTTGTTTGAATCAATTAAAGTCACTCGTAACAAACACAACGAACAAATAACTTCATTGCAAAAGGAAATTGAGAATCAAGAGTCGTAAAGGGAAAATGCCAATGATCAATGCGAGAATGTTGTATCTAAGGTTCACTCGGTAATAAATCTACTTTATCTCGTGACATATGTCCCCTCACCTAAGGAACAACAAACTTGCCATTCAAACATATTTCTCATCCCTTAAGGATTGCTTAGAATGCTGCGTGAGATTGTTGAAGAGGATAAGCTAGAGAAACCTCATGATAATGCAATTGGACATGCATGCTTATATGCCAAACGATCTCAAGAAATCTTAGAATGTTTGATCACTATATGCCCAAAGACATTAGGTGAGAGAGTTAACCCTTGATTCCATGCTCAATGCCTAAGGCCAAACATGACATGCACTCGATTCCCAATAGTTTGAATGTGAGGAGTAGTGCACCGGTGAGTAGTTCGATTTTAGATCCGTCAATACTAGGAAAGTGAACTCAAATGTGCCTCCTAGGAGTACTAATCTCAAGACTCTAATGTTAAGAAAGTGAACCCGAGTGCACTCAGATGTAGCTCGATCCCAAAGACATCTAAACAGTGGTGCAAAGAGTAGTAAACAAACTAATGTTCCCATTCCTCTACAGAGTAATCATGACATTAAAGGGAGCAGTCAAAGTCTCAAGACAATACAAGGAATGATAGGACCTCTCAAGCTAAGAATGTGCACCGGAAGAGAGTAGAAGAACAATCTAGGAACCTTAAGTTTGAATCGAATAAAACGAATCGTGTTGATTCTAGTATTAGCCATAGGCGCATCGTAATTAATTCAATTCGATGCTACTTGCAAACCTTGTATCGATGATTGCTTGAATTCGCTTTCTAATCATGAATGTGATGTTAATGTTTTGCCTAATAATGTTAATTGTCCAGTTAATGTTGTTAATGCTAAAATTCATGCTAAAAAGGCTAAAAGGCAAAAGCGAAAGAGAGTTAGAAAACAATGGAAACCCACAGGAAGAACATTCAATGTAATAGGCTTTTATTGGATACCGTTGGTCATAAGACTAATCGATAATGCCCACTAGAAAATGGATGCCCACCGGTAGAACTATTCCTTAAGAAGTGGTCACATCAGAATAGGCTAATACGACACTAGTATTGCATCTATTCACAATGATTCCATTACTTCACCGTCTCGATATGAATGCTTCTATTTCGATGTGGGTGGTCCAACTGCTGTTACTAACCAAATGGAACCCATTCTTGCATGGGGATCCCAAATATCCGCTATCCATTCTTGTCTCGTGTTCAACCGCAGATCGCTCAAATCGCTCGTGGTACCGGACTCAGCCGCTCCAAGCATATGACCTGAGACCGGTCACGCTCATGAACTTCGTGAGCAAATTCATCGGATCGTTAGATTTGGTAATGATCATTTGGTGCTATTATGGGTTATGGAGATTATGTTGTTGGTGATAGTGTCATCTCCGAGTGTATTATGTGGAAGGTTTAGGTCATAACTGCTCTCGCTGGTCAATTTCGTGATTCGACCCAGAAGTAGCCTTCGTAAAACATACCGCTTTGTTAGAGATCTTAATGGAAAGGAACTGCTGAAAGGAACTCGTGGCTCAAACCTTTACACTATCTCTATCGATGACATGATGAGAGCTTCACCAACTGCTTGTTGTCAAAGGCTTCTAAAACAAAGTCATGGTTATGGCATCGCTGCCTCAATCACTTGAACTTCGGCACCATCAACGATCTTTCCGTAAAGGACTTAGTTGTAGGTCTACCTAGACTAAAGTATGAAAAGGATCATCTTTGTTCAAGATGTCAATTGGGAAAAGCAAGAAGTATGCCCATAAACCCAAACCTACTAACTCGTCACGTAAGTTCTTCATATGATTCATATGGATTTATGTGGACCAATGAGGGTGCGTAATATCTTTGAAAGAAATATGTGTTAGTTGTGGTTGATGATTATTCTAGATTCACCGGTCAAGTTCTTAAGGACAAAGGATGAAACTCCCGATATCATCATCAAACTCATCAAACAAATTGCAGTTAGACTAAACAAAACCGCCGTAATTATCGTAATGCATAATGGAACCGAGTTTGTCAACAAACAACTTAGTGAATTCTATGAAAGCATTGGAATCACCATCAAAGAAGTGTTCCACGAACCCCTCAATGTAACGGTGTAGTTGAAAGACTAAATCGTACTTTTGTTGAAGCCGCTAGAACAATGCCGATTTACTCAAAGGTTCCAATGTTTCTCTGGTCAAGCAATTGCCACCGCATGTTACACACAAAATCGCTCCCCGATTCACACCATTCATGGAAAACTCCATATGAACTTGTCCACAACAGAAAACCTAATCTATCTTTCCTTCGTATTTGGTGCCTTGTGCTATCCAACTAATGAAGGTCAAGACTTGGGCAAACTTAGGGCTAAAGTCGACATTGGAGTATTTGTAGGATATGCACCAAACAAAAGGGATACCGAATCTACAACAAAAGAACCCGAAATATCATGGAAACAATTCACGTTACGCTTGATGAGTCGACCGTCAAATGGCTCCTGACACCCACCAGACCCGCACTTCATAACAATCCTATTGGTTCATCCCTTGTTCCAAACTCCTCTCAAGAAACACCATATGTACCTCCATCAAGATGATGTAAAGAAATTGTTTGATCCAATGTTTGATGAACTGTATGAGTCTACTACTAATGAGGTATCGATCCCTACAACAGAGGATGCTCGATTCCGTTGAATGAAGTCAATCCATCGTTTCAATATCGGTAAGTCAAGAAGCACCCCACGATCCTTCGCCTCATCAACAAATCATCATTCTTCAAATGTACATCATGGAAATGTTTCGCATCAATGATGAAGTTAATCCCTTTGCAACCCCGAAGATGCTCCATTTGAAAACATATTTGCTACTCCCGAATCATCGCAGAACCATCTTCTTCGTGAGACATCGACTCGCCTACCTCCGCCTCAACAAATGCCACATGAACACCTCGTAAAATGGACTCACGATCATCCATTAGACAACATCATTGGTAATCCCTCCCGTCTCAGATCAACCCGGAAGCAACTCGCAACCGATGCCTTATGGTGCTTCTTCAACTCCGATTATCTAAGATCGAACCAAAAGATGTTAAACCGCTATGAATGAAGATAGTCGGTTCAATGCTATGCAAGATGAAATTCATGAGTTTGATCGACTTGATGTATGGGAGTTAGTACCGCCCAGATCGTGCTATGATTATAGCTCAAATGGATCTTCAAAGTAAAACTTGATGAGCATGGTGATGTGTTGAAGAACAAGGCTCGATTAGTTGCTAAAGGATATCGCCAAGAGGAGGGTATAGACTTTGAAGAATCTTTTGCTCCAGCTTGTTCGAATCGAGGCCATCGTAATCTTTCGCTAATCGTCGCTAGCAAGAACATGGTGGTTTATCGATGGATGTAAAGACGGCATTTCTAAACGGAGATCTTAAAGAAGTCGCTCACGCCACCAACTCAAGGATTTGTGAATCAAGAGCATCCTACTCACGCCACCGCTTGAAGAAGGCTCTTTACGGTTTAAAGCAAGCTCCAAGGGCATGGTATGATACATCATCTAAGTTTCTTCTATCAACCGGATTCATCAAAGGAGCAATTGATCCTACATTGTTCACCGTGAAGTCGTGCAAACATTTGATTCATGTTCAAATTTATGTTGATGATATTATTTTGCCTCGACCGACCCAATGGAATGTGATCGTTTTCAAATGAAATGAGTTCAAAGTTTCAAATGTCAATGATGGGACAAATGTCATTTTCTTAGGATTACAAATTTCACAAAGTCCCGAGGCATTTTCATTAATCAATCTAAATATGCAACAGAGATTTTAAAGAAATTTGATTTGATTCAAGTGACCTGTTGACACCCCCATGATCGACCGAACCAAACTAGATGAGGACCTCTCGGGATCATGATTGACCAAACGAAATATAGGAGTATGATTGGATCCCCGATGTACCTCACGCTAGTAGACCGACATCTTATTCTCTGTATGCATGTGTGCTAGATACCGTGCTAAGCCTACTAAAAGCACCTTGAAGCGCTTAAACGGGTCTTTCGGTATTCCAAGGAACCATCAATATGGGACTATGGTACCAAGGACACCGTATGTCACTAACGGCCTATGCAGATGCCGATCATGCAGTTGTCAAGATACACGTCAAGCACGTCCGAGGTGCTCGGCTGGGTGATAAGCTTGTGAGTGGTCTTCAAAGAAGCAAATGAGTACTTCTATTTCTCTACAGAGGTGAATACATAGCCATGTCATCTTGTTGTGCTCAAATCCTATGGATGAGATCTCAATTATCCGACTATGGCTTTGAATTCAACAAAATCCTCCGCATCGTGATAATAAAGTGCTATTGCTCTCTCATGCAACAACGCTCAACACTCAAGAGCAAAGCATATCGACATTCGACATCATTTCATCGTGAACATGTGGAAAAAGGTGTGGTGGAACTATATTTTGTGAGGTCTCGAATATCGCTTAGCGGACATCTTCACCAAAGCTCTTCCAAGAGAACGTTTTGAGTTTATTCTTCCACGCCTTGGTTTGAAAAGTCTTCAACCGAAACTCTCAAACGCCTTCGTGGAGGAAGACGAGGAGTAAAGGTCTATCTTCATCTATCTTCAGTAAATATTTATTTGAAAACAAAATACAAAATTATAAAACCTTCAAAATCAAATAGAAAATTTTAAAACTTTCAAAATCCATAAAATCAAAAATCCGAAAAATCTTCAAAAATATTGTCATTTTGTCATGTTTCTCTCGGTTCGATAATATCTACGGATTTTGTGTTGTCATTCAAAGAATGACACGGGTCTTTAGATGTTGTTCGAATTTAAAAAAAAAAAAAAAAAAAAAAAAAAAAAAAAAAAAATCAAAAATCAAAAAAATATTTTGGGAGAAAGAGAAATGGTTTATTGTCATTTTCGTGCAATAACCCGCTTTTAAAGAAAGAACAGAGCCATGTTTTACCATGTTTTCAAATCCTATGCTCGATTCTATAAACTCCTATCTCACGAAAACTAAATGCTTTGAAAAATAACTCAATCTCTATTTTTGATAATCATCAGACTTATTTGTCAAATCTTATCTCTCAATCAACAACCTACGCCATTGATTGAGGGGAGAATGATTTCAATTAAATTAAAAAGTTATTTGGCATTAAATTGTTTTCAAAAGATAAACATGCATGTTTTATAAATGGAGTGTAAAGTCTTAAAATCCAACCCTTATCGCTCAAACGCTTTCACAATCAAGTCACAATTCTCCTTAAAGTTTTCAAAATCAATTTAATCTATACGAGATCACAAATCTCAAATGATTTGATAATTGTGATCGGGAGAATGTGTGATTTAAATTGGATTTAAACCGATAATCGTGTAAATGGTTATAAAAGAATGTACATGCCGTCCTTCTCACATGTGACAAACGATTTCAATTTTTCAATGCACATGTTGAGGGGAGCATCTAACTTAAACCTTTGATTTAAAACGTGATCATTCATCCTATCGTGCGGGTTCCTCTAGTATGTGCAAAACTCTTTTCAAACCTCGAGGCACATATTGAGGGGAGCAAAATTCATGGAAACCTCATCCTTCCCGAATTGCTATATCTACTTGAGTTGTTGAGGAAGTGATGTTGATATCTTTAGAAAATGGTAATCAAAAGAAGTTAATTCTTTCTCCGCCTCCGTGTGCAAAACATTTTCAATACTTGATGCACATGTTGAGGGGAGTTCTCGTTTAAAATATCAAAACAATTCAGTACAAAAGCTTTGATATTATATCACAAGTATCCGAATTGATTTTCAAATGGTTTTCAATTGGATCCATTGGCGGATGAACAATACCAAATTGACCGACCAACTTTACTTTATGTACGGTGATATAAGGATGATAAGGTTAGGTATTGGTTCCCATGATCCGCCGTAATCCGGAGGGATCTACCCAGGACAATCCACTAGTTAGTGTAGAAGTCCTTAGGTATGATGATAAAAGGAGAAAATGAGATATGGGAAGAGTGCGGACTAAGACCGAGCTAGTAATCGAATAAACCCAACAAGGTTCTAGCTATGAAGTCTCGGTAAGCAATGAAGGGGTTGAAGAATTAAAAGAATTGAATGTGAAAAGGGTGAAAACAAATAGCCCTCCACTTATTCAACCTTAGGCGTAAACCGGGTTCAATTCATATGCTATCGATGGTAACATCGGTATTGAAGACAAGACGTCATGGACCCAAAGGACGCACCGCACTTCAACCTCCCAAACCACTCAAGCTCCTCTTAAAAGGACTTGTTTCATTCTCACGGGAACCGACATTATCTATCGACTTTCTCTTAGAGATGGTTGATATTGAAGAAGGAGACCCTCTCCTAGTCTCCGTTATAGGATCCAAATATGCACAAATTGAGTCTAGAGCCACGAGATCATCAATAAATCTCATTAGGACACTTTCAATGAAGGCTCTGCTTCACACAATGTGAAAGAGAGATTATATCTTGAGTCCCACGATTATCCTTGTGGTATTGCTGTAACATCCGAGTGATATGTTTACATATTCACAATGAAGATGGAAAGCCTTCGAGCCAACATCAAACAAGCTCTCGGTAGGTGGCATGTGAGATCTATTTTATAGATCAACCATGTGACAACCGAACAGAAACAATGGGGCGATTCAATATCTTGAATCAAACCCGTTCAAAGTTAGGATTGACGGATACCTTTGAAAACCGGTCTTTGTGCTTATAAACTCTTTTCTTTAGCACATCGACGTGTACTCATTTTTCAAACCAAAAGGTATTTTTATGATTGATAATCGATTTTCAATAAAACCTTCGTTGTATTGCAAAACAATTTCTATTGAGCAATACACGATTGTTTTTCAAATCTCTTTTCATCAATCGGTGGACTTAAAATTCACGGTTCACTCACTCCGTGTTGTCTTCTTTGAGACGTTCGGTTTGAGAACAAATAGAACAACGCGAAACCCCGTCAAGGAGATTCTTAGGAATCCTACCGATCACAGCAAGATTTGTATCGATCAACGGGAACCGTGGGCCGTGTACTCAATTCAACGAAGTGATCAAAGACACTTTCATGCGATTTGTTGCTAATCGTTGTATGCAGTATGCCCGACGCTTGTAATGATCGTAATGAAGCGGTCAATCCATAGCCGCATGCTCACTTAACACATTCAACTCAAAAGAAATCATGATTAGTGCATCAATGACTCGATATTTTCACTCCATGCTTCGCCACGCCGCCAATATCGTGATTCAACAAATGCTTCCGCTACTCGATGAGAAGAATTCATGATCCGAATGTGAGCATGTCGGTCCCAAAGTCACAACACCACAATGGATGTCTCGAGATTTTGATAGCCGATGATCTCCAAAGATGGCTCAAACTCATCATCACGTGGATCAAGAAAGACCTCCACTTGGAATAACCAAACATGCAATGTGAAGAATCAATGACTACGAGCTTATGAGCAAAGGACTACATCAAGAATGCAAGATCAACTATTAATGTAATATCTATCTCGTATTCAATGTAATTTTGATGTAAATTGAGGTGACCTCCCTTAGGGGAGATTGTTAGAATTAGAAATTCCGGTATTAAAGAGTCGGTCACCTCAAGTATATGTAATCGTTAGAAAGCTCGTAGTCGTAGTTCTTTTAAGTTAAGTAGTAATTTAGTTAAGTAACACCGTGGAGGACGGACGGTCTTTACCCACCGTATGCCCGATCCATGCCCCAAAGTGTGGCGATTTATGTAAGACTATAAATACTCTCTACCTCCCAAGGTAGAGAGTTGGAGCTCATAATAATATCTTTCACTTTCTCTCACTAAGTTCCCTAAACCTCTAACTTTCTCTCTCTAGAATTCCATCTTATTCGCCACCTTGTATTATGGTTTGATGTGTATGTGAAAAGTTATATCTTACATTATCTAGTGCTATCTTAGTATAATTAAGTGTCAAATAGGTTGGGTCAGTTTTGCAGTTGTCAACAAAAAACCCTTTACTGTCAAAGTCTTGACTGCTAAAACAGTTTTTAGGTCATTTTCTCTAGCAATTTTTACTGTCTAAATCAATTCAAAAATCCAAAAAAATTAGTGTTGTGTAGAGTTTAGTGGCTATAGTTAGCTTATCATCGGTTTCCACAGATTTCAATAGTTTTTACAAGCTCTTAATAAGCTTTCAAATCATCCCGTAGCATATCAAGAAACAGCTTTTAAGCAGGTCCTTAAACACCCTTTATATCGGATCTCTTCAATCCTTCATTTGAGCTTCAAAACTTTTGAAATTTGGTTTTGTAAACCCCGCACATGTTCTCAATCGATCTAGCTTATTTTGGAATAAAAAACTTGTTTGCTAGCTTATAAATAAGCTCAAAAGTTGTCCCTTTTCCCCCTTAACTGTTGGAATTTCAGTAATCAAATTAAGTTTTCAGAGCTTAATAGACTATAGGATTAGCTTAAGTCACTCCTAGATACCTTAGTATAGGTAGCTTATTAGGACTCTCCCCCATTAGCTTATTTGCTTGTTCCCTTTAGCTTTTTAGCTTATTTCCCTAGTAATTCTTATTCTAGCTTAATCCTCCCTCATTCCCTAGTTAATTGCATGCTCCCATAGTTCTAAACTGTTAATTTAAGGTTTCTGTAAGTTGCCTTTAGCTAGAATTCAGTTTAGGAACTATTAGCTTATTTAAAGTGCTTATTCTATATCCATTTACACTGCAGCTCTTAATTCTCACACATAAGCATCACATTTCTTATTTTTCATAGATTTAGATTATCATTTTAGAATTTTCCTGAGATTTTCATAATTTTTGGTCACTGTTTAGTATTTTTCTTAATTAAAAACAGATTTTAGTCATTTTTAATTAGCTTTAATTGCAATTAATTGAGAAAAAGTTCCAAAAAATAATTTTTCAATTTTCACAGTTTAAGAAAAATATAAAAAGCATAAAAAACATTTTTCCTTATTTTTCTCCTTTTATTTGGTATTTTTCACAATTTAAATTAGATTAAAATAGTTTTAAATTAGTAGAAATTAGAAAAATAATCAGAAAATTACAAAAATAGTTTTGTAAAGTCTCTTATGGTATTTTAGATTTTATAAAAATAGTTTCATATTTTTCCCTTTGATTTTTATAATTTTTAGTATTTTAATTTAGTTTAAAAGGTTAAAAATTAGTTTATAATTTAAATAAAATCCAGAAAAATCCAAAAAAATAGTTTTAATTCTAAATTAGTTTTTACATTACATTTATAGAGTAAAAGTAATTTTAGGCATTTTAGGATATAACTTAGACGTAGTTGCATTTTAATTACGCTTTATTAATTACGTTTTAGTAATTGCACTTAGGATTTCCGTAAAATAGATTCCTTAATTACTTTCCCCATTCCGTAGTTTAATAATCAAAATCAAACAAATTAAAACATCGAGCATTAAATTCCAAACCAAGAACGACGTTATAATTCACGCCTCGTTGGGAAACGATTCGGGTTGTCTAATCCGTATACACGATCACACACGGATTTGATTTATTATTCTTTTCCTAAAGGAATTTGAATCTATCTTCGTGATTATTTTTGATATCGATATTGAGGTTTTTATCCATACACATAACCCCTAAGCCTTCATTATCAAAGACTCAGTGTCCGAGCCGTTTTAAGTTTCTTACGGTTAGTCATTCACAAGTGGCTAGCTTGTGTGAGTAGACTTGACGTGTGTTGGATTCTGTGAAATCAAATTTTGGCGCCGCTGCCGGGGAGGTTGTGTCACGACAATATCGTTTGAGGTTTGACGATTAGTGACTCGAGATCCTTCATTCGTGAAGTTACTATTTTCTATAAATAAAAAAAGTAAAAATATTTTCCTTTTCTTTTGTATATATATATATCATATTAAAAATACAAAAGATTTTCTCTTGTGTTTTGCTAATAAATAGAAGACACCAATTATATAACATTCTCAACGGAGGTGTTATCATTATAAGTTCCCGAACTAAAGATCAAAAACTTGCCTTTGTGTCGCTTGTGGATTTATTTATCTCTATCGGATAAACAAACTGTGGTGGGTATAAGGACGGCCCGACATTAAATTGCGGTCAGAAGAATCGGGTTTTAATAAGCTTCGCGCTGACCTACAAAGCTTCTCCGCTCGCTTGTGCGTTTGTCTTGTAGAGGTGATTTATTCACTTGGGATTATTGGTTAAGTTCACTGTGTTTTCGAATACCGTTCTCTTTTAATTGCCTTGGTTTTTGAAAGTGCATGCGCACTCGTTCTAATAACTACAGACCGATACTTGAAACCGCTACAATTCCGAGAAGGCGAAATAGACGTGGTCCATTAGTCGAACCCGAGATTCGAACTAATCAGACCCCGCCCATAATCGAAATGGCGGAGGACAACCGATCCATGCTAGAGCAACCTGAGCACCCATCGAGGGTTATGGAGAAGCCATCGTCGTCCGGCAATCGCTGCCGATAACTTTGAGTTTAAACACGGCTTGATCAACTTGGTATCATCAAGTCAATTTTACGGATTTGAGAGGGACGATCCTCACTCTCATATCCTACGGTTTAACAAGCTCACGTCTACGATCAAGTACCGCGTTCGGAAGAGGCTATCAAGCTACTACTCTTCCGTTTTCACTCGAGGGGCCGCCCGGTTGGCTCGAAAAATTACCCCTCGATCGATAACCACATGGGAGAATTTAGTTTCAAAATTGTGAACGAATTCTTCCCACCGCCTAAAACAACAAGCCTTAAAATGAAATAACAAAATTCACACAAAGATTTGATGAATCATTTAGTGAGGCATGGGACCGATTCAAAGATTTGCTTAGGCAATGTCCCCATCATGGTTTTTCCGAGTTGCACCAACTTGATACGCTTTATAACGGTTTGAATGAGACCGATCAAGACTCTCTCAATGCCGCTGGTGGTAATTTGTTGACCCGATCAACGAGAGATGCCTTGTCAATTATTGAGAACAAATCTAAAGTTCGTACTCACGTAGCAAATCGGTTCACGCCCGAGTGAATGATACACCATCGCCCTCGCCTCACGGAAATACGTCTAGCACCGATGCTAAGATTGATAAGCTTACGGATATGATCTGTGCTTTGGTTAAGATTAATTCTTCCACCCGCTCAAGTCAAAGCGGTGGAAACGACTTGTACTACTTGTGGTGGCCCGCATGCCTACTACAATTGTACCGCCACCGATGGCAATCCTTTGAAGCTAATGTCAGAACCGGAGGTAACCAATACCGTCCTCAAGTTGAAACAAACCCTCGTGTTAGTAATCAAATGGGACCTCCGGGCTTTTCTCCATCGAACAATCAGAATCGTTTCAATCAGAATCAAGTTCGTGGAACAAATGTTCAAAACCAATTCAAAACTCCACCAAATCAATACCCAAATCAAGGAGTTAACTACAATCAAGTATATCATAACCCAAGCTATCAAGCTTCACCTTTGCCTTCAAATGAATTCACAACTTACGTTCAAAACACAAATTCTACCATCAACACTATGCAAAATCAGATTACAAGTTTGAGAAACGAGTTTCAATCTTCGTTAACTAGATAGAGCAATGAGTTTAGGAATGAGATTCGACTTCAGAACAACAAATTGGAGACTTCACAGAATAAACTCGAAAACATGATGCATGCTGTGTTGTGTAAGGTCAGCCAACCCTCATCTTCGGGTTCTCTTCCGAGTGATACCATTCCTAACCCGAAGGGTGAGTTGAAAGCTATAACCACACGGAGTGGTAAGGCTATTGATGGACCTCGTCTCTACTCACCGATAAGGGAGGAGGAACAAGAAACCGAGGTTATTGAAGAAAATGTGCAACCAAAGACCAGTACCACCTCCGGTCGTTCAGATTCGATTCCGAACCCGATGTTCAAGACTACTCTTAAACCTTCACTTCCTTATCCTTCAAGGCTTCAAAATCAAAAGCTTCGTGATAAAACCGAAACCAAATGGAGAAATTCTTTGAAATCGTTCAATCCTTGAATTTTAACATCGGTTTCACCGATGCTTTACTCCTCATGCCAAGTTTGTTGCTATGATCAAAAATTTAGTGAGTAATAAGGAAAAGTTGGCGAAATAGCAAAACACCGTTGAATGAGAATTGCTCGGCGGTGCTCCTCAAGAAACTTCCGAAAAGTTAGGAGACCCCGCAAATTTCTCATCCCTTGTGAGTTTCCGAGAATAGTGAAATGCTCGCCTTGGCGATCTTGGTGCAGTATTAACTTAATTCCTCTTCGATTTATAACAAACTTTCTCCCGGAACTCACTCCTACTAAGATGACTCTTGAACTTGCGGACCGCTCAACCTCTATTCCGAGAGGAATCGCCGAGGACGCCTATGTGAAAGTAGGACCACTTCATTTTCCGCCGACTTCGTTGTCGTTGACTTTGATGTCGACCCCGAGTACCTCTTATTCTCGGGAGGCCGTTTCTAAGAACGGGTCGTGCGATGATTGATGTTTATGAAGGAGAAATCACTTTACGATCTAACAAGGAAACCGTCTCGCTTAATATTAACCATCCTTCGAGATACTCCTCCAACTATGATGATGCTTCTATTAATCGAATCGACGTTCTCGATATTGCTACGGAGGAGTATGCTCAAGAGCTTGATTTTATGGGTGGCAATCCCACCATTCCTTCGAAAATGTTGAACCATCTTCGAGCCTATTATTGCCGACTCTTCTTCTCTCACCCGCTCGAGGGAGGTGATTTCATTGGAAGAGATCGATGAGTTTCTTCTCGATGATGAATCGATTCCACCGGAATTGATGATGGTGTTTATGATTCGGAGGGAGATATCCGTTATCTTGAGCAATTGTTAAATGAAGATCCATTACCGTCACTCCCTCCGAAAGAAATTACGATTGAAGAGCTTAAAGAAGTACAAACGTCTGATGAAAATCCTCCGGAGCCCGAGCTCAAGGATTTACCTCCTCATCTTAAATATGCTTTTCTTGAAGAACCGAACAAATTTCCCGTCATCATTGCTAAAAACTTGAAAGATGAAGAGAAAACCGCACTTTTGGATGTCCTACGAAAACATAAAATGCAATCGCTGGCAAATTTCGACATCAAAGAATCAATCCTCGCTTCGCACTCCACAAAATTCGATGGAGGATGATTGTAAACCCGTGATTCAACAACAACGTAGGGTTAACCCAAAATTCATGACGTTATCAAAAGGAAGTTCTTAAACTCCTCGGCCGGAATCATTTATCCAATCTCCGATAGCTCATGGGTTAGCCCTATCCATTGTGTCCCTAAGAAAGGAGGAATGACCGTCGTTGCTAACGAAGAAAATGAGTTGATTTCACACGCCCGTCACCGGATGGAGGGTGTGTATTGATTATCGAAAATTGAACGATGCTATCAGAAGGACCATTTCCGCTCCCTTTTATGGATCAGATGCTCGAACGTTTAGCGGGAAATGAGTTCTATTGCTTTCTTGATGGTTTCTCCGGTTATTTTCAAATCCCGATCGATCCGAAGGATCAGGAGAAAACCACTTTCACATGCCCTTATGGAACTTTTGCCTACCGACGTATGCCTTTTGGGCTATGCAATGCTCCCGGTACGTTCCAAAGGTGCATGATGGCTATTTTTCACGACATGATCGAAAAGTCTATGGAAGTTTTTATGGATGATTTCTCGGTTTATGGAGATTCTTTCACTTCTTGCCTCTCTCATCTAGACCACATGCTCAAAAGGTGTGAAGACACCAACTTGGTCTTAAATTGGGAGAAGTGCCATTTCTTGGTTCGAGAGGGCATTGTCCTCGGCCATAAGATTTCGAAATCTGGGATTGAGGTCGACCGAGCTAAAGTCGACGTTATAGCTAAACTCCCTCATCCCACTACCGTCAAAGGTATTCGGAGTTTTTTGGGTCATGCCGGTTTCTATCGCCGTTTCATTCAAGATTTCTCTAAGATAGCCCGCCCTCTGACCCATCTCCTTGAAAAGGATGCTCCGTTTATCTTCACCAACGAATGTGTTGAAGCGTTTAATATTCTTAAAAAGAAATTAACTGAGGCACCGATCTTAGTTGCCCCCGATTGGGATTTGCCCTTTGAACTCATGTGTGATGCAAGTGATTACGCAATTGGGGCAGTCTTGGGGCAACGTAAGTCGAAAGATTTTCAGCCCATACACTATGCGAGTAAGACATTGTCTGAGGCCCAACACAATTACACGACTACTGAAAAGGAATTATTGGCCGTTGTCTATGCTTTTGAGAAATTTCGACCCTACCTTGTCTTGTCGAAGACCATAGTGTATACCGACCATTACGCCTTAAGTATCTTTTGGCAAAGCAAGATGCTAAGCCACGATTACTTGGTGGGTTCTCCTCCTTCAAGAGTTTGATGTTACTATTCTTGACAAAAAGGAGCGGAGAACCTTCTTCACGATCACCTTTCTAGACTTGAGAATCCCCATCAAAGTGTGCTCGAGAAAAGGAGATTACGGAAACATTTCCTCTTGAGACACTTGGGATGGTTGCTAAGAAAGACCCGAACACCCCATGGTTTGCCGACTTTGCAAATTACCATGCGGGCAATTTCATCGTGAAAGGGATGTCGTCCCAACAAAAGAACAAGTTTTCAAAGATGTTAAGCATTATTTGGGACGACCCTATTTGTTTAAGATTTGTGCGGATCAAGTAATCCCGTGGTGTGTTCATGGCCAAGAGGCTATTGATATTCTCAATGCTTGCCATAACGGACCCTTGGTAGCCATCATGGTGCAAGCTACACCGCTAAGAAGGTTTTGATTACGGATTTTATTGGCCTACCATATATCGAGATGCTCATGATTTAGTCAAATCTTGTGATTCTTGCCAACGTCAAGGGAAAATTTCACAGAAGGATGAAATGCCACAAAATGCTATTCAAGTCTGTGAGATTTTTGACGTGTGGGGCATCGATTTTATGGGACCATTTCCATCATCTAGAGGTAATAAGTATATCCTCGTGGCCATTGATTACTTGTCCAAATGGGTTGAAGCGAAGGCGCTCCCCACCAAAGACGCCCGAGTGGTTGTTAAGTTCCTGAAGAATTTGTTTTCCCGATTCGGAGCACCTCGTGCTATCATCAGTGATCGCGTACCCATTTCGTAATGAACAATTTGCTAAAGTTATGGCTAAATATGGAGTTACCCATCGTCTTTCTACAGCGTATCACCCGCAAAGCGGCGGACAAGTTGAGGTCTCGAATCGTGGTTTGAAAAGGATTTTAGAAAGAACCGTAGGAGAAAATCGAGCTTCATGGGCGGATAAGTTAGATGATGCATTATGGGCTTTCCGCACCGCTTACAAGACACCCATCGGTGCACCCCATTAAGTTGGTGTATGGAAAAGCTTGTCACTTGCCCATCGAGCTCGAGCATAAGGCATTACGGGCCTTGAAACATGCTAATTTCGATCTTAAGACCGCGGGTGATCACCGAAAAGTTCAATTGAATGAATTAAATGAGCTTAGGGATCAGCCTACGAATTCTTTGATTTTCAAAGAGAAGACTAAGAGGATTCATGATGCTAAAATCAAAAACCGCGTTTTCAACGTTGGTGATCAAGTTCTCCTCTTTAACTCTCGATTGAAGATATTCTCGGGCAAACTCAAATCCCGTTGGTCAGGACCATTCACCATCGCTCAAGTTTTCCCGTATGGAACGGTGGAGCTCTCTCAGCCCGATGGCCCAAATTTCAAGGTGAATGGTCATCGTGTGAAACATTATTTTGGAGGGGACATCCCATCTATGGTTATCCCGGATCTCAAACTTTCTTCCCATGGACAAATGAATTGGGATCGAGTCAAGCTAGCGACTCGGTGATAAAAACGATGGCGCCGTGGGAGGCACCCCATGCTTATCCTTCTCTTCTTTCTATTTTCTAATAAGTGGCCGCGAAGAATTGACCTCTTCGATTTCTCGTGTTTGGTTGTTTGTGATGTTGTGTTTAGGATGTTCCCGATATGAAGACTCTCGTGCTCAAGTTTGTCTTTTCTCCACTCGAGTTTCATGATCGATCTTGATGGAAATCCGATATCCTAATCTTATCGACTAACGTTTATCTTTGAGCATACTTAATAAACGGCTTTTAGATTTTCGTGATACCCTTGCTTTAAACATTGAGGACAATGTTTCGTTCTAGTCTGGGGTAGGGTAATCTTGATTTGATTTGACCGCACTTGCATATTTTTGTCGTGTTTCTCGTAACCCGTTTTCCTTAGAAATTGAAAAAAAAATTGTGCAAAATGTGAAAAATTTAAAAATTTTGTAAGCTTTTGTTAAGTCTTTTGATTGAAAAGTTGGCTAGTCTCTTAGACAAGAAGCTATAAAATCGAATTCTAGCTCACAAGGCCAAGAATTTGCAAGTTTCCTGAGTGACTTTAAATATGCATAACTTGATTTCATTAGACGAAGCATTTGCTAAGTTAATATATGTTTTGACACCTTGTTGACTTTCCATTGGTGAGAGTAGGAATAGAATTACGACTTGACCGGGCGTGTTGAGCCTAGCTTGTTCCTTAACCATAGATAATCTAAAATTATCGGCTAAGCATCTGCGGATCTCATTATTTGGGATTTTAAATTTGCGAGATCGAGAAATGATAGAGTTACTTATGAATTTAGATGCTAAGCGTGGAGTAGTTGGTTCTCTTTAGAGCCCATCGAAGGTACTTATGGCTTTTTGTTCCCACAAAATTGTTTCACCCCATATTTGTCTAATAATAATTAGAGATGTTGAGTTTTTGGCGATAGTTAGTTCTTTATCTTCTTAAAAGAATCTTTGCTTTAAAAATTGGGTACACATCAAGGATCCGTAATGAATAAGAAATCAGTGATAAGTGCAAAAGTAATAAGTAAAGTTGTGAGTTGCGGTGTCGAGATCGGACCCTTGGATCTTTAGCCGGGATTGAGTGAGGTCTTAGCCTAGCCAGCCGGGATCCTCATTTCATGAAGCCTATAGTCTTGGAATTACCCGTGAAGCTCCGTGGTTCACTGGCTCATATAAGTAAAGGTTTAAGTGTTAAAAAAAAAAAATGTGTTGAAAAAAAAAAAAAAAAAAAAAAAAGAGTATAAGTGAATAAAAATTCCTTGATGTGGACCTCATTTTACGACAATGGTTCTTGAGAGAAGGCGGATAACTAATTATCGACTTAGCTTCATATCTTTATCGGAATAAAAGTTATCGAAACGAGAAATTTGAAGAAATTCAATTCTCACAAAAATAAAAAAATCTAGAGGAAAATGGGAACAAAAGGTAATTACACAAGTAACTTCCATGGGTAGTGTTAGCATCTAGAATCATACTTAACAATGATTTCGGTTTTACGCTTAGTTTGGGAACTTGTGAAAAATCAGGGACGATGTATTCTATCCGTATGGTCACTTCACGCTGTGTTGTGTTTTCTACTCCATGATCCTAACGTGTCGTTTGAAAAATGTTGGAGTTATTAATCGACATGAAAGTTCAACAAACCGTCATTCATAATCGGAATGTGCTTAATCGTTATATCTATACATGAGAATTGAAAGGTAAACGGGGCGTTTTTAGAATTAAGGCTTTCTTTATCTCTTTTGAGGAACCTTGACTACTTCTTCTCTAATTGTCTGAACTGTTTTAAGTTTCTTACGGTTAGTCATTCACAAGTGGCTAGCTTGTGTGAGATAACTTGACGGTTTGGACATATCAATGGTTTAGTAGAAAGAGATTGAAATCCTTGGTTTTAGAAGCGTGAGTTGATTGCATTGCGTGAGGACACGACAATGGTTTAAATGCAGGGTATTTTGGTATGTGCTAAAACACATACCTTTTCTATATCAAAACTGACCCAAAATAACCAAGAAAGAGCCGTTTATTGCTAATATTTGTGGTTTCTTGAGTTTGTGCTTGTGCGGTATGGATATGTAAAACACGCAAAAGGAACCAAATCGGACGTAAATCCGAGCACGAGAGATTAAAGAGAGCTTAAAGTTGAGCGGAAGGTCGAATTATGCATTTATGAAGATTTCTAATCTCGAGGATGATTTGTGAAGATTTGATCAAAGTTTGAAGAAATGTCGAAATAGTCCACGAACTTCGAAAGAAATGACGAGAAAGCACCCTCAAGTTTCAAAAGTTGCAAATTCAGTCCACTGGTCTATTGAAGAATGGCAAAGATGGTACTTGGAAGATATTTTGATTCTCACCTTTGGTCCCTTGAAATCGAAATTACATCATTAGTCCCTATGGTTATCCTTGGTATACATGCTAGTCCATTAATTATCCAAGTTAAATCCATTATCAACACAAACCATATATCCCACGCCCAACATCCAAATCAATCCGATTAACACAACCGGTTTAATACCACCCAACCCGAATAAACCTTTTACCCGCTCATTAAACCCAAGTCAAAAGCTTTTACCGGTCGAACCTATTTGAAATAATATTAAATAAACCAAACGCGCCAAACGGTCCCTTCTTCCCACCCAAACACACCCATTTACCCACCATTTTAACCCCAATCCCAAACACAAACCTCGTACTAGCATCTATCAAGACCTTATCCTCGGTGACTTGTCGGATATATCGCCACGTGGCCAAATGGCACAATATAATTGGTCGCATGACACCTCATCAAAGGAAGCGGAGCACTCGATTGGATAAGGTGACAATGGATGATTTGTGTGGCTCAAAATAGCTTCTAGGCTCTTCCAACCGGGATCCCAAGACCTCCATTCACTATAAATAGGACTCTTAGCTCACAGTGTAACGTGTGTAGTGTAGTAGTAATTTTCATTTTAATTAAGTCTATGTTTCTTGTATTTTCAAGTTTTCAGTAGTTTAAAAAAATGGTTTCTTAAAGTTTTTCTTGTAATCTCAGTTTTCATTTTGTATTCTCATTTTAAGTCTTAATAAAAGTTTCATCTCTTCTTGTTTGCTATTAATCCTCATTGTTCCATTGATTAAAGCTTTGATTACTGTTACTATAAGCTCATATAAGCTCTATATAGCTTATGTGAGCTTCTCTTATTCATTGCATCTTAGTTTTAATCACTTTTGATAAAAGTCAACGAAAGTCAAACTGCTTATTTGGACTTTGCTTATTTTCAAACCTGTATTTTCATCATCTAAAGGATGTGCTTTCATCTTTATTTCATCAGTTAAACTCAAATAAGAGGTAAATCCAAGCAATTTGTACCAAACACTCCTCAAAAAGGAGTGTTTGGCACAAAGGGTTTTTGACCCATTTTAGGTACTCTTTGAGTTAATACTGGTTTGGTCAATAAGTTTTAATATTCTTAGTATCAATCTTGCTAGTTTGATCAGATTTCATAAAGTCAGTGGTGGTTTTCAAAGTCCTTGATACCCATAAGCTGTCACAACAGCTTATGGTTATAGTGTAGTCAAAAGTGTCTTTTGTGTCATCTTTGAATCAGTAGAGTCCTTTTTGATCATTATCTAGTGCTATCTTAGTATAATTAAGTGTCAAATAGGTTGGGTCAGTTTTGCAGTTGTCAACAAAAAACCCTTTACTGTCAAAGTCTTGACTGCTAAAACAGTTTTTAGGTCATTTTCTCTAGAAATTTTTACTGTCTAAATCAATTCAAAAATCCAAAAAAATTAGTGTTGTGTAGAGTTTAGTGGCTATAGTTAGCTTATCATCAGTTTTCACAGATTTCCAATAGTTTTTACAAGCTCTTAATAAGCTTTCAAATCTGTCCCAGAAGCATATCAGCAAAACAGTTTTAAACAGTCCTTAAACACCCTTTATATCAGATCTCTTCAATCCTTCATTTGAGCTTCAAAACTTTTGAAATTTGGTTTTTTGTAAACCCTGGCACATGTTCTCAATCTGATCTAGCTTATTTTGGAATAAAAAAACTTGTTTGCTAGCTTATAAATAAGCTCAAAAGTTGTCCACTTTTCCCTTAACTGTTGGAATTTCGATAATCAAATTAAGTTTTGAGCTTAAAAGACTATAGGATTAGCTTAAGTCACTCCTAGATACCTTAGTATAGGTAGCTTATTAGGACTCTCCCCATTAGCTTATTTGCTTGTTCCTTTAGCTTTTAGCTTATTTCCTAGTAATTCTTATTCTAGCTTAATCCTCCCTCATTCCCTAGTTAATTGCATGCTCCCATAGTTCTAAACTGTTAATTTAAGGTTTCTGTAAGTTGCCTTTAGTTAGAATTCAGTTTAGGAGCTATTAGCTTATTTAAAGTGCTTATTCTATATCCATTTACTACCGCACTCTTAATTTCACACATAAGCATCACATTTCTTATTTTCATAGATTTAGATTATCATTTTAGAATTTTCCTGAGATTTTCATAATTTTTGGTCCTTTGTTTAGTATTTTCTTAATTAAAAGCAGTTTTAGTCATTTTAATTAGCTTTAATTGCAATTAATTGAGAAAAGTTCCAAAAATAATTTTTCAATTTTCACAGTTTAAGAAAAATATAAAAAGCATAAAAACATTTTCCTTATTTTCTCCTTTTATTTGGTATTTTCACAATTTAAATTAGATTAAAATAGTTTTAAATTAGTAGAAATTAGAAAAATAATCAGAAAATTACAAAATAGTTTTGAAAAGTCTCTTATGGTATTTTAGATTTTATAAAAATAGTTTCATATTTTTCCTTTGATTTTATAATTTTAGTATTTTAATTTAGTTTAAAAGGTTAAAATTAGTTTTAATTTAAATAAAATCGGAAAACCCAAAAAATAGTTTTAATTCTAAATTAGTTTTTACATTACATTTCTAGAGTAAAAGTAATTTTAGGCATTTTAGGATATAACTTAGGCGTAGTTGCATTTTAATTACGTTTTATTAATTACGTTTTAGTAATTCGCACTTAGGATTTCCCGTAAAATAGATTCCTTAATTACTTTCCCCATTCCGTAGTTTAATAATCAAAATCAAACAAATTAAAACATCGAGCATTAAATTCCAAACCAAGAACGGCGTTGGCAATTCACGCCTCGTTGGGAAACGATTCGGGTTGTCTAATCCGTATACACGATCACACACGGGATTTGATTTATTATTCTTTTTCCTAAAGGAATTTGAATCTATCTTCGTGATTATTTTTGATATCGATATTGAGGTTTTTATCCATACACATAACCCCTAAGCCTTCATTATCAAAGACTCAGTGTCCGAGCCGTTTTAAGTTTCTTACGGTTAGTCATTCACAAGTGGCTAGCTTGTGTGAGTAGACTTGACGTGTGTTGGATTCTGTGAAATCAGCAGCGTACTATGACTATGAGATTTGGCAGATGGATGTCAAAACCGCCTTCTTAAACGGTCGCCTAGATGAAGACATCTATATGGCGCAGCCTTAGGGATTTATGAATCCAAAATTTCCAAACCGTGTATGCAAACTTCAAAGATCCATTTATGGATTGAAGCAAGCATCAAGGCAATGGAATAAGAGATTTGATGAGGAGATCAAGAAATTTGGTTTCACTCAGAATCTTGATGAGCCATGTGTATATCACAAAGCTAGTGGGAGTAATGTTACTTTCATTATCCTATATGTTGATGACATATTGATCATGGGAAAAGACATTCCAAGTTTATAAGATGTTAAGTATTATCTTGGAAAGTGCTTTTCTATGAAGGATTTAGGGGAAGCAGCATATATTCTAGGAATCAAGATCTAGAGAGATAGATCAAGGCGGTTAATTAGATTAAGTCAAAGTACTTACATCGATAAAATATTGAATAGATAAAATATGCAAAATTACAAGAAGGGATATTTGCCGATGCAAGTAGAACATGGCTTAAGTAGTGAACTATGCGCTTCAAAACCTGCTGAGGTGGCACACATGAAAAAGGTTCCTTATGCTTCGGCTATAGGATCTATCATGTATGCGGTAAGATGTACAAGTCCTGATATGGCGTTTTCACAAATTATCACCAGTCGATATCAACAGAATCCAGGTGAAAAGCATTGGCATGCTGTTAAGAACATTCTTAAGTATCTAAGGGCTATGTTTCTAGTGTATGATGGGAATCCAGATGCAGAATTTGATGCTACAGGGTTTTGCGATGCATCTTTCCAAACTGATAAAGATGATAAGAATTCTCAGAAAAGATATGTCTTTGTCGTTAATGGTGGAGCAGTAGACTAGAAGAGCAAGAAGCAAAGTACGACTGCGATGTCTATTACAGAAGCTGAGTACATAGCTTCTTTAGAAGCTGCGATGTAAGCTATTTGGATTAGGAAATTCATTTTGGGACTTGGAGTTATGCCCTCAATTGAATTACCTATAAATGTATATTGTGACAATTCTGCTACAATAACATTTGCCAATGCACTTGGAGTCATAAAGGGCACCAGCCATTTTCCTCAACGATATCACTATGTTCGAGAACAAATCGACATAGGAGAGATCAATCTACTCAAAGTTCACACGGATGACAATCTAGTTGATCCCTTCACGAAGCCTTTATCTAAGGAAAAGCTAACTCACCATGCTGATGGGATAGGACTTCATTTAACTAGTAGTTTCATGCAAATCTGTAATTAGTATTTGGATAAGGGATGTTATGAACAAATATTAAATGAATAAATTATGTTATTCTGAATAGTATGTTGTCGATCAATGATGTGGGAATGTCATTGAATTAAGACAAATTTGAGTTTTGATAGAATATACTTAAGTATATTGATGCGTGGGACATGTCAACTTCACATGATATTCAATGAATTAAATATAGGAATGATCCCAACTTAACATGATTATACTTTATGGATCCGTGTCATTAAGTAAATCATGGATATTTGTCCTCAGACTTGAGATACTAGATAACTGTTATGGATGTAGCACACTTGTGTGAAATAGTCTAACGCTATTTGTAACTGGTAGTAATAAGGGCTATTTTTATAAGCGTTGTAAAGTTCATAAGTTTTGCTTGTAGTCAAGAGAATTTGTTCATTTGAATTCGTTTCAAAGCATAATTATACTGGGGCCCTCATAGGTTTGACAAAATGTTTGTATGGCCATACCCAAGATCTATCTGGAATATGTTCAGATGATTTGGTAATCTTGTTCAATCAGATATAACGAGAAATAAAATATTAACTTATGGAATGACTTGATCCATATCCATAGTTAATGTAGTATTAGTAGCAAAAGGATAAGTAGAATGATGAATCATTAAATGGTTTTTCCAAGAAACCACACTCGATTCAATCAGGGGGCATTGGCGTATTAAGCTAGACTAAACCAATGTCATTACTATATTAAGAAATATCTAAGTGGCAGCTGAAAGTTTTATGGATATAAATTAATATACGTATGACCGGATTTGAACACGAGACTTCAGGATTTCACACATTACGTATGAGTGTCAATGTTCGAATAATTAATTTATAAAATGTTATATTTAATTATTAAATCACAAAATAACGACTAACGGACATTAGTACTTAACGGCAATTGACTAACGATCATTAAATGTAAAGTTAAGGGAGTAGAGATGAAAATAGAAGTCTAGAAGGATCTAGAATCCTCTTGGATTCCTATAACCGGTCGAATGGGGTTGTGAAACCCTATTCTACCCTAACTTGGTCACCAAGTTCACATTAGTATAAATACAAAGGCTTTGTGTTTATTCTAATTAATCTTGGATCACCAAAAGAACCCAAACTTCTCCTATCTCCCTCTCTTTTGTCATAACCAGTCGAACACCACTTCTCAAGGGGTTTTCGATTTGCTTTTGATAAAACAAAAGTGTTTTGGTTGTTTTGTGATTCAAGAACCAAGCTTTTTGCATTGAATCGTTAGTAATATGTGTGTAAAAGAATGAAGGACAAACACACTTGTTTTTGCAAATTATTGTGGGTTGATTGGTGTGTTTGATCGACTAACATAAACCCTATTCGATTAGGGTTTAGGGCTTCTTGTTCAATTGATTCCTTGTTTCGCTAGGAATCACAAACGGTACGCATGCTCTTTTGTATTCGGTTAATTAGTTTACAAGTATTGATCTTTACTTCCGCTGCATGCTTTGATGATGTTTACTTGTTTTATATAATTTTTATGAATCATAAAACCCAACAAAGTAGCCGAAGCAGGACTCGATGTGTTCACAAACACTGAAGGAGCATATCAAAGTAAGGGGATTCCCCCAAGGCTCCTTGATCAGTTTGGTTGAAAGGTCGGAGCAAATAAAAAACAAAGAGTATCAAAGGAAGTTCTAAGTCTCATTCCGTTAGATCCACTCGAAGGAAGCTAAGCTCGGGTTCGGAGGATGACAGTATGTCCGGAGAAAGTTCTAAGGATTTAAGCAAGCCATAAAAATCCCCCAAGCAACACCTTTTACCTTTCGAATCACGCGCTTTGTGTATTATTTAAAAGTGAAGTTTCCCTAAAAAATTTGCGTATATGAGGGTAACAAGGATCCGAAGGATCACATCAGCATCTTCTAGGCAGCAGCAGAGTTGGAAGAATGCCCATTGCTAGTATGGTGTAATATGTTTTACCAAACCCTAAGGGGTGAGGCTAGAAAGTGGTATGATGATTTAGACCCACATAGTGTGGAGAGGTTTGAGGAGCTTAGCAGGAAGTTTTTGGAGGAACTCTCGTAGCAGAAGAGGTACATACGCTAAGGATCCGATAGAAGTTCATCGCATCAAGAGAAAGCCTAATAAGTTAATCCATGATTTCATGGATCGCTTCAAGGAATAAAACTCTCACATTTAATACAAATAAGCCGTAAAAACATTTATTTATATTTTACGATCTTCTAATGTTTTGTCGATAACAAACTTAAAATCATTTTAACGAAACAAATAAAATACGTAAATGGTTTGAGCCAATAGTTTACTAACACACTTACATTTTTCATATAAAATACTAAACAAGTAATAGTGCTTTTATGATTTAGTAATGCATATGTACAACAACTAGTGTTTACATATTGGGTAGATATATACATATTTAGTATGTATTATAATGGGTAATATAAATGGGTAGAAGTTTAAGTATTTGACCCATTGACTAAATACATTGAATGTAGTTGGGTAAAACCCAAAGTCTATGACCCATACCCATAGAGCATAACCCATAACCCATTGCATGACATCATGCATAAGTCATAAATGGGTATTACCCATGAACCATGGAGCTAACCCATAACCCACGGACTAGATGTATTGCATCTAGTAGATACATTGTATCTACATGGATACCCATGGTCCAAAGTCTAGGACCCATGACCCATAACCCATGACCCATGACCCAAAACCCATGGGCAAGAGGAGCGTCACGGTTCCCCAGTTTACCGGAAGGATCCTCAGTAAGGGATCCGTGGGATCCGTGGAACAAGAGTATATTTTTCTCTATAAATAGTGAGTCATTTCTTCATTATAACTAACCCCTTTTACACATATTTTCTCTTTGAGTTGTAAACTCTCTAACCACAGATCCAAGTGATCTTTGTATGTAGTTTTGTGTTTGTTTGATTCTCTAGGTTCCTCTTAAAGGCGAGATCACCACCTCTTGAAGTCGAGCAAGCTCAATTCCATGGGTTGCCTAGCTTTGTCATCATCAAAACTACTAATGGTATCTTGTTGATAGTTCTTTTCTTTCTAATTAGAAGTGTAGTATCGAATACATAGGTGAAAGATGTCTAAAGGGTCAAGACGAAGACGTTAGTGAAAAGTGTCGAAGAGTTAAAGTAAAGGCATTAGTGAAAGGTGCCGAAATTCCGTGTTGAAGGCATTAGTGAAGGGTGCCTAGAAATCAAGTCAAAAGGCATTAGTGAAGGGTGCCTAGAAGTCAAGTCACAAGGCATTAGTGAAGGGTGCCTAGAAGTCGAGTCAAAGGCATTAGTGAAAGGTGCCTAAGGTGTACATTCGATATGGTGTGTCGATGTACAAGATAGATTTGTATTGGGTCAAAGGATATTGATATCCTTGTTGATGTTGTCATAAAGGTGGATCTCCTTGGGGATAGGATTTGTGTAGTGTTGGGTAGTACTTCCTCCTTTGTAATGGAACTCGGTATCTAGCCTTATCTGGGATAAAGGGTAGGCCACGTTGTGATAGGTTTGGTTCTACCTCGTGAAAGAACCGGTATCTAGCCTTGTACCGGATAAAGAGTAGGCGGCGTTGTGAAGGCTTCTCCGCCACAAGGAGTTTGTGTTGTGTAGTGATTACGAACTCGAGTAGGTGACTCGGGGTGGAGTAGGGCAAGGAAGGTGTCCTTGTGGCAGAACCACTATAAATACTCGCGTTGTGGTTTTGTGCTTCTTACTCTTTAGCTTAGCTTTTATTTATCTATATGTTTGTCTATCAACATCCAACACACATATTTAAATATATTGACATAAGTCAATCTAAATAGTTTAAAACCAAGTTTTAATTGGTAAAACTATTCAACCCCCCATTCTAGTTTTCCACAATTGGCATCAGAGCTTCGTTACCAAGTTTCTTAGAGTATGTTGTACTTTAAAAACTTGATACGATCCGTGTATAATTGAAAACTACAAAGAAGGTATTTTACAAAAATAAAAACCATGTTTTAAAAACACTTTTGTAGGATGTTGATTAGATGACAACAATATTTTTTTTCTCTTATTTTATTTTACTAATTTGCACTAACCTTCCTTGTCATTTTGCTTACTTAAAGCTCATGTTTATCAAGCCATAGGAATTGTTTGGAATTGCTTGGTAACAAGATTACCTTCCCTAAGAAGGTATCTTAAAGGAACCGGAGTTGTCTATTGACATTTCTTTTCTTGTCAAAAGAAAGACACTCATAATTGCATTAGAGGTATGACTTCCTACTTATCTCTAAATAACATTAGTTAAGAATAAGTATGGTTACATAGGAACTTAAATGATTATTGTTTTTTCACATACTCATATATTACACGTAGCTTCGTTAGGAAACTTTTTCTTGCATACGTGTTACTCTTCTGTATATATTCTAGGTTTATAAACATGTGTTTTATTTTACTTAATCCAAAAATCAAATCTTTCTAATAATAAAACAAAACACAAATCTCAAAAATTCCTCCTTCCCCATAAATATCTCCTCCGATCGTCAACTCCACCAAACCCTCATTTTTCAAAATCTTCCACTTTCAAAAATTACCTCTCATTCAAACTTCATCCTCCTTCTCATCTTATCTCATCTCAAATCAAAACCAAAGAAAAACTTCATCATCATGGTTTACATCGCCTTCGTGATCATCGTCTTGACACTCATCGCTCTCGTGTTCCCCATGATCAAGTTTTCTTATGGAGACATGTACTTTGTGTTGTTAATCTACATTGGTATTATATACCCAATCCTTTGTATCGTTCTTAGCATTGAAATAAAATATTACTAATGTTTTAGTTTATCTAGTTTATTTTTCATAATGTGTTTGTCATTTCTTCTACTTTTTTTCTTTCGTACTTTTGGCTTTGAGATACCTTAGAAACCTACAATGCATGCTTAACTAAGTAAATATTGGCTAAAATACATATCTTTTTATAAACCTATAAGATGCAAAAATCTATTTTCGTCAAAATCCTTTTTTACATCGCGCAGATCCACGGATCCCTATAGTTCAACAGACGGATCCTCTTGGAAGGGAACCGTGGTTCGGAAAATGATTCTCATGCAATATAAAAACCGTTTTCATCTTAAAAAAAATATTCCACTAGAATGTTAAATACTAAGTGAGTTAATTGTCATTGTTAATAGAAATCTAGTAAAAACGTTAGGTGATCATCTTTTTTGCTTTAATCGTCTCATCATATTAACTTTTCACCTCAATAGGTCTCGTCATGTCTCATGAGTATGAGTTCGACTTCTCACTCACTTATGTCTACATTCTAACATCTCTTGAGCCCAACACACCTGGCAATCATGTCCGTGGGTTCAATAATCTCGAAACTCGTCACTTCCATGAAGGACGTATTGTCGACACACCTCTACTATACGAAGAAGGTATCAATACCTCTTTCCGAACCATAGGACTAGAAGCCATCTTGGAATTAACAAGAAAATATGTCCAAGGTTTGTATTGGAATTCTTCCATCAAGTTGAACTCGTTCGTAACGAGGATCGATCTCTATCTCTTTGGTTTTGGATCAAAAACCTAAAGTTTGTTTTAACCCTTAGGCAATTTGCTCACATTCTCCGAATTCCAAATCATGGACAATGTGCCTTCACTGAAGATTGGTCTCTTGATTCTCTCTTCAACCATCGTGAAGAAAATAGTCCATATTGTTCACACATACCTTCCCCTCAGGACTTGACTCGCATGTTATGCAAAGCTCGAACCTATTACTCTGATCCAAACACAATCTATACACGTGATATTCGAGATGAGTATAAACCTCGCACTCATCCTATGTGAAAATTTTTGGAGTCTTAGGGGAAATCGAGAAATCCTTCCCGCTTGTTGTGCTCACATAATGTATTGTTTGCTAACACAACAACCATACAATCTCGCCTATTTCTTCGCAAGGCGAATTGTAAACCTTCAAGGCAACAAGAACAAACTAATCCCTTATGGAATGTTCTTGACACGCCTTTATCATCACATCATGTACTTCCACTCTCAATTTCAAAGTCCGTTATACGTACTCGTGAATAAAATGATGGAACCTCTAAACACATCTCTCATCAAGTCTTTCTTCATCCCTGAATCGAAAAATACTCATCATCCATTTGACGATCCATCTAGCGAAAATGCTCAAGAAACTTAGTTTCCTTTCCAAATAGGCTCAATCCTTAGATTTCATCTTTCATCATTGTAATGTGATTTTTTCTCATGAAATAAAACATTTAACGTTTGATGTCTCGTTTATATAGTTGTTCAAACTTCTTAGAAAACACTAGCTTTGAAATACCATACCTTGTGCAACTTTTGCATACCTTACGTGAAGAGTCTTGCTTTTCAGAGACGGATCCCTCACTTTGTACTAGACGGATCCCTCCACTTAGGGAACCGTGGGATCCGGGCAAACGGAAATGAAGTTGCTGACTTTATACATCAAACCATGTCCTTAGACTACTTCACACTAGCTAAACATAATACCGTGGGACCACTTAAGTCTTCCTTAAGCTCAGTAAGCTTCACACTCACTTATAGCTCTTTTAGGATCACACTCAAGGTGTTTTTCGATTTATCATTTCACCAAAAACTCATCATTCTTCCGCTGCTATACTCACACATCATCTCTCACATGTCAACACATCTAGTTTTATAAATCTATCAATTTTAGCAAATTGATTCTAGTCATCTCTACCTCAAAATGGGTCAAATACTAGTTTTTCATTTCTTTTAAGATATTTTCCAAAATTATCTTAAGTTACTATCTGGTCTCTAGAATCATTTAGCTCCACTTGACACTCTTAAATTTTCTAGTGTCATCTTTGGTCATTCATTGGTACTCATAAAGTTCCATTTTCTTCCATAAAAGGCAATCATTAGCTACCTTCACTCATTGCCCTTGATCATTTAATTACCCTTTCATTTAAGACACTTAGGAAGACTGAAACACTCAAGAGGTATAGGTATTAGACCTTACAAACGTCATTTTTCTCCTTTCTTAGCTGCTGAGAGTTGGATCCCTAGGATTAGCCTAGACGGATCCCTAATTGGAGGGAACCGTGGGATCCGGGTGACAGATTCACCCAAACTCTAGCTAAAACAATCATTTCAAGCTCTCCTTGCTAACTTGAACACTCCATCTTGTTTTAATTAAACTCCTAGATCAGTACAAAGTTGACTCTTGTGCATGCAAATCATCACATTCCAAAAGATCTTAGTGGCTTAAGTCTTGAATGTACTTGCCAAATCCTCCCCCTTATAAACCATCTTGTTAAGACTCCTAAAGTCATCATCTACATCCTCATTCTCAGCATTTAGAAACTCTTATAACCTTATTTTTTGTTATCATCTCATCATGAGAAAAGCTCCTAGTGGTAACTCATCCATCAAAGGACCACCCAAGAAACTTGCTCGTGTTGTCCACAAAATTTCTTCAACCGAATCATCTCCCGTTAAATCCACAAATGCTAGGATCTCCCCTCCACCTATCAAACCAATCCCCAAAAGGATTGTTCCCACTAAACTACCAATGCCAAACACCACTATATCCCCTAAACCAAACACTCTTATTTCCACTAAACCATCACCCTTAGTGCCTAGAGCCATATCATTCACCACTCCACTCTCATCACCACACCTCTACAATCTAGAGGACTTGTCTCCTAGGCCATCTCATCCTCCACCATTTCCAACATTTTCAATGGAAAGAATAGAGCAACAAAATCAAGGTGTTGAATCAACACTAGCCCCGGCATCTTTTTCTCCGTCACCCTCAAATAGTCCATTTTGGATCATGAGGAATCATCAAAGTCAACCACCCGATCACATGGAAGTAGATACTTCTCTACCACCATCCTCATTACATATTCCACCGCCACCACCTTTGGTTGAATCGCCTCCAAATATACCTCCACATATTCCTCCATCTTTTGTGGAATCTCAACCAAACCTTTCATCTTAAGTCATTTCTTTTCTACCACCACCATTTCCGAGTCATGACAAAGATTGTTATCATTGTCAACATGTTGAAAGTTTGATACATGAAGTACGTGAAGATCAACGTTTCATGTTTTATCACCTCGTCGAACGTTTCGATGAGATCAACAAACCCAAACAACCTTGAGCTCAAGGATTCAAGTGATGTCCTAGTCTTAAGCTCAACTTTGACATATTTAGGAATCCCAAGTCATGCATCTTTCATTTTCTTAGTTTTTAGAGTTATGTACATCATTTCTCTAGTTTTATTAAATGAATTACATGTTATTTTCCATATTATCTTGAGAATATGTTTGTTGCCTTAATACATATCTCATTTTGATGTTGACATCTTTTGTCTACATCACCATTGCTATCTTAAACTTTCAGACAGACGGATCCCTCTATTTTGCCTAGATGGATCCCTCCAAAGAGGGAACCGTAGGATCCGTGCAACAGAAGACTTGTTTACCACTAACTTGAGTCTTAATTGGAGGAAATTATACATTATATACTTGTTTATAACCTTTGTTTTATAGATTTTAAATATACATGTGAAGACTTTGACACCCTAAGCTAGGAGGAGTTTCGTGTCAAAGCGATACATTGCAAAACCATTTCAATATAATTTACATTAGGATTACATTACATGGCGTCCCCTGCAAAGTTGCAATCATCAAGGGGAGCATATTAAATCACAAAGCGAAACCATTTGCAAACATAGTGCAATACACTAGTTTAGTATATTTTTTTCTTACTTGACGCCCTCACAAAGGGATGGACTCGTCAAGGGGAGCTAAGTCGAGAATTCTTCTCCTCACTTACTCTATTTTTCATATTTTTCTTTCACATGTTTTCTTAAAACAATGTGTTAGTTTCTTTCGGCGCTTTTTTGTTTCGACAAAGGGAGAGAAAAAGTAAAAACTCAATTCAAACTTTTACAATTTTAGTTTTCCTTAAAATAATTTTATGTTTTGTCATTAATAAAAAGGGAGATTGTTAATACAAATAAGCCGTAAAACGTTTATTTATATTTTACGATCTTCTAATGTTTTGTCGATAACAAACGTAAAATCATTTTAACGAAATAAATAAAATACGTAAATGGTTTGAGCCAATAGTTTACTAACACACTTACATTTTTCATATAAAACTCTAAACAAGTAATAGTGCTTTTATGATTTAGTAATGCATATGTACAACAACTAGTGTTTACATATTGGGTAGATATATACATATTTAGTATGTATTATAATGGGTAATATAAATGGGTAGAAGTTTAAGTATTTGACCCATTGACTAAATACATTGAATGTAGTTAGGTAAAACCCAAAGTCTATGACCCATACCCATGGAGCATAACCCATAACCCATTGCATGACATCATGCATAAGTCAAAAATGGGTATTACCCATGACCCATGGAGCTAACCAATAACCCATGGACTAGATGCATTGCATCTAGTAGATACATTGTATCTACATGGATACCCATGGTCCAAAGTCTAGGACCCATGACCCATAACCCATGACCCATGACCCAAAACCCATGGGCAAAGAGGAGCGTCCCACGGCTCCCCCAGTTTACACTGGATGGATCCCTCAAGTAAGGGATTCGTGGGATCCGTGGAACAGTAGCATATTTTTCTCTATAAATAGTGAGTCATTTCTTCATTATAACTAACCCCTTTTACACATATTTTCTCTTTGAGTTGTAAAATCTCTAACCACAGATCCAAGTGATCTTTGTATGTAGTTTTGTGTTTGTGTGATTCTCTAGGTTCCTCTTAAAGGCGAGATCACGACCTCTTGAAGTCGAGCAAGCTCAAGTCCATGGGTTGCCTAGCTTTGTCATCATCAAGACTACTAATAGTATCTTGTTGATAGTTCTTTTCTTTCTCATTAGAAGTGTAGTATCGAAGACATAGGTGAAAGATGTCTAAAGGGTCTAGACGAAGACATTAGTGAAAAGTGTCGAAGAGTCAAAGTAAAGGCATTAGTGAAAGGTGTCGAAAGTCCGTGTTGAAGGCATTAGTGAAGGGTGCCTAGAAGTCAAGTCAAAAGGCATTAGTGAAGGATGCCTAGAAGTCAAGTCACAAGGCATTAGTGAAGGGTACCTAGAAGTCGAGTCAAAGGCATTAGTGAAAGGTGCCTAAGGTGTACATTCGATATGGTGTGTCGATGTACAAGATAGATTTGTATTGGGTCAAAGGATATTGATATCCTTGTTGATGTTGTCATAAGGAGTGGATCTCCTTAGGGATAGGATTTGTGTAGTGTTGGGTAGTAGTTCCTCCTTTGTAATGGAACTCGGTATCTAGCCTTGTTGTAGGCGACGTTGTGATAGGTTTGGTTCTACCTCGTGGAAGAACCCGGTATCTAGCCTTGTACCGGATAAAGAGTAGGCGACGTTGTCAAGGCTTCTCCGCCACAAGGAGTTTGTGTTGTGTAGTGATTACGAACTCTCGAGTAGGTGACTCGGGGAGTGCGAGTAGGCAAGGAAGGTGTCCTTGTGGCGAACCACTATAAATACTCGCGTTGTGGTTTTGTGCTTCTTACTCTTTATCTTAGCTTTTATTTATCTATATGCTTGTCTATCAACATCCAACACACACATTTAAATATATTGACATAAGTCGATCTAAATAGTTTAAAATCAAGTTTTAATCGGTAAAACTATTCAACCCCCTCTAGTTTTCCACAGTCTTCCTCGGTGTTGAGGATATCGGCGTTTATGCATGGTCATGGACACCCGGAGCTTACCAAAAATCTGAATGATAACATCCCTAAGACCGTCGATGAAATGTTTGAAAGAGTGCGAGCTTTCAACAAAGGTCAGGTATTAACTGACACAACTGAAGTGAGGGTATCCCATATTGGAGCAAGGGTACAGACAAGGTCATGGTCCGGTTCCAAGCAGGTTTTAGGAATCATAGCAATCGGAGAGGTTAACGCTGAAGTATGGGGACGTGTGCACCCAACTCTAACCCCAAGAAGGATATGTTCACACCCCTAATCAAGACTACGAAGGAAATACTCAGCACAGAAAAATCAAACCTCCCTCCCGCCCCTCTGATGGTTGCTACCCCGGAGAGGGACAGCATGAACAATTTTTGTGATTATCACGGAGATTAGGGTCATAACATAAATTACTAGTATCATCTAAAGAAGTAGATCGAAGAAGCAATTTCTGCCAGCAAATTGGCTCATCTATTGAAGGATATTCATCAGGGAGTTCAAAAGAATGAAGGGGATGCTAAAGGGAAAGGAAACGTGATCAACATGGTGAGGTCCTATGGTTGCCGGAAGAGGCCCAATGAAAGAATGGAGCATTGGATGGACAATGAAATAGTGTTTCCTTTTCTGCCCTAATATCATTTATGATTCTTTGATAATGGTGGACGCCTCGATGAGTGTCTAAATACTCATCATTTTGTACAAAATAAAGCGCAAAATCATCTCGAAAACACTCGAAACACATCAAAATGATCAAAATACCACAAATCAGTGTTTTATGTGTTTTGAATGCAAAATATCAAAATCGGATGAAAAACATATCAAATTTGCAAAATTGCGGTTTAGGTCCCCAGTTTCAAAAATTGTCAAAAATAGTCCACGAGTCAAAATTTCAAAAGAAAAGTCACCAAAGGTCCTTTTAAAATCATAAGTTGTCAAATTTAGTCCTTTGGTGAAAATGTGAAAAAGTTTGAGAAAATTACAAATTGGTCCTTCAAGTTTCAAAATTGGCGAAATTAGTCCACGGAAAATGTGAAATGTCAACTTTGGTCCTTGTAATATTAACACTTGTCAATTTCGGTCCACGATACATCTTTGCGAATTGGCGAGCAGGTCCCAAGTTTGTAAATTACAATTGAGACCCATGTTGTTTAGAACCTTTCCTACACTTTGGCCCTTGTCACTAACCCATTTGACCGCCAATGCTTTTTGGACCACCTTTTGACCCCTGTTATTAATAATCAGGTCAAATGAAGCTTTGACTATCCATTTCCCTCTCTCCCTCACGGGTACACCCAAAACACCATCATCAAACCTGCATCTTCTCTGTTAAGACTCAACCATCATCACCTACACCCCCCCTCCAAACACAAGAGGCCAAGGATCATTAAATGCACCCTCTACCAATCCCACTCAAACTCCACTGTTAAAACCAAGTTTGGCGCCAAAAAGTGATGAATGGCCAAGATCATTTTCATTAATCCAAGGGTCAATATTAATGGTGGGATTTTCTTAGAGAGATGAGAGAGAAAGCTTGGAGCTATAAAAGAGAAGAAAGAAGCAAGTTTGGAGGGTAGTTAGTTCTTAGTTAGGTTTTAGTTTTAATTTAAGTTTTCAGTTTTAGTCTAATTACTCATGTATTAGAGAAATTTGGACCCTTTTGTTTTACTGTCAATTTAAGTGTTCTCTAGTAGTTAATGCAATTGTACTCTCATAAGTGTAATCTTCTTTCATTAATGCATATTCCTGTTTTCAACTTAAAACTGCTTTTAAGTTAAATTGTTGTAGTTTTGTTTAAATCTTGTTATAATCATTTCATAAGCTTTTACAAGCTTATGTAAGCTTATTGTTTGTCGAGGCCAATTTCCAAGTTTTTTTTAATAAAGTCAACAATAGTCAAACTGTTAGTCAAAGCGAGTTTGGATGGATTTGGATTTCGATTGTTAATGGGTTGATTTTATGATAGATTTAAGTTTTACAAAGAGTTTAAGTTAGTTTTCATCTAGGAGAATTGTCAAAGCGCATGTGGTTACTTTAGGTAGTGTTTGTTTAAAAAACATTTGAATGGGTCAAAGTGGTTTGTACCCATTTTGACCACGGAAGTCAAACCAATTTTGAGTATAAGAAACAAGTTATTTGAGTTAGACAAGAGTTTTGCTTATTTTCATCTTATCTAGTTTCAAAGAAAAAAAAATAAAAAATAAAGAGCTTGAGTTTCCTCAGTTTTTGCTTAGCAGTTTAAGCAAATTTAGGTTGGGTTAGGAAATTTTAAAAAATAAAAATGATGAATTGACCAGCTTGTCTAACTTGGGTCAAAAGGAAAAAATCAAAAATAGTTTGATGGGTCGCTATTCAATCAAAGTGGTGGTGCGGTCAACTAAGCTGCTGCGTGTGCGACTGCGATTACTTCAAAGCTTTTGCGACTTATTAAAAGCTATAAACAGCTTATTAATGACAGATGAGGGGGGCAAAGGGTTGTCAGCCAGGTGTTCTTGAATTCCCCAAAAGCTCAGGTTCAAATTCTTTCCCTAGCTTATCTCAAATAAGCTCCAAACTAGACCTGTTGGCCTGTGTAGCTGCAATCCCACAACAGCCCTGTTACTTTATTTTAAGTGCTTATTTGATTAACATTTAGCTTATTTTGTAACATTTATTGCTATTTAATAGATTTAGTTTAGGTTTAGCTTATTCCAGTCCCGTTGAATACTTAGATTTCCCATTTACTTAGTTTTAGCTTTAGAATCTCCTTGGTGTATTTCTTATAGCCAACTGCTCATGCTCTCCTCCTAGCTTATTTGTGTTGAATAATGTAGCTTATTATAGTATTGGAGGGCTATGGTTTACTCATTCATCACTAAGTTGCTTTAGAACTGTTTTCTTTTTTTTGTCGTTGCTTGTTTTGGTGCTTCAGGAAATGCATAAGGTGTGTTTGTTTGCAATCTGTCACAACAGCAGCTTGCCCTTTTTTTTTACTTTCCTATTTGCTTTTGAAGTGCTTAGCTATTGCTTATTAGGGTGCCGTTGTCCCTTAGTTGCTGTTTTAGGATTACGGCATTTAGTTTTTAGCTTGTTTGTAGTTTTTGACGGTATGTTATAGCTTGGAATTCCCTTGGTAACCGCTGTCCCAAACAGCCCCTTAGCTGCACCTGTACCAAACAGCCCCTTTGGGCAATGTCCTTTAGATTGTACCTCATCCAAACAGCCCTTATGCTTCTTTTCTTTTTTTTTTAAGTTTGCTGCTGAATAAGCAGTTCTCTGTGCTTATTTTAGTTTTTCCAAAGTTTTGGTTTTATCAAAAGTCTTATTTTGATCTCTAATTAGTTTGCAAAAGAAAAAAAAAACGAAGCAAAATGTAGGTGCCCAAGGATTCGAACCTGGGACCTGCTGCAGCCCCACGCACAGCACATATCACTTAACCATCTACTCTACACTTGTTCTTGTGTTAACATTCCCTTTCTTAATTACTTAAGTAGCTTTTCGATTTTAGCCTATTTATCTTATTCCACATTTTAACCGCTTATTTACAAAAGTAGTACCACCCTTTTATATTTTTATTAAGATAAGTAGCATTTAAAAGTATTTAGTGTAATTTTCTTAGAATTTTCCAAATTAGTTTATTATTTTTAATTAATTAATTAGTTTAAATTAGTTTTTAAATTGTAATAAATAAAATAAAACTCAAAAAAATATTCCGCTTTTTCCTAAAATTCTTTTTAGTCATGTAGGACGTAGGAAAATTGTTTTTACATTCGTGGGACTTTTATTTCACAAATTTTACGTTTTATCTTCGCCCAAACGTAATTTTGTACATAACGTGCGTTTTATTTTAAATCACGTTTTAGATAATTTAAGTTTACGTTTTAGTTAAAATAGTTTATTTAAGATATTTTGTTTTATAAGATCATAGAAAACATCATTTTAAAAATAGTGATAGCGTTTATTTAATATTTTTATCTTTTAATTTCCTTTAATTTGCATTTAAGCCGCTTGTAGTTTATGTCCTTCTTACGTAGTTATAATCGTTCACAATCCTCTTTTCCGTTCAAATCTCCCGATCACTTTACGTTTGATAATCCATTGCATAGCTCATTGGGACATAACGACCGGGAAACACTATACTCCCGGATCCTCATTGCATTTGCGCTTGAGCTGCTTTTAAGTCTGTTACATTTGGTCATTCACAAGTGGCGGTTTGAGTGATTAGACTTGACGGTTTCTTGTGCAGATCACTCTCATAGAAGGCTTTAGGGTCCGAAGAATATATATTCTTCAAGGTAGTTCAACAGAGATCATGTATGAGCATTGCTTTAGGAATTTACGCTACCTGACGAGGTCAAGGCTAAATGAATTTAGAATTCCTCTAGGAGGCTTCTCTAGGGAAGTTAATTACCCGTTAGGAGCTATTAAACTAAAAGTCACCATGGGGGAACACAGTAGGACAAGGACTGTGTTGATGGAATTTGTATTAGTAAAAAGTATGTTTCCTTATAATGTCATATTTGAAAGATCTGGAATAAAGATCTTGGGATCAGTAGCCTCCACCATTCACTCGATGATCAAGTTCCTAACTTTGAACGGAGTAGAAATTGTGTTTACTAGTAGGGAGACTCTCCGAGAATGCAGAAAAATAGAAGAAACACAAAGCAAAATCCAGCACACATGAGTAACCGTGCCAAGTGTTCAGACGATTCCGGAGGCGGTCAGTCCGGTGGGTCATCAGGCTCCGGTGGAGGATCAAGCTCGTAACGATGGTAAGGAGGTGCTCCGGTCCTCTAGTGTCAAGAAATTAGTAGTGAATGATCAATATCTGGAGCTTCTCATCACTATTTTTGGAAGCCTGACTCCCGAATGCAATCAAAAGTTGATTTAGACTCTCAAGAAGAATGTGGATGTGTTTGCATAGACTCCGGCAGATATAACGGTCATCCCCCATTCAATAGATGACCACCGTTTGAACACCTACCCTCATATTGAACTGAGGTTCAGAAGAAAAGGATCCTTGCTCCAGAGCGAAGGAAAGTTGTAACTAATGAAGTGAACGAGTAGATACGCACATGAATTGTTAAACAAGTTCAGTGCCCTAGCTGGGTTGCTAACCCAGTTATGGTAAAGACGAGAGATTTTTCTGGAGCCGGACTTATTTTGATAGCCCCAGATGATGTATAATACACATATGCACTAAGATTGAACTTCTCTGACTCCAACAACAAGGATGAGTAAGAAGCTCTCTTAGCTGGGCTAAAGATAGCAACAGAGGTGTAAGTTAAGGACTTGCATGCCTTAAGACTCAATATTGGTGGCTAGCCAAGTTTAAGGCTCAAGGCGCGGGATGTAAGCATGAAAAAGTATAGGGAAAAAGTTATTGAATTGGTGGCATCATTCAGTAGGTTCCGGATCATCCACATTCCTCGTTCACAATATCAGAAGGTTGATCCCTTGATTAACCAATAACAATCAAAACGTGTATCGTTTGATGTGATGATAAATGTTTTTGTTTAATGGTGTTCTAAAAAAGTATCATTGATGCAAGATAAGTGTTGTTGATTGGTGTACTAAAAAATTATCATTGTTTAAAAGGTTGATAATATAGATTATTTACTAATGTAATACCCTAGTTGATTTCCTTTTAGTTATCAAGTCAATCTCATTTGTTTAATTGACAACTTATATACTACTGGTTGATTGAAATCTTTGATTTCTCAAATGATATTGAGAATAATCAAAAGTTGTGATATATTAGTAGTTCTGAAAACATCGTTAAATAAGTTATGGGTAAACAATGTTTATGATATTATACTATATAACATTTGTTGAAGTAGAACTTTGGAGCCGGTACTGTTGCGAAGCCGTCAGCTAGAAGGGTGGCTGCAGGGAGGAGGATGGCTCGGGTTTATTGTGGAGCCGTGTTCAAGCCGACACTATTCACACATCGAGTCGAGCTGAGCCAGGACATCGAATAAGAGGATTTAAAAAATAGTTCATTGTTCTCGATGTTTTTCTCAGTGGGTTTTACACTAAGTTGCCACTTAATTTTTTAGTTTAGTTGCATGTTTAATACTTGTTTTCCACTATCAGTATGATTAACAATATATATTAAACATAGAAGGTTCGGTGGGTTTCCAAAAATAACGTGTTATCCATCTTACCATGCAGTCTCCATCTTGCCATTGGCAAAAAGAATTTTGAAGCTTCCTTTAGAGTATTTTTAGGTTACGAGTATATTTAAACAATTTTTTTATGCTTCTTCAATATGGGTGTAGTTTGGAATTTCGATTGTTTGATGTTTTGTATGTAATTAGGGGTTAGAGAAGGTGAAATTGAGTATGTGGTTTGGAAGGTGTAACTATATAATTTACTTCAAGTGTTTGATGCTTTGTTTGTTGCAACTTTTTAGTTTTTTAGTGCATTAGGTGTGTTATGTTCATGTAATCATGGTTTACAAAAAGGGAAATTGAGTAAGTTTACTTCAATTGTTTGATGTTTTGTTTGTTGTAGCTTTTAGATTGTTAGTGCATTAGGTGTGCCATGTTCATGTAATTAGAGGTTAGAGAAAGTGGAACTTTTTGTAAAACCGTATTGCAAAATCTATGGTGTATGAATTTGTTATTGGTTTGAATGTGCTTTGTTTTAACCATAGCCGGTTGTTGTCACATATTGTTCATGTAGTTGTTGAATGTCTCGTTTTTAGATGTTTTCTGTATGAATATTAAATGCGTGGTTGTTTCAGGATTTGGGTTTATACTCTATTTTTGGATTTTGGTTGTTTTAATCTTCATGTTTATTAGGCTCATGTTTGTTTGTCTGATGTTTGTTTTGGAAATCGATGTTTTTCAACGTTGTATAAACTTATGATGATTACAAGGGTCCTTCGAGAATCAAATATCACAAGAGTTGTTAACACATTTGGGATGCGTCGAATAGTTAGCGGACAATCCTTGAGAAGCCATGTTTTGGATAACCATTCACAAAATCAGAGTCATTGTGCAAGTTCCAAAAAAAGAATAATGGAGGATGGTCCTCGACCTTATCCAGAGATAAATCTCCTGAAGGACTAAAATCTTTTCAAACATAAAAAATGTAGCTGCCAAATATTCCAAAAAATATGGTTTATAAAGATTTCTTAACAAAAATATAAACAACAAAGGTTTCTTTGTAATTAGGTTCTTATTCACTCCATCGTTGAACTGATATGATAGGGTTTTTATACGAGATACTAAACTGATATGATGATGCAATATGGTAATTCTATGACATATCTTTTGGGAGTGAGACTTGCGAAAAGGTTTTTTTATGAAAGGCGTTGCTTGAATGATATTTGTTTTTGTCATGCTATTGGTACTGCCCTTTGTTGCCAATGTTGTTGTTGTGTACTAAATTTTCTCTATATAATCTTGTCTATAGAAGGGCACAAAACAATATTGGACATCATAAACCTGGGGATCGAAACAAAATCTTAGAAGCCAAAGGTTACCGTAGATGGATAGCCCGAAACGTTCCAAAGCCATAACTGATTGCCTATTGTTGTATATTGCTTGACAAAGAGGTACATTTGATGAATTTAAATATGCAACAGCTATATGAACTGTTAATATCTGTCTTAGGATGTTGTAATGTGCATATGGCAATGCCATACAATCAAATATGAATCCCAATGACATTGAGTACTTCAATTCAATCCTCGAACTTGGTTCAGCCTACATAATTGCATATTTTAGTTGCGAAGCAACAAGCAGGTGGCAGCAGACTCTTAAGAACAAAACGAGTCTCAGATTTGGAAGATACACCAAGTTTGAAAACATATCAGCAGCTGATTTTACAAAGCATTTCTTCACATTTTTCTCTTATAATCAGCTCGACTACAACATAACTCAGCCAGATGGCCAAACTAAAATCCAACATCCGGTTTAGACAGGTAATGCTATATTGTTCTTCTTTTGTAAACAAAATAACTAACTTAAATTGTCTTTATGTTCACTGATGAGGTTGAAAAACATGCATTTTTAAGGGGTCATCTAACCTCTAAACTCGAACATATTTGATCAATTATTACCCTAAATCGTTTCTTTTCGAGTTTTAGGTACTTTGGAAGCGAATGTCAAAAAAGAGCGAGTTTTTGGCTTATTTGGACAAGAAAATGAAAAAACGACCAAGTCAAAAAAAAAAGTCCCTGAAAAGGAGGTGGGACAGCGTCACAAATACAATGTGACGCCGTCACTTGAAGTGCAACGATGATTACCAAGTGACGCTTCAGACGATAGCGACGGTCTAGAGCTGACGGTGCCATGACCAGCGAAGTGAAGAGTGACGACATCACAACCCCTAAGGTGATGTTGTCACAACTAAGTCGGTGCAGTTTATGAAACCATAATAACGGCGAGCTGACGGCGTCACACTTGTAAAGTGATGCCGACACAGTTGTAATACTATATATATTTTTTGTATGATTTTCATTATGTGTGACACGTATTGGTAAGACTTTGGAGAGACCTTTTGGTGGATGAATTTCACATATCTGGTAAGGGTTTTTAGCCCCCGAACTCCATGTTTTATTAAAGATAAGTTATTCCTCTTTAATCTGTCAATATGTCTATGTGTTGTTTGATTATATGTGTATCTTCTCTTCTATTTACCATGCTTGGCTAAATTATCTAGTGTTTGCCTAGGATTGAATAAAACCTAGTTATTGATTATTGATTGTCGTCTTTTGTTTAATTAGTTGTATCGCGTTAGGAGTAGGAAAACCGGCTTTATCATTAGTATATTAGCTTGAAGGGGGAATTGCATATATACCCGCTAAAACTTAAAAACTTGCATATTTCCCCATAATACAAGTTTTTATTGCATGATGTACAATACATTTTAAGCATGTTTTGGGTATATATGCAAATATGCAAGTTTTAGTGGGTATATATGCAATTGACCCTTAGCTTGAATGTCGGACTAAAAGTTTCTTCACTAGAGTGGACTAGTTGTCTTTATTCGTTGTATTTATTGCGTGAATTGCGGATTGTTGACATTAAGAAGTCTTAACGAGACTGCGTAATTGCGGATTAATGACATTAGGATTTCTTAACGAGACTAATATATTCATAGAGTTAGAGAATTCGGCACCACCCTACAACCAAAATTAAGGAATACAACGCGTTAATTAAAACAAGGACATGACAATTCGACTAATCAATAAGAGATAACTATGGAGTAAGGAAATTCTAAGTAAACACCTTTACTTATCATAAGAGTTTATCACTTTACTTTTCCGCATAATTAGTTTAATTTAGTTTTAATTAGTTTAATTAGTAGTTAAAAACTAAACTCTTCAAACCCCGAGAATTTTACTTGCTTTCTAAAAAATATGACAAATACCAAAAAAAAAACATCCCTCACCTTTAGACCTAATTCATCATACACTTCAGCCTTCACAACACTATTCCCCTAGAGAACTATCAATCTCCCGTGTCTTGCCTATACTACACTACAATGGTTAGGTACACTGCCTAGGAGCTTAGTGGTTTTGCAAAATTCCGCATCAAGTTTTTGGAGCCGCTGCTATTAATAGTTTAGGTTTCGATTTCTATCTCATTTAAGTCTACTCACTATATTCTTATCAAGTGAGATTATTCTTTTTATTTTTTTATTAGCTTTCTCGTAGTCTATCTTTTCTTTGTGATTTTGTTCGTAAAAGTTTTCATCTACTATTCCGTTTGCCATTATGGAGAATGCGAATCCACCATACAACTTACCATATATTTTACACACTTCACTCAAAAATGATGTCTTGATCTTCCAAAAATATCATAATGAACCTTTCTACGATGCATGGACTCGTTTCAAATATTTACTCCAAAAAGTCCTTTATCAGGATTTTGAATTATTGACTCCACTTCAAATCTTTTATAATCGCATCAATCACTATACCCAAAGCGGCTTGACTCTATAACAGAGGGGGAACTTTGGGAATTTGGTGCTGAAGATGCATCGAAAACCTTTGAGATCCATGCCTAATTCAAAAGTGGAACATGGGACCCAAAAAACAAAATAGACCTATTTTCAATTTGGAAGACTCGATCGGAAAGTTTGTTTAAGAATGAGATGGCTAGAGTAAAGATACCTAGGTGCATGATGGGGGTAGACTTTTCCAAAATACATGATAAGAACATAGACGACTTAGATACGATGGAGAATGAGGTTAGAAATTCTAGGCCACTAAGTACCCCACAAGTCCTACTATCATTTGAGGAACACCCACCACCCATAACTTACCCAGAAGAAGTAGAAGAGACTATAGGAACCCCAATGTATGTTGAACCTTTGGAACAAACACAACTAGAGGAAATATGTTTGAATACTTGTAGTCATAACCTTTCTCTTAGTTCTAGGGAAGTTCCTAATTTTAATGAACCAGAGCCTCAACCAAAACCATTACCCAATTTTCCATCCATAGATGTGAATCTAGGAATTTAAATAAACCCCGATCCACCCATCAAACTAAATAGTTCGGGTAGCTTTAGCATGAAGGTAGTAGACTCTAAGCCATCTAAAGTAGAAGCTAACATAGGGATGAAACATAACCTTGCATTCCCACATCACCCATTCATGCATGATCATAAGAAATATTATGGGTTCAAACTGAGTTTATTAGGTCAAGATGGATCCTTACCTAAGAATCACTTAAGTTGATTGAAAATGATCCTTTTTTTAGGAGAAAATTTTGATTTACTGATTGGCCCAAATAAATTAGGTAAGGTTATAATGAAAGAAGCACACCCTCTTAAGCATATAATTCAACCACCAACCTCTCATCATATTACTCCATTCCACCGGAATGATATGTATCGCTACTATCATCCACACTTGAGCTTAAGTGTAGGAAAAACTTTCTTCTTATCCGTTAAATAAGGGTAGAGTCAGGCTCGCGACTCGAAAAAAAACAAGTGCTTCGTAGGAGGCAACCCATATTTAATTGTTTGATGTTTTTAATTTTATTTATTTTTTATGTCATATATGTTTCATTATAATTGTTTAATTCTCATGTTTCAAATAATTTGTGAAAATACTTCTTTTTAACCTCGTCTTAATTACATATAAAGGTATTTTACAAAAAGATAAGTATAGGGAAGTTTATATTTGTTTAAAAGAGCGAAATTCGAACATGAAAATTTACAATTCATGATGAGCATATATTTGATCGTATATGTGTGTTTGTTTGAGTCAAATGCTTGTATCGAGTTACAATGAATGTTTTACCAAAAATTCCAGTTTTTAAAAGTTAGTTTTTCCAAAAAATTTCCAGGAAACAAAATGAAATAATCTGTCAGGTCCATCTTGACGACGTCAGGATTAACACCTGACGACGTCAGGTGCTATTGCAACAGTTTTTAGATTTTTGTTTTTCTGCCAAAACTTAATTTTTGAAATTCTAGAATTTTTAAATTTTCATATTTCTGTAAACATTTATTTTGCAAGCATTATATCTTATTCGCTTTCTAGGATTTAATTTTATTATATATAGTGTTTACAGCTGATTTTATGCGAGGTTCCGTGTTTGTTTTCTTAACGATTTACAGGTTATATTGGAAGAGAAGCATATTAATGGACAATCTTATCTTCTTGGATGAGTTGACCGTATATCCGTTTTTCGTTCATACTGAGCTAATCAGGGGAGTACTAGTTTTTTTATCTCTTTTATTTTTTTCCATTATCATATTTTTGGTACTTTTTAAGAACATTGGGGACGATGTTCAATTTAGGTGTATGGAGGGTAAAGAGTGACACCTTAGAAACTAGTCACTCATTTGCTATTCGTTTTGTTTTCTAGTAATTGTGTAATAAACAGAAAGAAATACTTGTAAAGGTAATTTTAGTACCAAATTTTAAAAAAAAATTATGACATTTACGAGTGAAACTTTAGTCTTAATAAAGCGTCTCACAGATAGGAGTTATATAGCTAGTACAAAAACCCTACCACTCAAAAATTTCCACTCCAAAAATGTGAGGTTCGCCTTTAGATATTTAGGAAAAAGCATTCATCTTTAATGCTTATGAATGTACCGGTAGTATATAGATTCCAGAACTTGGTTAGTGATGCATCCCGAGATCGCTGGTGAGATTGCATTCGTGTGATTAGAATTGACTAAATGATAAGAGGAATTAGGATAACCCTTGTTTTAAACCTGTTTATATAATTACGTTGGCTTCATTAGTCAAGTAATTGTTGATTTTATGATATATAAAATACAATAAAACATAAAGACATCAAGAGTACACAGCGGAAGACTTAAAGATCATAACAAATAAATTAATTAACTGAAAGTATGCGAACGCACCTCTTGCGAATGTCGATCTCTAGAGCAAATCAAAGAAGTGGTTTAATGAGTTGTCCTCACCGTTCTACAACTCAAACCAAATGGTGTAAGAATAGTGTCTTACAACCACGTTCTTGTACACATGAATTAACCAACGAATCAAGCGATTGCTAGATCTAACACAAGTCCTCGTTTAAGAAAACGAAACCAAACTCCCTTACAATGGGGTGTTCGGCCGAAAATGGGACAAAGAGAGAGAGGAGAGATCTAGGATTAATTCAATGCACAAGTGTATGAAACCCTAGAACCTAACCTCTTTATATAGTAGTTGGAATACTTTGGGAACAAGTTAGGATTGGGTTGAAACCCATTACCCTTGGCCGCCATAGGACAAGCCCAAGGAAAACCCAAACTTTTCATTTCAAGTTTTTCCAATACTAGTCATTCTCTTTTCATTTTAACGGTCGTTAGTCATTTTTCCGTTAAATACATAACGGTCGTTAACCGGACTTAATGTGCAATAATTAATTGTAAACATAAACATTAATTATTAACTTTAATTCTCATTCGCTAATGTGTGCAATCCCGTGGTCACGAGTTCGAATCCGGACATTCACATGTTTGTAAATATATACATTTCCAACAGCTCCCGCTTGGATATGTTTACAAAACTTGAAATGACATTGGTTAGCGTCTAGCAACACGCCAATGCCCCCGGTACAACTCGTGTATGGTTTTCTGGAGAAAAACCAAGTTTGATGATTCATCATCATATTCATCCTTTGCTTCTAATACCATGTTAATAAGAATATGGATCTAACTCATTTCTTAATTAACTATTATGTTTCTCGCTTTATATGATTTATTAAGATTACCAATTCTTCCGAAGCAAGACCTTGGGTATGGCCATACAAACATCTTAACAATCCTACGAGGGCCCAATAGTATTATACATCAAAATAAATTTGAAGGAAACAAATCCCATTTGACTACAAGGTGATTCATAAATTTCGCAACACTTCGAAAACAACCCTTATAACTACCATTCACGTGTAGCGTTAGATTGCTTCACAAAATGCACTACATCCATGACATATCTCTTGTATCTCAAGTCGAGGATAAATATCCATGATATACTTAATGACAAAGATCCATAAAGTATTATCATGCGGGTGGGATAAGTCCTATATTCAATTCATTGAATATCATCTCGAATTAGTCATGCTACGCATCAATATACTTTCAAGTATATTCTAACTAATACTCGATTTGTCTTAATTCAATATCATTCCCATGTTATTGATTGACAATAGACTATTTAGAATAACTTAAGTTATTCAAGGATTTAAACATGCAAATATAGGACAACATCATAATAAATGAATAATAAACATAACAAAATACTTTATTTCATTTCAATAATAATGTTTACAATATCCTTTTATCTAAAATACTTAGTCACGGATGGGCATGAAACTACTAGCTAAACGAAGTCCAAACTTATCGGACAAATGATTAAGTTTTTCACCGTAAGGCCTTCGTTAATGGATCCGCTAGGTTATCATCTCGTGTGAACTTTGAGCAACTCAATTTCACCTATCTCGACTTGCTCTCGAACATAGTGATATTGTCTAGGATAGTGTCCGTGCCCTTCATGACTCGGGTTCATGGGCAAAAGTAATTGCAAATGAATTGTCACAATATACTTTAATAGGATTTTCAATCGACGATAACACCAAGCCCCAAACAAATTTCCTTATCCAAACGACTTCCATGGCGCCTCGCACGCCGCTATGTACTCACTTTCAGAGCGAGACATCGCAAGTGTTGTTTGTTTCTTACTATTCCAATCCACAAGACCTCCATTGATGACAAAATGTAACCCGCTTGAGACTTCGCATCATCTTTGTCACACTTCCGGGATGCATCACAAGAACTGTAATGCATAGCGATTCGCCTCGATTTCCCATACACTATGAACATATCTCTTGTAGCCCTAAGGTACTTGAGAATATGCTTAATGATCCGATGAATTTCACCCGGATTTCGTTGATACCGACGGTCAAGTTTTGAGCAAATGCCACATCGGGCCTTGTGCATCGTATCGCGCACATGATAGATCCTACACCAAGCATAAGGAACTTTCTTCATACGCGCCACCGCAGTGTTGAAGCACAACCTTGGTCTCAAACCATGATTTACTTGCATTGGCAAAATCCTTCTTGAATTTTGCATATTGAATCTCTTCAATATTTTGTCAATGTAAGCACTTTGGCTTAAACCAATTAGCCGCCTTGATCTATCCCGGTAGATCTTGATTCCGAGTATATATGTCGCTTCCCTAAGTCTTTCATCGAAAAACATTTACCAAGATAGGCTTTCACCTCATTCAGACTTGGTATATGATTTCCTATGATTAATATGTCATCGACATACAAAACAAGGAAAGTAACACGACTCCCACTAGCTTTGTGATATACACACGGCTCATCAAGATTCTGAGTAAATCCAAAACCTTGATGCTTGCTTCAGTCCATAAATGGACCTCTTAAGCTTGCATACACGGTTAGGAAATAATGGATTCACAAACCCTTCCGGTTGTGCCATATAGATGTCTTCATCTAGACGGCCATTCAGAAAAGCGGTTTTGACATCCATTTGCCAAATCTCATAGTCATAGTGTGCGGCTATAGCTATGAGAATCCTAATAGCTCTTATGTCCGCTACAGAGAGAATGTCTCCTCGTAGTCAATGCCATAGGTTTGAGTAAAACCTTTAGCCACTAGACGAGCCTTGTAGGTGTGTACATTGCCATCCATGTCGGTTTTGTTTTTGAAGATCCACTTACTCCCAACGACTTTAGCCTTGGGAGGAAGGTCAACTTCAATCCGCACATCATTATCTTTCATGGATTGCATTTCCCCATTCATAGCAATCGCCATTTATCCTTCTCGTGATCGACCATGGCGACTTTATAGTTAGCGTGTTCATTAAGATCCCCAACCATATTTTCCTCCACCTCTACGTTAAGACATAGACGGTCAGTGCACGATAGTCCTTTCGGACCTACGAATGGGAACAACTTGGGAGGAGCACCTAAGCTTTGTGTTCTTCTTGAAGTTGGCTAGTATTTTCGAAGGTGTTGTATCTTCTTGATCATATTCCGGATCAAATACTCTCCCACCGAGTTCTTGAGATATGAGATTCCTTTCAAGGAAATCTCCATACCTAGCCACGAAGACTTTGTTCTCACCGGTAGTAAAAGTAGTAACCAATAATTTCCTTAGGGTATCCTACAAAGATACACTTAATGATCCGCTTGGAGCTTATCGGTGTGTCACGCTTAACAAACGCTCACATCCCTGCACCTTTAAGTAAGAAAAGTTGGGAGCTTTTCCTGTCCATATTTCATATGGAGTTTTAACAACCTTCTTTGTTGGAACCATATTCAAAATGCGAATAGCAGTTTCAAGGGCATAATCCCAAAAAGTAAAAGGTAGAGTCGTAAGTTCAAACATTGATCGTACCATGTCAAGTAAGGTACGATTTCTCCTTTCAGATACACCATTTTGTTGTGGAGTATAAGGAGATGTGAGTTGCTGGATAATTCCACACTCAGCTAAGTAATCTTTGAACTCTTGACTTATATACTCACCACCTCTATCGGATCGAAGAGCTTTAATCTTCTTACCGAGTTGTAATTCTACTTCACTTTTGAAAACCTTAAATGTTTCAAAGACTTCATGTTTATGTTTAAGTAAATAAATATAACCATAACGATCGAAATCATCCGTAAAGGTTAAGAAGTAGACAAGACCACGCTTTGACACATGTCTAGTGGACCACACACATCGTGTGTATCAATCCAAGTAGATCGAAGCCCTTTCCACTTGTGGTGAAAAGGTTTCCTTGTCATCTTCCCAACTATGCAAGACTCGATTTGTCAAATGATTCATCATTGACCGCTTGTAAAGCCCATCGTGTTGCGGCTTTTCCATGCGTTTCTTGCCAATATGGGCAAGGCGACAATGCCAAAGATAAGAAGAGTCACAGTTCGACTTGCTCTTCTTATTGCTAATGCTATACAACTAATTATTTTTATTGGATATACAACCATCCATATCAATTTCAAACACACCAAGCATAGGAATTGCATTAAAGTAAAAACATTATTTAAAGAAACGAAATTCCATAACGGTAAAAGTGTGCACAAAACCAATATCTTTTAACAAAGAAATCGAAATGACACCCTAACAATGGAGGGTGCATAATGACAATTATTTAGTTCCAAAATTAAGTCCGAAGGCAACACTAAATCAAAAGTCCCTATGGCTTCGACAATTGCACGCTTTCCATTTCCAACGACAAGTATCTCTCTCCACAGTCGACTTCTTCGCCTCTAAGTCCTGCGATGTATTACGGATGTGAGTACCACATCCCGTATCATATATCTAGAATTTTGCTTATGAGGAAAAGAAAATAATTCAAACATAAAATACCGATGAGCTAGGCACCATCTTATTTTTATTCAAGGCACTCATTCGGATAAACCGGGGGGTTCGCTTCCGGTGACCCGGTGAGTTGCAGTGGTGGCAAGATAAATCCTTCTTAGGATTCTCCTTTTCTTTCCGTGGTTCTTCTTAGGAGTCGTGGGATGACAACTTGTTTCCCTTTCTTTTCCTTTCCCTTTCTTATCTCGCTTGCGGCTTAGGCTTATTCACCCTACCACCCCAGATTGCGAGTACAAAGCAGTGTAGGAGCCTTCTTTGGCAATCTCTTCGTAGTCTACAATCATTGCATGTAACTCATTCATCGCCTTCCCCATGCAATGCATGTTAAAATTGCGGACAAAATCACCAAATCATTCTCGATTAAGGGAATGATTGATGAGGCCGACACATACATCATTCGAGTAACCACACCGAGCTTCTCCAATTGGTCCAAGTGATGTTTCATCTCGAGGACGTGGTCTGAGACACATTTGCCAACCTCCCCGCTTGCGTTGTGAACCTTTTCAATTAGTTCATACAGCTCATTGTTGGTGGCTTCTCAAACATACGTTTGAGTTCATCTAGCATGCTCATAGGCGGATAGTGCTCAAATTGTTTTTGCAATTGAGCAGACATCCCCGAAAGCATAAGACACGCCACATCATTGTGCTTCTCATATTCAACACGATATGCCTCTTGTTCAAGAGCAGTTGCCGTGTTGGGAGGAGCATCAGGCAGAGGTGTAGTCAAAATTTCAACCTTTTTGGCAACACGAAGGATGATCCTAAGTGAACGATGCCAATCATTGAAATTAGGGCCAGTCAGCTTGTCCCTTCCAATCATATCTTTGAAAGCGGCACTCATTAAGCTCATAGTGTTTTCAGGTTGATGAGCCATCTACAGAAAAAGTTCAAAAAACCATAATTAGTATTTTGATAATTTTCCTTTCCAATAAACAATTAAATACCCAAGGTTCATATTCATATAACCAATTAATTATTATTGAAAACTAGGATCCAAATTGTCATAATCTCATCACATCGCTTGATCTCATTAGTGATGAACCTTATACGTAATGGTAGAGCTTTTGCTCAATTGCCAATTTCAATTGCAATTCCTAGATTTATGGGATTTACATATAGCCAATATCAATCGCCATGTAAACATGTTTTATCCCATCTTATGCCTTGAGTTTTCGGCCACCGCCTAACTCAATTAAGTTTTCCAACTTAAGAAACGCAAAATCGTCCATGCCCGTTCTCACGACACGTGGACATTTTACCCTTTGATTAAGATCTAAGTCACGCTCTCACGCAAATAGAAAATAATCTAAGGTGTTTCCGTTTCGTTGGATGGCATATAACTTAAATTAAAGGGTAATAGTTTTGATGTAAAATCAAATATGTACAAAGATGTCATGCATTCATCTTTGTAGCATAGTTTTATTAAAACATTTATATCTTGTTTTAATGTATAAGCTTTTCATCATCAAACTTTAATTGAGGTATTGATTCACTAATCAAGGAATTTAGTGTTAATTATCATCCATTATACCGCACTTTTGCATAAGTGTAAACACTTAGTGTTTCGGATAATTACCACCAAGTGGCGCATGGAATTAACACTAATTCGCCTTAAGATGAGCTTGCACATTTAATGGCTTACTAAGTAGCTCCATTCGAACTTACAGAGGGCGAGAGGACTGTGTACGCGCTAAAGCACAACCTTAGACATCCTTTCGCGCGATGTATGCACTTCTTTAAACCCCTTTTATTAGTTCATTCTCATGGGTGAGCTGCTCATCATTTGTACCAAAGTCATCAATCAATTAAACGATTATGATTACTATTCTTAAAAATACATGTTTCACCATTGTTTAAGTCGGTTTATTTTTCTTGTAAAATACCCTTGTTACACATAACAAACAAGCAAGTATTTGTAAAATAAACAAATAAACAATGAATGCATAACAAATAAAAAGTCATGCATATCAAATAGCCACATGCAAACGTTTTGATAAATCCTATTAAATTAATAATGATTGAGGTCTTCCCAATTATAGATCTATCATAATTTATTATATATCACTTAAACAAGAAAGACATACAATAAAAGCAGATCCATGATAAAACATGCAGATAATTATCATGGACATAAAATTACATTTAACAATTAATGCAATTAAAACAGAGTTACGCATATACACATAAAGTTGCATGCATCTTAGGGTTTCTAATCCAATTAAAACTTTAGTTTACAAAACCCTAATAAGGGTACCAAAATAAACGCCCCCTTAAAAAAATTAGGGTTTAGGTTTAGCAAACCCTAGATCTATGCATACAAAAATAAGACAACATGTTTATTTTATTTATGTGTTTCAAGAATTAATTACTTGTTATACAAGGCTCGTGATGCCACCGTTGAGTTTATGATATATAAAATACAATAAAACATAAAGACATCAAGAGTACACAGCGGAAGACTTAAAGATCATAACAAATAAATTAATTAACCGAAAGTATGAGTAACGTACCTCTTGCGAATGTCGATCTCTAGAGCAAATCAAAGAAGTTGTTTAATGAGTTGTCTCACCGCTCTACAACTCAAACCAAATGGTGTAAGAATAGTGTCTTACAACCACGTTCTTGTACATACGAATTAACCAACGAATCAAGCGATTGCTAGATCTAACACAAGTCCTCGTTTAAGAAAAACGAAACCAAACTCCCTTACAAATAGGGTGTTCCGCCAAAAATGGGACAAGAGAGAGGAGAGGAGAGATCTAGGATTAATTCAATGCACAAGTGTATGAAACCCTAGAACCTAACCTCTTTATATAGTAGTTGAATACTTTGGGAACAAGTTAGGGATTGGGTTGAAACCCATTACCCTTGGCCGCCATAGGACAAGCCCAAGGAAAACCCAAACTTTTCATTTCAAGTTTTTCCAATACTAGTCTTTTCATTTTCGCCGTTAGTCATTTTTCCGTTAAATACATAACGGTCGTTAATCGGACTTAATGTGCAATAATTAATCGTAAACATAAACATTAATTATTAACTTTAATTCTCATTCGCTAATGTGTGCAATCCCGTGGTCACGAGTTCGAATCCGGACATTCACATGTTTGTAAATATATACATTTCCAACAGTAATTACCCCACACCCTTGTTATGTACTAATTTTTAGTACAAGATATCTCTAGTTAACCCCTCTGAGCCTATCGTTTTCGCGGTTCTCGTGATATTTCGGTGGATTCCAAAATATCAATGAAGAGCATTGTTTACAATCCACCCCCAAATGTTACACCCAAATCGCCTTAGCCTTCCTTGTATACGCTCATTTTTAGTGCATTATTGTTACAACATCGATGATAAACCCTTATTTACTTGTCTAATTGATTACATGGTTGGTAAGTCGAGTCATATCTAGTAAATACAGTTTTGGGACAATTGAGACTCATGGTTTAGTACTATTGTTTTGGATTAATGGGGAAGAAAGTCATAATTATAAATCCTTTGATGTAATATTTTGCGGATGGTAGGGCAAAAAAATTGAGAAAGAAAGAAAAAGAAAAAGAAGAAAATAAAAATAAAACATACAGACTACCATCGCGCCTTTTATTTTCGTTTGAGTCAAGAAAGAGTCAAGAAAAACACAAAAAAAAAAAGAGTTTGAGTTAGTATGTCGAGTCTTGGCTTAACAACGCCACTTTGTACATGTAAATAACTTAGATAATTAGCTTGCCACCATTAAATTCCCTGTATCCACAAAACCGTATTTTTCATACCCTTACGCCTAACTTTACAACCCTTTAAATGTCCTCTTTGATAGTTTATCCTAGGTGCTTATGCCAAAGCGGTGAATGTTTGATCCTTTATCAAGCCTATTGTAATCTATGTGCTATGAAAGGTAGAGAGTGTTTTATTTTCCTCTTTCCATACATGTTATACAACCTATACACCCGAGAGATATGAGAATCCAAACACTTTATTGTAAGGTGCTAATATATAATTTTCGCGCTCGTTATGACTATTGAGGAATGAGTAGTGTTGTAAATTATTTTTAAACCAGTGCTAAATGCACCCTAACTTGTAAATTGATTAGGATAAAAGCACATTTTCTTGAGGATAAGCAAATCTTAAGTGTAGGGATATTTGATGAGGTTGAAAAACATGCATTTTTAAGGGGTCATTTAAATTCTAAACTCGTACATATTTGATCAATTATTACCCTAAATCGTTTCTTTTCGAGTTTTAGGTACTTTGGAAGTGAATGTCAGAAAAAGAATGAGTTTTTGGCTTATTTGGACAAGAAAACGAAGAAAACGTCCCTGAAAAAGGAGGTGGGACGGTGTGTTGGGTTTATTGATTCGATGATACAAAACAATAAAGAATGAAACATCAAGGGCTTAATGTGACAAAGAAGAAATCTACAAAAAGATGGAAGGGCTTGCTTGCAAAAGAAGATTTATTATTTAGTCCTTCGTAGTATCTTGTAAACTCTAATCTTCTAGTATATAAAGAGGACATGGGGTGTAGGTTTTAATACATGTCTTCCATAGTGTAGTCAAAGGTGTGTGTGTGTGTGTAACCTAGGGCGTGTAGGTTATTGTAAACGCCTAGGTTAGTTGTTTACCTCCAAGATCGAAGAAGGCTTTGATCCCTGTTACATTTAGGTAACACATATTATTCTGATCAAATAATATTTGGAGGTGATGGTGAAAGAGAAACCTTGTATCAATAATAATGATGTTTTGATTTATTTCGCTGTGCATCTTATTGTTATCATTGTTATTGTTAAACCCTAGAGGCTCAAAACGATCTCAAGGAGTCCTAACGGATTCCACAATTGGTATCAGAGCTTGGGGAGCTCGTTACCTAACAAGGTTTCTTGGCGAAAAAGAAAGAAGAAAATCGAGTATACGCAAAATTCGCAACTTTCTGCAGCACTGTTTTAAAAACGCGATAACTTTTTCGTTAGCCGTTGGATCATGACGAAATTTTTGGTGGACGTTCGCTATATATTCATCTAACCTTCCACCGGAGGGATTGTCAATTGGGGCTTTCAGGAAAAAGTTATACTATGTCGAAGTCTGCTGCTGAAGGGTTTTTCAGAAATTTGATTTTTAGGGTTTTCATGCATATTCAACTTCTTGAATTTGTTTTACTTGTTCTAATTCTTGATGGAGGTTGTTTATACATTGTGTGGTGTTTATGATTCATGGTTAGAAGCAGCTTTGATGGTGTTTTGATTGAAACCACTGCTAGTGTTTCTCGTAACCACTGCTAGTGTTTTTTCGAAACCACTGCTAGTGTTTTCTCGAAACCGCTGCTAGTGTTTTCTTGAAACCACTGCTAGTGTTTTTCTCAAAACCACTGCTACTTTGTTTGAAATCCACTGTTATGCTAGAGTGTTTCTACTGATTATATTCTCTATTTGTTGATAACAAAAAGGGGAAGATATGAGAAGAGATATCATGGATTAAGGGGAAGACAAAGGAAGACATACTTGTTTCATTTATGGTGAGATTTTATTATCTCAATTTCTCTACATCGTCTAGGGAAGTTCGTACAAGATCCGTGTTTGTTTTGTCATCATCAAATAGGGGAAGATTGTTGGGTTTATTGATTCGATGATACAAAACAATAAAGAATGAAACATCAAGGGCTTAATGTGACAAAGAAGAAATCTACAAAAAGATGGAAGGACTTGCTTGCAAAAGAAGATTTATTATTTAGTCTTTCGCAGTATCTTGTAAACCATAATCTTCTAGTATATAAAGAGGACATGGGGTGTAGGTTTTAATACATGTCTTCCATAATGTAGTCAAAGGTGTGTGTGTGTGTGTATGTGTAACCTAGGGCGTGTAGGTTATTGTAAACGCCTAGGTTAGTTGTTTACCTCCAAGATCGAAGAAGGCTTTGATCCCTGTTACATTTAGGTAACACGTATTATTCTGATCAAATAATATTTGGAGGTGATGGTGAAAGAGAAACCTTGTGTCAATAATAATGATGTTTTGATTTATTCCGTTGTGCATCTTATTGTTATCATTATTATTGTTAAACCCTAGAGGCTCAAAACGATCTCAAGGAGTCCTAACGGATTCCACACGGTGTCACAAATACAACGTGACACCGTCACTTGAAGTGCAACGATGATTACCAATTTATAGTTTTATCAAGTGACGCTTAAGACGATGTCGATGGTCTAGAGCTGACGGCGTCATGGCCAGATAAGTGAAGAGCGACGGCATCACAACCCCTAAGGGGACGCCGACACAACCCTTAAGGTGACGCCGTCATGACCAGAGAAGTCGATACAGTTTATGAAACCCTAAATACGGAGAGCTGACAGCGTCACACTTTTAAAGTGACGTCGTCACAGTTGTAATACTATATATACTTTTCGCATGATTTTCATTATGTGTGACACGTATTGGTAAGACTTTGGAGAGACCTTTTGGTGGACGAATTTTACAGATCTTGTAAGGGTTTTTAGCTCCCGAACTCCATGTTTTATAAAAGATAAGTTATTCCTCTTTAATCATTCAATATGTCTATATGTTGTTTGATTATATGTGTATCTTTTCTTATATTTAACATGTTTGGCTAAATTATCTAGTGTTTGCCTAGGATTGAATGAAACCTAGTTATTGATTATTGATTGTCGTCTCTTGTTTAATTAGTTATATCGCGTTAGGAGTAGGAAAACTGGCTTTATCATTAGTATATTAGCTTGAATGTCCGACTAATCTAGTGTTTGCCTAGGATTGAATGAAACCTAGTTATTGATTATTGATTGTCGCCTCTTGTTTAATTAGTTATATCGCGTTAGGAGTAGGAAAACTGGCTTTATCATTAGTATATTAGCTTGAATGTCCGACTAAACGCTTCGTCACTAGAGTGCACTAGTTATTTTTATTCGTTGTATTTATTGCGTGAATTGCGGATTGTTGAAATTCAGAAGTCTTAACGAGACTGCGTAATTGTGGATTGTTGAAATTAAGAAGTCTTAACGAGACTGCGTAATTGCGGATTGGTGACATCAGGATTTCTTAACGAGACCATTATATTCATAGAGTTAGGAATTCGACACCACCCTACAGCCAATATTAAGGAATACAACGCGCTAATTAAAACAAGGACGTGACAGTTCGACTAATCAATAAGAGATAACTAGGGAGTAAGGAAATTCTAAGTAAATACCTTTACTTATCACAAGAGTTTATCACTTTACTTTTCTGCATAATTAGTTTAATTTAGTTTTAATTAGTAGTTAAAAACCAAACTCTTCAAACCCCGAGAATTTTACTTGCTTTCTAAAAAATATAAAAAATACAAAAAGAATCATCTCTCACCTTTAGACCTAATTCATCATAAACTTCGGCCTTCACAACGCTATTCCCCTAAAGAATGATCAATCCCTCGTGTCTTGCCTATACTACACTACAACGGTTAGGTACACTGCCTAAGAGGATTGTAAAACTTAGTGGTTTTGCAAAATTTCGCATCGTTCACAAACTATATAGGTTTTGTTAGTTCAGTGGGAGAACTACTTATTTCCGAAGATCCCAATAAAAAGCAAATTGTAAGAAGAAAGGTTGACATCAAAAATTTGGAGTAAGTAAATTCATATACCCAACAACTTTATCATGAAAAATAAGCAACACATCATTATCTTTAAATATGCTAAAATTCTCACATGAACATTGGAAATATCACCGAGTTTACGATGTGGGATGACATGGTATGAGAGTTTGATAAGTGCTCGCTTGAAATGATGGAGAGTCCCGTCATTATCGTTGTCAACACAGGCCAAGTGTCGCGATACAGAGGTACTCACTTAACACTTAAAAGTAATCTAAGAACATTTTCTACTTGAGTGAAGTATGTACTTATAGCGTTAACTGTTAACATTATAGACTTACAGTTATCGGCTACACTGGCAACTCACTACTACTTCAATCCGGACATCCTAAAAGCCGAGCAATCTTGAGCTGAGTAAGTAACATACATCATAATCGAACCTGGCCTAATAAATTTTTATCAACAATTTAGGGGATATAATTTGGCTATTCACATATGAATATGAAGCATATACAAGCAAAAGTACAACTTGAACCTGCTTCTTGAGGCCTGCAAATACCGTTACGAAGATCGAGAGAAAGAGAATCTAAGGAACATATATTCCTTAGTATTGCTACTTCAACAAAACCCATATAGATACAAGGCCAGTTCCTATTAATATCATGAAACAAAGAATCCCTAGCTTATATCACATTCTTTTTCTTATTTAACTGTTTAGTCCAAAAATATTAAGGAGTGTTTGGCATTTTCTTTTAGAGAATAAAGAATACTTAGGTTTTATTATGGTTACAGGGTGTCAGATTCACATGTGAAGGAACAATAATTAATGTCAACAGATCTAGAGGCTTGTATTACACATCATGCACCGAATGTATGAGAAAGGTTAGGAATGATAATGAAGTATAGGAGTGTGTAGATCATGGACCCTAATCAGATCCCACCTATAGGTAGCATCCTAACAAACCACGTGACATATTGACTGAAAAAATCTAATACTCACATTTTGAATATCGATGTTAAACATACAGGTACAATTTCAAAGCCTTTGTTTCAGATCAAACAGCAACAGAAATGTTCACTTTCTTCACCCCAGGTGTAGATGCCATCACTGGACATGAATGTCCCAAATTGGTTTAAATGCTCAAAACACCTGATCCCCAACAAATTCCAACAAAGATATTGGCAATCAAGAGAAGAAGCATACATTCCGGTTTCATTTCAATAACTCAAGCAAAATAGGAATAGCTAATTTCACTCTAGATGATGTGTTGGCTAAAACCACCAAAGCTCAGGGAATAAACGAAACACCAAAAGACCCTACATGTTAGAACCCTTAGGTTCATATTTACTACTTTAAAACAATTGCAATTCTTTGCTAATTCTTAACACATGTTAGTTCGTATATAGTCTCAGGTACACCACCATCATCAGATTCAGCTAAGGTCGAAGATACAGGAAAAACAATCCTCATAGGTGAAACCAGGACAAGATCTGTAAAAAGGCCACTTTTTCCAAGCTCAAAAACCAAATCAAGGTAAAAGAAAGCGGATTAGCAATCGCTTTTGTAATCTTTCTACATTGGTAGGTTTTCATAAGGAATTAAATGTATTCAGAGTTGGATGTTTTCTTTTGGGTTTCGGAATAGCCATATGGAGCTTGGGTTTGAAGAGGTAGGCGATGATGATGATCCGACTTTTCATCTTAGTTATTAAGACTTTGTTCTAAATATCATGTACTTGAAACTGTGTCGTGTTGTGTTTATGCTACTCAAGACTTTCATATCGTGTTAAATTATGCGTAGAAAAGTAAATCTCTGTAAACATTTGATTAGGTAGATAAGTATGTAGGGTGTATTGATTAGGTGTTATGTGTTTTGGAGATTAAAACTTTATGTATTTTGGAAAGAATTTATGTTTAACAGCTGTTGGGATATAAAGTCTTCGAGAAATACAAAGTCTTCAAGAAGTCAAAGTGTGAAGAGTCAAAAGCATGCTAAAGAAGAAAGTCAAAAATCTTGCTCAACATCAAAGTACGCAAATCTAAAAGAACTGTTACATCGTTTATGGAAAACTTTGTTATTCTAGAATATTCTTAGTTTAGATTACTTGTCGACAAGAATTAGAGTTGTAAACCGACTAGGGTAATCCTTATGCCTATAAAAGGACCCTAGATTGGCATTAGAGATATATGTTTTAGAGTTTAAGAGTGCAATTCATACGCAGATTAGAGTTATTAGAGTTGTTAGAGAATCGTATAACAAGCGTGTTCTAAGTATTAATAAAATCGTTGAAGTTAAAGTTAATTCTTCTTAGCTTTATTGAAGTAAATTCCGCATACTTAATAGAGTTAATTCAGTGTTTCATTGTTAGTAACTTAGGATTTATTCGAGGTTGCTAAGCCCTTACAAGCTACATAAGTTAGTTTGGTTAGAGTATATCGATCGAACAAGTGGTATCAGAGCTTGTGTGGAAACTCTGATTAAGAAGAAACCCTTAAAAACCGATTTAAACAACAAGCCCTAAAGATGTCGATCAAGTCGCACCACCCCATCCATCACCTCACCTGAATTCCTATCATCAAGAAGAGAGTGTGATCTTTGGAGCATGAAGATGAGGCGGTATATTGCTATTATGACCATGCACTATGGAATGTAATTGTCAATGGTAATGAAGTTGTCAGAACACGTAGAAGTTCCCGGACAACCTAAGCCCCTAAGGTCGTCTTACCGCAGACTACTGAAGAAATCAAGAAAAGGCTCTCAACATACTCATGTCGCAATTCACGATGGTCACCTACTCAAGTTTCATGATGCTAAGGATGCAAAACAACTATGGTATTTCTCAAGACAAGATTTGGAGGTATTGATGCTTCCAAGAAGATGCACGAAATATGTTGAAGCAACAGTTTGAAACATTCACTTGTTGGTGAAAGAGAAAGTCTTGATGTCGCCTATGACAGATTCCAAAATCTTCTTAGTATCTTTGGAGTTATACAAAGCGAGAGGTATCTGTTGAAGATGCAAATCAAGTTCTTAAGAAGTTTGCCATCCACATGGCATGTGATTGCTACTATGATCGAGAGGACAACTGGTTTGGATGTTATGGACTTTGATGACCTTTACAACCACTTAAAGGTGTATGAATATGAGATGAATGGCCAATCAAGTTCAAAATCTCACAAGATTGCTTTTGTGTCTTACGAAAAGAGAGGCAAGACTTCCACTAAAAGTATTGCTTATCCTACTCAATCGTTGCTTATCCTACCCCACCTCATCACCAACAAACACCATCCATTCGATGAAGTTGTATGCTCATTCTTTGCTCGACAAGCCACTTTACATTACTTATGAAGAAGATGTCACAAATGGAAGAGGATGCTCTTGAAGAAATTGATATAAGGTGGCAAGTTGCTATGATCCTTTGCTAGGATCAAGAATTTCATGAAGAAAACAGGAAAAGGCGTTGACTTCAAGCCTAAGCAGGGTATAACGTTTGACAAGGACAAGATTGAATGCTTTAATTGTCAAAGAACTGGACACTTTGCAAGAGAGTGCAAATTTGCTAAATATCATGCAAATAGAATGACTGAGAAACCCAAGCTTGAACTAAAGGAAATTTAGTTAGAGGTTTACCTACTAAAACATACAAGAATGATCACTCATGTTTGGCGTGCAAGAAGGGTAAACAACACAAAGCATAATGCAAGAAGATTGAGGAAAGAACCATTAGAGAACCTTTGGAGTTCTTTGCATATGGATCTGTTTGGACTGTTTTCGCTTGCAAGTCTAAACAAGAAGAAATCTTGCTTAGTTGTAATGATGATTGCGTAGATTTAGTTAGGTCTTTTCTTGGGTTTTAAAGATGAAACCTTTGATGCTATTCATGATCTTATAATAGCCCTTGAAAATCAATTGAGACTCAAAGTAAGAGGTATTAGATGTGACAATGGGATGAATTCAAGAACAAGTTTATGGATGAATTTTGCGCCAAGAAAGGAATCAAGAGGAGTTTAGTATTGCTAGAACTCTCAAACGAACGGTGTTGCAGAGAGGAAGAAAGAACTTTGATAGAAGCGGCAATGAACAATGCTTGCAAATTCCTTCTACCTATTCAATTTTGGGTGAAGTAAGCTTGCTTGCTATGTGTTGCTTATGGGAAACAAACCTAATATACATTTTATGAAACCTTTTGGATGTCCTCTGACTATTCTCAATACTATTGATGCTTTGGTAAAATTTGATGGGAAGTCAGATGAAGGATACTTATTGGGATACTGTACCAATAGCAAAGGATTTAGAGTGTATAATAAGGTCACCAAAAAGGTTCAAGATTGTCTTCATGTTGAATTTTTAGAAGATCAAGAAAATCAAAAAGGTAAAGGTCCTGATTGGATGTTTGATCTTGATATTTTGACTCCTTCTATGAATTATGTTCCTGTTAGAGAAGAAAATCAAGTTGATCACAAAGAAGAAGATTTACAGTACATTGTTCATGGAGTCAACATTAGACCTGATGTTGTTCCTGATGAAGAACCTATAAGCGTCGAAAAGGAGAAAATCTTCTTGAACCAAAATCTACTTTGTCTCTTTGAGGATCAAGCTATTCAAGATGAACTTAATAGAATGATTCTTCAAGAAACAATAGCACAATCTTATGAGGATGAACAAAGAAGAGCTTTTGAAGACACAAAGAAAAGGGTAAGTCTGAGAATACCTCACGTTTTGGATCACAAGACTTTGGATCAAATCTTGTTGCACCGATAATGATGCCGATGATTTGTATGATCCTAACATGCATGGGTTAGAGGACAACGATGATGAATTAGAAGATGAAGGTATTTTCACAAATTCCAATGAATGAGCTGATTTCACAAATTTGGATGCTGATATTGAAGTTCCACAGACTCCTACATTGAGAATTCATAAAGATCATCCATCTGATCAAATCATTGGACCTTCTACTTCTGGAGTGCTAACAAGAACCAAGGCTAAAGGCTTCTCTAAGCCACATAATGCTTTACTTAGCTTTGTGTATAAACAAAACAGGATGAATCATAAGGATCAACAGACGTGTTTATTCACTTGTTTTATCTCTCAAAAAGAACCCAAGAATGTAGCTCAAGCATTAACTAAAGAGAGTTGGGTTGAAGCCATGCAAGAAGAACTGCTTCAATTCAAACTTCAAGAAGTTTGGGTACTATGTGATCTACCAGATGGAAAGAAAGTCATTGGTACAATATGGGTTTTCAGAGTAAAAAGAGATGAAAGAGGGAATGTCATCAAGAACAAAGCACGGCTAGTAGCACAACATATAGACAAGAAGAAGGAGTAGATTATGATGAAGTGTTTGCTCCTGTAGCAAGGATTGAAGCCATTAGAATATTCCTTGCTTTTGCATCATATATGGGGTTTCGGTTTATCAAATGGATGTCAAGTGCTTTCTCTATGGCAAGATTACGAGGAGGTCTATGTCAAACAACCTCCGGTTTTGAGGATCCTGCACATCCAAACAAAGTCTACAAAGTTGTTAAGGCTCTTTATGGTCTTCATCAAGCACCTAGAGCTTGGTATGAAAGACTTTCCACTTTATTATTACAACATGGTTAGGTGGAGAGGAGCTATTGATAAGACTTTGTTTATCAAGAGAGATAAGAAGGATATCATGTTGGTTCAAGTTTATGTAGACGATATCATCTTTGGAGCTACAAAGCAGTCAATGGTGAAGGAGTTTGAGCAATGATGCAACATGAAATTCAAATGAGTTCTATGGGTGAATTAACTTTCTTTTGGGTCTTCAAGTTAAGCAGTCAAGGATGGAATTTTCATAAGTCAAGATAAGTATGTCTCGACATTCTTAAGAAGTTCAACTTTGATGCTATGAAGCGGATCACTACACCTATAAAGTCTATCAACTCATTGGGCAAGGATGAAGATGGTCAACTCAGAGAAGTCAAGCTATCACAGATCTATGATTGGTTGTCTTATGTATTTAAGCGCATCTAGGCACGATATCATGTTTGTTGTACTGTTTATGTGCAAGATATCAAGTCTCACCTAAGGTCTCCATATGAATGCGTGAAGAGAATTTTTAGTTATTTGAAACAACAACCTAAGTTAGGGTTGTGGTATCCAAAGGATTCACCTTTTCACTTGGAAGCTTTTTCGGATAGTGATTATGCACGGTGATAATTATGATAGAAGATCAACCACTCGAGGATGCCAAGTATCTTGAAGAAGATTAGTCTCATGGCAATGTAAGAAGCAAACTATTGCAAGCAACATCATCCATCGAAGCGAGAATATGTTCTTCCGCAAGCTATTATGGACAAGTCTTGTGGATGCGTAATCAACTTTTGGATTATGGGTTCAACTTCAAGAATACTCCTATCAACATTGATAATGAGAGTACAATTTGCATTGTGAAGAATCCGGTTTATCACTCCAAAACCAAGCACATTGATTAGGCATCACTTTATCGAGATTGTTATGAGCATAGGCTCATTAATGTTGCCAAGGTTCACACAGATGATAATGTGGTGATCTACTCACAAAAGGATTTGATGTTTCAAGATTCAATCACTTGGTGGTGAGTATTGTTATGATTAATTACTAAGTTGCATTTAAGGGGAGGACCGATTAGTTAGTTAGACCGTCCTATGCATTGCTTGAGGGAGGCAATCCAATGCCTATTTGAAGTTTTGCCATTGTGAAGAAGAGAATGGAAAAATCGCTTTTGGTTACATGAAAGTCGCTGCTAAAGTACCGCTTTGGAAAATCTTGCTTACGTGGAAAGCCTTTGTTTGTCTTATCAACGTATTGTTCCAACGGTCAAAAGATGGGTTAAAATGCAATAACGGTAACTTTGTTATTATGGGTGTGATTTTCAAATCTTACCTATAAATAACTACCTCCGATTTTCCTCTCATCTTTATACTTATCAATCTTTTCCATATTTCTCTCTTTTCACATTTACTATTCATCGAACCACTTTCTTTTGTAAACATTAATCAATGGCGAATCGAAACACAGTTACTAAACACAACATGGTGGCAAATTTAGATAAGACTGAAGCTAATGTCGCATTCCATGACATAATTGATTTCCTTACTGGATCAACAATCAATTATGCACTTTTGGTAGAACCGGATGTTATTGAGCCATGGATTCAACAGTTTTAGGCAACTGCTAGAACTCACATGGAAGATGATGAGTCATATATAAAGGCTAAGGTTGCTGGAAAGATGGTGAAAGTTAGTGAAGCTTCAATTCGTGAAGATTTATTATTGGATGATGAAGAAGGAGCTATACGTTTTGACAAACAGCTTCTTTGGGATACTTTAAGAGATATTGGGTATGAAGGGTCCTTAACTGAAACAACATTCAAGAAACCCTTGTTTATTCCACATTGGAAGTACTTGGTACATGTATTACTTCATTGTATCAGTTCTAAGAGTACTTCATGGGAGCAATTTGGATCTAATATAGCATCTGCTTTAGTGGGATTGGCTACAAATCGTCTCTTCAACTTTTCAAGACTCATTCTAGATGGTTTGCTATCTCACATTTCTAATGGATCACCCTGGTTAATGTATCCAAGATTTATTCAAGTGTTCTTGAACAAACAACTTCATGATGTACCAAAGCCTTCGAGCTTATTACCTGTTGTGGTACAACCTGCAAAGATATTCACCTTCATGGCTAGGAAGAGTGATAAGTTCTCTGGAAGGAACACTCCTTTGACTACTTCTATGATGGAGATTGTTCAAGCAAGTTAGAGATGAGGTTGCCGTAAAGTGAAGAAAGAGAAGTACCGCATCATCCCAAAGTACCGCTTCTCAACATATCGCTTCTTCACGAGGTCTTCTTTGCACAAGAAGGTACTGCAGACTTCACCTACACCATCTCAACAAGATCTCGCACATCTTGAGTCGAACCAATCAACCCACCATCATCCGAGGAGATGTGGCGACATACCTCTGAGGATTGGTTCGGATAACTATGTTTTGACAAGGGAATTGGTCGATTGAAGAAACCCATCGAAACTCAAGTGCACAACTAGCAAAGTTGAAGACCAAGTTTAGAAGATTAAAGTCTTTTGTATGGCCTTTAGTTCAACATCACAGGTTGTGGGTCAAGTCACGGAGGAGACATGGTAAGAAGTTTGAGCAGTTTTCAAAGGGCAAAAGGTTCAACAAACATTCTTCATTCCAATTGGGGAGGAACTGGAGCAAGATAATTTGAAGAAGATGTTGAGTTTCATGCGATAAAGAAGATGAACCTCAAAGCTTCAAGCACAAGTAAATATTAAAAGCATCGAGCTCGAAGGAACTGGAGTTCAAAATATCGTGTAGAAAAAGTCGATAATCAAGGTCTTGCTCTTCAAGAAACATATGAACAAGAGCGATTACACCAAGGACTCTTAATTTTGAAGAAGAAACCGGTCCTTCAACGGTCCTACAAGAAGAGGAAGTTGATACACCCATGGTAGAGCATCTCGCAAGTGATGATGAGCAGTTGCTCAAATTTTGCAAAATCTATCAAGACCAAGAGGTGTTACTATTCGAGAGTTGAAGAACAACCTCAAGCTTCTCAACCGAGTGTTAGATCCTAAAGACAAAGGTAAAGGAAAATTGGTTGAAACAAAGAAGAAGTTCACTTTGGCTGCAATCAGAGCTATTGAAGTGGCTAAGAAAGAAGAAGCTGCTAAGAAGTTTCAAGCTGAATATGATGCTGAGGTTGCTCTACCAGTGAAGGAACCTGAACCTGTTATACCTAGAAGACCAAGTATTGCTAAGGAAAGAAATGCTATGATGGATTATCTAATGGGTCAAGGATATACAAGATTACAGAAGCTAAAATATTTAGAGATGAAAGATTTATATGATGTTGTCAGAGAAGCTTATCAAAAGCAAGTTGATAGTATTATTTCATTTAAGGATGATGATAAGCAAAAGGAGGATGCTAGAAAAAGAAGCTTAAAAAGAAAAAGAACAACTGAAGCTGAACAGCCATCAAAGAAGATTGAGTTAAGATCTGATACAGTTGATGAACTGAGAAATTACATAAGAGTTTTCGACTTTGATCATCCTAAATCCAAAGATGCTGCAGTAAAGAAGTCTAAAATAACTACATTTGAAATAGTAGAATAAAAGGATGGAGACTATCTGATGTTCCATAGGGAGGATAAAAGTTTTAGAGTGTTCAATTTTCTATGGGATATACTGCATATAATAGATAGAGCAGATCTGTTTCAACTATATCAATTAGTGCAAGAATACTTTGAACATATTCCATCAACTGGAGTTGTCTTAGTATTGCTAGGAGATCTGACAACTATCTGAGAAACTGAGGAGACAAGCACTGAAGAAATCTGGCTAAATCAAGAAGATTGGGAGATTACAAGCTGGAGATTCTTTGAAGAATCAGGAGTGCATGTCGTGGAATTGGAAGATGGAACTATGATCCATATGTTAGCTGAAAGAAGATATCCTTTGACTAGAGATCTTATGAGAAGGATGCTGGATCATGGAATGGAAGTTGAAGAAGAGAATGAAACAGCCCTAATGGTTATTGAATTGTATATCAGATGGACAACGGCTGATGATGAAGCATAAGTACTGGTATTGTTCTTACTTGTATAAATTTTTGAAAAATAAGTACTTTATTCAAAGTATCATTGAAAACGATACTTTAACCAAAGTACGCTTGCGGCCTAAAACCAATAAATGATTTTAAAAGAAAACTTTTGTTAAGTGAAAAATATTTTGAAACAAAGGTTAAAAGCAACAAATGGTTTTGAGATGGTTACAAAAAAGGTTATCGGTCCACCATGTTTAACATAAGGATGGCTAATCCATGAGCAAACGGCTCGGTAAAGATATCTCAAATCCGTTAATAGTTGACAACTTGCTAATAAGTTGTATGGTAATCAACTCACCATATCGTAATAGTGAAGAGTTGGCAGCCCACAAGAAAATGGTTTGTGGTAAAGGCTGTGGAAAAACCATTTATATGGTAATTAGTTCACCATGGTTGCAAGAACTAACTAGTCCAAAAGTGCGGCTTTTGGTAAAGACAAAACAAATCCGTTGATAGGCGATGATTTGCTAAAATCATATGGTTATCAATGTACCATGGTTTTACACACCTAAACATTGGCTACTCCAGAGTTAATGGCTTTGTTAAAGAGATATCAAAATCCATTAAAATTTCAATGATTCACCTCTCACAGGAGTTTACACATCTGGAAGTGATGAGAATAGACTGAAACTTAATGAACTGATGTACAAATTGTCATATGTTACTGAAAAGATGGAGATTGCTGATTGTTGCTGTAAAGGATTGCTGATAAAGACTACTTTGATGATGATAATACAAGCACAGTGAGTACAAAGACAAAATTTGAAGATAAAGACACAATCTTTCCTTGAAGACAAAGATGTTAAAAATACAGATACAAACGAACTTGAAATCAAGAAAGTAGAATTCAAGTTAGGGGAGGATTGTTGGGATATAAAGTACTGGAGAAATACAAAGTACTGAAGAAGTCAAAGTGTTGAAGAGTCAAAGTACTGCTAAAGAAGAAAGTCAAAGCACCGCTCAACATCAAAATACCGCAGCTAAAAGAATTACATCATTTATGGAAAGCTTTGTTATTCTAGAATATTCTTAGTTTAGATTACTTGTCGTACAAGAATTAGAGTTGTAAACCGACTAGGGTAATCCTTATGCCTATGAAAGGACCCTAGATTGGCATTAGAGATATATGTTTTAGAGTTTAAAGTGCAATTCATACAGTATTAGAGTTATTAGAGTTGTTAGAGAATCAGATAACAAGCGGGTTCTAAGTATTAATAAAATCGTTGAAGTTAAAGTTAATTCTTCTTAGCTTTATTGAAGTAAATTACGATACTTAATAGAGTTAATTCAGTGTTTCATTGTTAGTAACTTAGGATTTATCCGAGGTTGCTAAGCCCTTACAAGCTACATAAGTTAGTTTGGTTAGAGTATATCGATCCAACAACAGCTAATGGCATTAGGGCTTTTAGAGTTATGTGCAGATGCAATATGTTTAATAGCTAAGGACATTGAGTTCTATACATTATGTAAAGTCATATATTTTGTAACTAATAAATGATGAATCAAGTGTGCATGGTGTAAATATAAGTGGGGAAGCCAATGGATGAAAAATGAGTATTTCTTACTGTGTGCATTTCACTCGAGATAATCTTTTTGGGAAAACCATAAATGTTTTACCATGTCATTTCAGTATTCCCTTAATAATACACTTTACAATTTGAATATACACTTGCATATGCATTTTGATTTTAACGTTCATGAGTGTTGGCCTAATTGCAAATAATTTCGTCATTTTAAGTAGCGTCTGAATCGGCTTAAGAACTATAGTTTAATGTTTCCTTAAATCATCTACAATGCCGCAAAAGTGCATTTTTAAACAATCTTTTGGTATGCGTCTTAAAGGGCATTTTAAGGCGTGTTTGGTGCTACTAAAAACTAATGCCCATATAACCTCAGAAATTGACTCTTAAGTACAACTAATAAATCAGTTTGAGGGAAGCTGATTATAAAATTATTGAACAAAACAAGATCTAATTTTAACAATTTAACTTATTTCAAAAACCACTAAAAATATAGTCAAATCCAAAAAAAATAGCTACAAAATATGAATAACTGAACATATTCGACCTTAGGTGCTGATTTAAGGAGGCAAAGTGGTCCAACCTATACGAAGAATGTTGTTGCCCAAAACGATGGGTTCCAAGTGGTACAAAACCGTAATACTAAAGGTAATCAATGTTAATACAAATAAGCCGTATGAACGTTTATTTATATTTTACGATCTTCTAATGTTTTGTCGATAACAAACGTAAAATCATTTTAACGAAACAAATAAAATACGTAAATGGTTTGAGCCAATAGTTTACTAACACACTTACATTTTCATATAAAACACCAAACAAGTAATAGTGCTTTCATGATTTAGTAATGCATATGTACAACAACTAGTGTTTACATAATGGGTAGATATATAGATACTTAGTATGTATTATAATGGGTAATAGAATGGGTAGAATTTTAAGTATTTGACCCATTGACTTAATACATTGAATGTAGTTGGGTAAAACCCAAAGTCCATGACCCATACCCATGGAGCATAATCCATAACCCATGACCCATTGCATGACATCATGCATAAGTCATAATGGGTATTATCCATGACGAATAGATGCATTGCATCTTCTAGATACATTGTATCTATTTGGATACCCATGGATCAAAGCCTACAACCCATGATCCATGATCCATGACCCACAACCCAATTTAGGGGGAGCGTCCTACTGATCCTTAGTAATACACTAGATGGATCCCTCAAGCAAGGGATCCGTGGAACAGTAGCATGTTTTTGTCTATAAATAGTGAGCCATTTCTTCATTATAAGTTGCTACTTCTACACATACTTTATCCTAGTATTGTAAACTCTCTAACCTTATATCCAAAGGATCTTTCTATGTAGTTTGTTTTTGTTTTTTGTGTGATTCTCTACTTCCACAATACTTTCTAGATGAATTTTTGTTTAAACATGATTAAGTTTAGTAGTATCATTACGCTCTCTTAAAAATCACTAAAGTGGTTATCTATATTAAACTCATCATCAAGAATGGTATTCTTTGTTGATCTCTATAGACAAAACTACAAACTAGTGATAATGATATCTCGGCTATTCGAGAGCCTTGAGCATCGCTCCTCACATAAGGATTATTGACATTTCATCTATGTCAATAAGTATCCATGTGAGACTTCTCATATTATGATAAAATGGGATTTTATCATAATCTTTAAAACTTCCTAAAGAATTATGATTTATTCATAAAAAAGGAACCTCGTCAAATAGGACTAGAAAAACACGTCAAAACCCCAAACCATAAGTTATAGAGCATAAACATCAACCCTAGCCAAGAATTAAAACTTCCAAACCAAAATTATCAAAGATCACTTGTCATCAATTTCTCGATATGTCGGATCCAGTAGCGAACTATTTGGATCCCTCATACAAGGGATCCATGGGATCCGTGGAACAGAAGAAAGAATTAGAAAGAAATGATCACTGTGGAAGTTCCACTCTTCACTTTACTCTTTCAAAATTCACGAACATAAAAACCAATTTATTGTTCACAGGAGTTAATTGATCATCTTCTCCAAGGAGACAATCCCTTGTGTAAGTATAATCTTCACTACGTTGTTATTTCCATTCCTTGATTCCTAGGATTACAATTTTCATCTTTAGAAATTGAGCTCAAATGGGTTTGTCACAATTTGTTACCACATTGTTTTCTAAGATAAACTAAATCAAAGAATCAACATTGTTAATACAAATTTAACTCATTTTTTTGAATTCAATGAAGATGTATTGAGCAAAATTGTGATGAATCCCTTTAGGTTACTATTCACACAATTAACACCACATTGTGGTTTTGATGTTTAGGACCAATCATGCCTAGCAATAGACAACAAGACTACCAAGACACCGCTCACTACATTCCCATGTATCATCATAAGGAAGGCTTGAGCGCGGATGATCGAAAAGCCTTCAAGATGTTGGAAAAGAGACTATTCCATGAAGGACTAGTAGTTGAACCCTCATTCATCAACAACACCAACATTCCCCAAGTCTTTGGGGCAATCAACTTCAATTGTCTCTTGAACATTAATGAGCAAATTTGTCCGGTGTTTGTACTAGAGTTTTACAAGACCATGAGAATCATTCAAAATGAAGATGGAACCATTTCGATAGCCTTCATCATCAATGAGCACGAGTTCACCTTCACTCTTGTAGAGTTTGCAAGGATACTCCATATCCCATGTCAAGGAGTGTGTATGTACTCTAATGAATGGTCGGTTGGCGGAGCTTCATGACATGGTGGATCATCACGGTATACTTCACACCATCCGGGAAGCAACTTCGATGGGGATACCGTCTTCATGAAAAGAGACTCCCCATCAAGAGTCACAAGAAACTCCAAGGTGATCTATAGAGATCCATTTCAAATGGAGCTTTCGGAAATGTTCCCATTATACAATAAATGGGAACTTGTGCTAAGGGAGAACGTACTTTGCTTGGGAGGAAATAAGGATCATCCCAATACTTTCCTAAGCTTCATGATCTATTGCCTTGTAACCGGCACTCACTTCAACCTCGCCTATTACATGGTAAAAAGAATGGAAAGTGTGAAAAGTAAGGACAAGATGGTACTCCTTTATGCCATGCTCTTGACTCGCCTAGCAACCTTCGTATTTGCTCTAGATCCTTCTCCTTATTCCTATGACCACACTTTTTGCAACAAGGTTATGGTGCCTCTATCCGATGGAAAGACTACAAGGATCATGGTGGATGGCAAGAGACCTCACCCACCAACGGACTCATCGGATGAAAGAGAAAGAGAAGGAGAAGGAAGCAACCCCTTTGGCAACGTCCATCTCGACCCCTTAGCATACATTAACCAACTGTCGGATGTCCCAAGCCCTTCACAAGAATTCCAACAAACTAGGGGCATATTCAAGTGTTTTGCTAACTTCCTCATGAAGAAGAAGAAGTAGGGGTGGAGGGGTTAAGAGTGAAGGCGATAGAGATGGAGATGAAGATGGAGGTGAAGTAGAAGGATGAATGGAAGGAAGGTAAGGTCGTAGACCTTAATTTGTGAACAATTTATGAACAATGGTCTGTAAACAATCTAAACAATATTTATGTAGTTTAGGACGTATCTAGTAGTAGATGGCATGGTATAAACTAAAACACTCTAACTTAGGAACCCGAAAAAATGAGAATTTTACGACAACTTGATCACCATCAAGAAGTCGATGCCACTCATTTTTCTTACATTTTAGTCGTCCCTACTTACTATGCGTTATATTTGTTGTTTGCATATGTTTATTGAATGTAGAAATGATTGGGATGAGTATTTGCTAAAGAGTGCAAAAGCGCACATTTCTTTGAAGCTCTTGGTCGTGATGGCGGATCCACAGGCTATAACTATTCGGATCCCTCAGATGAGGGAACCATGGGATCCTTGCAAAGAGACATACAACTGCAGACCTTTATACATCAAACCATCCCCCTAGACCACATCATACTAGCTAAAAATGAATCTTTGGGACCACTTAAGACTTCCTCAAGCTCAGTAGGTCTCACACTCACTCATAGCTAACTTAGGATCAAATTCAAAGTGCTTTTGATTTATCAATTCACCTAAACTCACCATATTTCTGCTCCAATGCTCACACATTGTTCCTCACATCTCAAAACACTTAGCTTGATATTTCTCTTAATTTTAGCAAATTGATATTTCTCTTAATTTTATATTTCTTTTTATTTTTTAGGAATTTTACAAATTTCTCTTAAGCCACCATCTGATCTCTAGGATCAATTGTCCTCATTTGTCATTCTCAAATCAATAAGTATCATCCTTAAACACTTAGTTGCACTCTCAAAAAGTCCATTTTCTTACCAAAAACCATCATTAAGTATCCTCACTCCTTATGGTTGGACATTTAAGTTACATACCACTTAAGACATCTAAGGAAAGTCAAACCCTCAATATTTATAGGTACTAGACCTTAAAAAAGCATAATCACTTCACCACTTTGTTGTCTATCAGACGGATCCCTGGTTCATAACTAGACGGATCCCTAGTGAGAGGGAACCGTAGGGATTCGTATCTACAGAACAGCTTGAGATCAGCTTTCCTTCTAAATTCAAACCCTCTTTGGTAATCTAAACACTTTTGTTTACCATTTAATGGCTCCCTAGAGTAGAACAACACCATAGTTGACCTTGGTGCATGCCAAGTTTCTTAGTGGTCAAGAATTTAATTCATTAACTCAACTTCATCCCTTATAAACCAAGCACTCTTAAGAGCTTAAGTCACTAGTCATACCACAATCCAAAAATCAGTAGTTAAGACTTCTACAACTCCCTCTCCTTCACTATGACTAAAGCATCTAGCAAGAACTCTTCAACCAAAGGTTCATCCAAAAAGAATACTCATATTGTCCATGAGATATCATCCACCGAGTCATCACCCGTAAGAAGTCCAAATGCTAGAATTCCCCCTCAACAAACTCAATCAACAATATCTAACAGAACCGCTAGAATTAGCATTCTACCTTTTGAGTTGGAAAAAGCTTCATCAAGCACTAAACCAAACACACCTAGCTCTAGTAAAACACCCAAGCCTTCATTTCTAGAACCTAGACTACATTCCTTTACCGAACCTCTTTCCCATCCAAATATCTACTCATTAGAGCACTCACCACCAAGGACTTCCCACTCACCAACTTTCTTGTTAAATAGGGAACCACCTACATCACCAAATAGTCCATCTTTGGAGATAAGGAATCACCAAGAATCTAAACACATAGAGGACATTCCATTACCACCACCAACTCATACATCATCACCCTCGCTTTTAGTGGAACCACATCCTACGTTGCTCAACACACCTCCACCATCTTTTGTGGAACCTCCACAAAACATACCACCTCCTCCGGTTTCTAGTCATGACAATAATTGCTCTAATTGTCAAATCACCTACGGACTTGTTCAAGAAGTACGAAATGAATTGCATTTTATGTTTAATCATCTCCTTGAACGATTGGACCAAATCAACAAGTCTACTCATCCTTAGATTCAAGCACATTGATGCTTTTTAGGTTTCCATCACTTCTTAGAATTAGTAGAAAATGTATTACATGCTTGAATCATTCTCTTAGTTTTAGAGATATGTAGATCATTTCTCGTATTTTTATTGAATGAAATTACATGTTATATGCCATATTGTCTTGATAATATGTTTGGTGCCTTAATACATATCTCATTTTGATGTTAACATCACTTTTTACATCACCACTGCTGTCTTAAGCTTACAGACAAACGGATCCCTCAGTTTAGCTTAGACGGATCCATCCAAAGGAGGAACCGTGGGATCCATGCAACAGAAGACTTGTGTATTACTAACTTGAGTCTTATTTGCAGGAAATTATGCATTATATACTTGTTTCCTAACCTTTTTTTTGTAGATTTTCAATATACACATGAAGACTTTGACACTTTTAGCTAGGGGGAGCTTCTTGTCAAAGCAAAACATTGCAAAATCATTTGCAATACCTTCACATAGGATTACATTAATTGACGTCCTCCTTGCAAAGGAGCACTCGTCAAGGGGGAGCATGTTCGTCAAAAAGGACGAAACCATTTGCAAAATTAATTGCAATGCACTTGCTTAGTATTCCTACTTACTTGACGCCCTCACAAAGGGATGGACTCGTCAAGGGGGAGCTAAGACGAGAATACTTCTCTTCCTTTACTCTCTATTTTTCATATTTTTTTCTTTTTACATGTTTTTCTTAAAACAATGTGTTAGTTTCTTTTCGACGCTCTTTTTGTTTCGACAAAATGGGGAGAAGAGTAAAACTCAATTCAAACTTTTACAATTTTAGTTTTTCCTTAAAATAATCTTATGTTTTGTCATCAATAAAAAGGGGGAGATTGTTAATACAAATAAGTCTTAAAAACGTTTATTTATATTTTACGATCTTCTAATGTTTTGTCGATAACAAACGTAAAATCATTTTAATGAAACAAATAAAATACGTAAAAGGTTTGAGCCAATAGTTTACTAACACACTTACATTTTCATATAAAACACTAAACAAGTAATAGTGCTTTCATGATTTAGTAATGCATATGTACAACAACTAGTGTTTACATAATGAGTAGATATATACATACTTAGTATGTATTATAATGGGTAATGGAATGGGTAGAAGTTTAAGTATTTGACCCATTGACTTAATACATTGAATGTAGTTGGGTAAAACCTAAAGTCCATGACCCATACCCATGGAGCATAATCCATAACCCATGACCCATTGCATGACATCATGCATAAGTCATAATGGGTATTATCCATGACCCATGGAGCTAACCCATGACCCATTGACTAGATGTATTTCATCTTCTAGATACATTGTATCTATTTGGATACACATGGATCAAAGCCTACAACCCATGATCCATGATCCATGACCCACAACCCACTTTAGGGGGAGCGTCCTATGGATCCTTAGTAATACACTAGACGGATCCCTTAAGCAAGGGATCCGTGGAACAGTAGCATGTTTTTGTCTATAAATAGTGAGCCATTTCTTCATTATAAGTTGCTACTTCCACACATACTTTATCCTAGCATTGTAAACTCTCTAACCTCAGATCCAAAGGATCTTTCTATGTAGTTTGTGTTTGTTTTTTATGTGATTCTCTAGGTTCCTCTTAAAGGCGAGATCACCACCTCTTAAAGTCGAGCAAGCTCAAGTCCATGAGTTGCCATGCTTTGTCATCACCAAGACTACTGAAGTTATCTTGTTGATAGTTCTTTTCTTCTTCTCTAGAAGTGTTGTATCTAAGGCATTAGTGAAGAATGCCAAAAGGGTCAAGACGAAAGCATTAGTGAAAGGTGTCGAACGTTCGTGTCAAAGGCATTAGTGAAGGATGCCAAAAGGGTCAAGTCAAGGCATTAGTGAAAGGTGCCAAAAGATCATGTCAAAGGAATTAGTGAAAGATGCCAAGGGTGTACAATCGATATGGTGCATCGATGTACAAATATAGATAGGTTGTGTCCAAGGATATTGATATCCTTGATGATGTTGTAATAAGGAATGGGTCTCCTTTGGGATAGGTGTTGTGTAGTGTTGGGTAGTAGTTCCTCCTTTGTAATGGAACTCGGTATCTAGCCTTATGCCGGATAAAGTGTAGGCGGCGTTGTGATAGGTTTGATTCTACCGTGGAAGAACCCGGTGTCTAGCCTTGTCTGGGAAAAAGAGTAGGCGGCGTTGTGAAGGCTTCTCCGCCATAAGGAGTTTGTGTCGTGTAGTGTTAACGAACTCTCTAGTAGGTGACTCGGGGAGTGGAGTAGGGCAAGGAAGGTGTCCTTGTGCGAACCACTATAAACACTGTGTCGTGGTTTGTGTTTCTTACTCTTTACCTTTGCATTACATATTTACATACTTATCTATCAACATCCAACATACACATTTAAATAGATTGACATAAGTCGATCCAAATATTTTAAAACAAAGTTTTAATTGGTAAAATTATTCAACCCCCTTCTAGTTTTCCACAAGCAACATTCTAGGCCAACGGGTTTTAAACCTAAGACATTTATTTATCGTCCTTTATCTATCCTCAGTAGGTATGGAATGTCAAAGAAGTATGGAAGTGAGGGAAACAATAGGGCCATGACTCTGAAAAAAGATACCACTAATATGGACTCGAGCTCTAGTAGTAAGGGACTCGCGAATATGGATGATATAAACATGGTTACTCTCAAAAATTCATTTGAAGTTTTAAAGGAAAATGATAAGATTTTTGAGAATATGGGTACTTCAAATGCTGGAAACGTTGGTAATACCATTAAGGATACGAAAAAGGACGTGGAAGAGAGTGATAGTGATATTGATGTGGTTTTCGATGAGACTACTCAATTCATGGCCAGTGGATGTGCAAGTGATGCAAGTTTATATGAATTTGAAGATTATGACATCTATGACACTTATGATCTTAAAGGTTTAACAAAAGAACAATTGGCAATTTTTGTTGTGATGGATATTAATATTGGTGGAGCTTAAGTCGGACTAAGCTTGGTGGAGCTTATGTCGGAAAAAGTCACTACTTGGGTATTGACCCGGATTCTGTGAGCTGAGTACTTCAATGTCTTGCTCGTGACCTCTTGGTACGGTGAAAGAGGTTCCTACATTGTTGTTTTACACAAGTGGGAGTCTGGAGGGATTATGTGCAAAGACACAACGAATCTTTCACCCCTTGTCTTCACAGAAATGCCGAAGGGTCACACTGGTGCACACTAAACAAAACACGCAAGAGGAAATGAGAAACAAGCTACGAAATGAAATGGAAATGAAGAGGAAATGAAAATATGGTAGTATTCTCATTGAGGGGTAAAACGGTAATTATCCAGAATGTATATATTTATCCAGGATAAATATATGAAGTAAATAAAATGAAAACCCAAACCCTAAGGGGTTTTGGTAGACCGAATCCCTAATGGGGGATTAAGTTTGACAATTTGTCAAACCTATGTACTTAAAGATAATTAAGTGGAATCCTAATTGTTCTAGAATACTCCTTGGTGCCCTATAAATACCAAGGCATCCTAGAAACAGTTATTCGCTCCTCTCCTAACCCTAAAACCAAATCTCTCTTTCCCTCTCTTAAATTCGGTCGATCTTAGGGTTTAACAAACCCTAAGTCGACTAGTCGACTTACCCGGTTTTGTACTCACCTAACTTGCATAGGTTCAAAGCCCTAGTTCTACCTGTGTGATATCATTGGATACCTGATGCAACTCGGGTGGTGATCATCCCAATAAACCCTTTGGGTCGATTGATCAAGGAAGCATCAAGAAGAAAAGGCAACTTCGTGTACGAACTAGTTGCAGACAAGATCAGAAGCTTACATATTGCAGGAACAAGTAAGTAATTCTGTAAACACCCTTAATACGTGTTTAGGTTTAGGTTATATCTCTAATTAGGATATCTTGGTATTAGGGTTTGGTGTGCATGGCTTTTATGTGTTTATTTCATTATCTGTAACACCCTAACCATGAATTGAGCTTCCTATGTTGTTAATCTTGTAATGAATATGTCCTCCACGCCATCCACAGGAGCTACTTGATTAGTACTTCATAGGAACTTTTTGAAGTTATGGAAAAATTGGTCTACAATATCCTCACCATAATATCTAATGCCATTTTCATCACAAATACTATCCACTATGCTCATATTTCTCTTCCCCTTATAATTTTATGGAAATAGGCACTATCATCTCCTTCTTTCGACCATTCCACCTTAGCTTGCTAGTATAAAAGTTTCTCTTCATCAAGAATTATCTCATTAAACTTCCTTAGAGTATCAATTTCCATTTCTTCAGGTTGAAGATTTGATGGATATCTATCAACTTGACTTTGCAATTGCTTCAATTGGTCTCGAAGGTTAAATTTGTTGTGAAGATTCTCATTTTGCCAATTCATATTATTCATAAAGGATTTAAGATGCTTTAGCTTTTTAATAACTATATACATACTGCATCCCTAAACATCCATTTTCCATCCCTTCTCCACAGTCTCCTTAAATTCAGGTTTGTCCACCAAGTAGTTTACAAAACTAAAGGATTTTTCCTTCTTATCAATTCCATTTGGAAAAATCATAATAGCATCACTATGGTCAGAATTCACATATGGAAGAAATACTGAGTGAGCATTATTGTACTTCTGAAGCAGTTGATCATTGACCATAACTCTATCTAGTTCTTTCATAACACATGTAGTAGGCATAGAAGGGGACTTGATCCATGTATAAAAAAACAAGTGCTTACAAGATCAGATACCTCAATCTCTTAAACATAATCATGGAATTCATTCATATCAGTATTAGCATAAGAACCCCCATCTGAGTGTTCCCTAACTTGCAGAGTTATTGAAGTCCCCAAGTAGACACCATGGTTTTCCTTTAGTAAATATCATGTTCATCTCCAAATATTTCTACAGTAATTTTCTTTCACTAAAAGAGTTTGATGCATACACAAAACTACAGAAGAACTTCACACCTTCATTAACAGTCTCAGTCAGGCACAAGATAAACTGTTTAGACATGTTGATTACCATGACATTGACAGAGTTTTGATTCCATCCCTGCATAATTCTGCAACCTTTGTCACTGTACACCATGTTAGATACCCAATTCCAGTTACCAAATACTATATCTCCAATCTCTTGAAACTTTGGAGATTTGATACCTGATTCAATTACAGCAAAGACATGTAAATTTTCTTCCCTTATTAAATTCTTTACTTCATTCTGTTTGGATTGATTACTCAACCCTCTAATATTCCAGGCACCTATCTTCAAAGGAACATTTCCATTTTGATCCATTTTTAACTATAGTACATTGGCGCCCCCTTTTATTCTGCCATCCACTTCATTAGCTACTAAAAATTGAGCAGTTTCAGAATAGTCCTCATATACATCCTCTATCTCCAAAATATTATCAACCTTCTTGTTAATCTCATACATTTTCTCTCAACTGTCTTTGAAGTACCTAATCATTGCATCGGATCATTTACAAGACTCATTTATGGTAAGCTGTCGTTTTTTACTTATGAATGAATCAACAATTTCCTTATACTTTTGATGATGTTAATACAAATAAACCGTAAAAACGTTTATTAATATTTTTGCGATCTCTTTGTGTTTTGTTGATAACAAATATAATGTTATCTTAAGTATAATTATAAGGATACATGTTATTTTTTAAAAGCATTTACATATAGCCATTTAAATACAAAATGTAGTAATTAAGCATTTGTTGTAATAGTTTATTAGGATGGGTAAAACCATAACCCATGGATCTTAACCCATACCTAAGTGGCTAGATACAATGTATACTTAGATACATTGAATCTAAAGAAAACCCATGGACCAACCCATAACCAAAAACCCATGGGCAAGAGGGCGTGCCCACGGATCCCTAGGATTACACTAGACGGATCCCAAGTGGAAGGGATCCGTGGGATCCGGGGAACAAGTGAAGATTTTTGCCTATAAATAGAGAGTCATTTCTTCATTCTAACTTACCCTCTTCTTACTAAATCTCTCAAACACTCTCATTCTCTTCTAACATATAGATCACTTGATCTAGAGAGTTGTTCTTCTTTCTTTCTATTGTGATCCTCATATAGGTCCTTCTCTAAGGCGAGATCACGAGCATTCTACAAGTCATCCAAGCAAGGGGTCCTTGATTGATTTGTCACTCCATAAGATTTACGTAGCGAAGATCTTGTATTTGATATTTCACATATTTGTTGTGTAATAGTCGTGTTGGTTTGGTCCACCGTGTTACGGACTCGGTATCTAGCTTTGTACCGGAAAAAGTGTAAGCAACGTTGTGAAGCTTCTCCGCCAGTGAAGGAGTTTGTTGACATAGTGCTTGAACTCTCGAGTAGGTGACTCGGGAGTGGAGTAGGAAAGGAAGGTGTCCTTGTAGCGAACCACTATACATCGGTTGTGTCTTTTCTTTCCTTAGCTTTACTTTATTTACTTGCTTTATCGTTAGATCTATATTTTCTCTACATCCATAAGATCTCACATATTAACGAATATAAAGTTTTGAAACTAACGTAAAATCGGCAAAACTATTCAACCCCCTTCTAGTTTTCCACAATTGGCATCAAGAGCTAAGTTTATAAAAGTTTTAAAGTAAAATTGTATTTTAAAAACTTTTCGATCACTATGGGTTCTGAAAATTATAAAGAAGGGCAATCTATGCAACGACCACCACTAGTTGAAACTAATGGTTTTATATATTGGAAAAATAGATTCGAAACATATGTGAAATCTAAAGATATTGATCTTTGGTACATTATTGTTGAAGGCGACTTTGAGGCTACCTCAAAAGGCGATAAAGGGAATTTAGTTAACATACCTCATGATAAACTAAATGATGAAATGAAGAAAAGCTTTCTAAAAATAGTGAAGCAAAAATGGTTTTATATAATGCTTTACCAAAAAGGAATTGAAGAATTTCTATGCTTAAAACCTCTAAAGAAATTTGGACTTCTTTAGTTGTAACTCATCAAGGCAACCAACAAGTTAAAAATAATAAAATTGATTTATTTGTTCAACAATATGAATAATTTTCAATATCGGATGAGGAAACTATAGATCATTCTTTTGCTAACTTTAATACTATTATTACATCTTTACAAGCACTTGATGAATCTTTTTCTAGCCGTAACCATGTTAGGAGATATCTAAGGGCACTTCCATCGAAGTGGAGATCCAAGGTGACGGCGATCGAAGAGTCAAAAGATTTGACAATCCTCACCCTCGATGAACTCATAGGCAACCTAAAGTCTCACGAGCTTGTCCTTGCCAAAGACTCAAGCCTCAAAGGTAAAAGAGAAACACAAATCTCTTGCCCTTAAATCCAAAAAGGGTTCAAGCGATGAAGAGAACTCCTCTTCGAGTAGTGACGACGTGAGCACGCTATGGCGGTGAGGGACTTTAAAAGTTCTTTAGAAGAAAGGAAGATACGTCAAACAACCGTATGACGATAAGAAAGGCTTCGGAAAAGCAAAGAGGACGAAGCCAAAAGATGATCATACTTGCTTTAAATGCGGTAACCCTAACCACTTTATTAGTAAGTGTCCCAAACGGGATGATCAAAAGTCGTTCGTGAGCGGTACATGGGGAATGAGCGACGAGGAGGACGAAGAAATTTGTCTCATGGCAAATGACGAGGTATGTCACGAATACTATAGTAGCTCATCACTTGATGACGACTCATTGCATAATGAATATGACAAACTATGCAATATTAGCTTAAAACTAATTAACAAAAACAAGCTTTTAAAGAGTCAAAACCAACGTTTAGATAAAGAAGTCATAGAATTAAAAGCAAAACTAAAGCGTTTAGAAAAGGGTAAAATAGCAAGTGGTGAATGTGAACTTTGCGTTCAACTTCAAACACTAGTTGATCATCTAGATTCTAAAATTGCTAGAATGAGTACGAACACTTTAGATACGATATTAGATAGTGTTAAAACCGGTAACATCCAAAAGGTTTAGGTATTCAACAACTTGATCCATCAACTAGTGAAAATAAAGAAACAAAATTTGTTAAGGCACTAGAAAAACCAACCCTTTGTTGTGGCAAATCCCACGGATCCCTTGATAAGGGAACCGCTAGTGTGACCGAGGATCCGTGGATCTAACATTGTAAAACAAAGAGCAATAACGTAGCTTCTTCATCTAGAACCGATTTTGTTATCATTAATAGGAAGAAACCAACTCACGTCACCAATAGACAACCACCTCCAAAATATAATCCTACTTTTGCAAGAAACAAAGCTCCATCCTTTTCAAAACCTAATTCATTTAGGAGACCTAATAACGTTTATCCAAGAAGTAACCATCAAATGGGATGGAACCCAAATATGCAAAACGGTTTTCCTTTTCAAAACTTTGCTCCATGGAATGCATACTGATCTTATCCATACATGTCTAACATGAATGGAATGTTTAACACTAATGGACCCATGAACAAATGGGGACCAAACTTTTGAGTTTATTATTGTTTTAGGTGTGCTTAAAGGTCGACCTAGACCCCGATGAATGGGTCAAGGATAGCAGGTGCACGAGGCACATGACCGGCAATAGGGATCTATTATCCACATATGAATCCATAAATGGAGGTAATGTGGTGTTTGGAAATAGAAAAAGTAGAATCATCGGTAAAGGTACGATTTCTAACAAATCTCTAACCATTAACAATGTGTGTCACGTAGAAAACCTAAACTTTAACCTCTTAAGTATAGGACAAATATGTGATAAAAAGTGCAATGTACTTTTTACCGAAACCGATAGTAAGATACTAAAAAATGGCATAACCATAGGAAGAGGAATTAGGAAACACGAGTGTTTATAGTGGTTTGGCTACAAGGACACCTTCCTTGCCCTACTCCACTCCCCGAGTCACCTACTCGAGAGTTCGTAAACACTACACCAATCTCCTTATGGCGGAGAAGCCTTCACAACGCCGCTTAACCTTTTTCGGTACAAAGCTAAATACCGAGTTCCTTCACACCAAGGGAACCACACCTATCACAACGTCGCCTACCCTTTATACGGTGCTAGGCTAACCACCGAGTTCTTTCACACCAAGGAGAACTAATCCTATCACAACGCCGCCTACCCTTTATTAGGTACTAGGCTAAGTACCTAGTTCCATTACTATGGAGGAACTACTACCCTTCACGACACAACACCTAATCTCAAGGAGATCCACTCCTTGTTACAACATCATCAAGGATATCACCATCCTTGGAAATAAACAAATACTTATATGTATAACGATGCACCTCATCAATTATACAACCTAGGCATTCTTTTCAAATGCAACTTGATTTGATTCATCGGCATCCTTCACTAATGCCTTTGACACAACGCTTGGAACCCATCACTAATGCCTTCGTCTTGACACCTTTAGCATTCTTCACTAATGCTTTGACACGGATGATGAGCACCTTTTACTAATGCTTTCATCTTGACACTATCGGCATTCTTCACTAATGCCTTCAACCCAACATCTATGGAGAAAGGAAGAACTATCAACAAGAGAACCTTAGTTGTCTTGATGATGACGGCATGGCAACTCATGGACTTGAGGTTGCACGTCTTCAAGAAGTGGTGATCTTGCCTTTAAGAGGAACCTAGAAGATCACACAAAACAAAGGACAAACTACATAGATCACTTGGATCCGAGGTTAGAGGTTAGAATACTGGGGAAGTATGTGTAAAAGTGATCAAATAGAAAGGAAGAAATGGCTCTCTATTTATAGAGAAAATTCTCTCTTGTTCCCGGATCCCACGGATCCTTCCACTGGGATCCGGCTAGCACAAAGCCAGGGATCCGTGGAACGCTCCTCTTGCCCATGGGTATTTTTGGTTATGGGTCATGGGTCATGGGTTATGGGTTGATCCATGGTTTCTTTCTAGATACAATGAACTTGGTTAAGTGGTATATATAAAACCATGGGTTATGGGTCAATACCATTTGCTAGTTTTACCCATTTAGTATATACTTGTTTTTACCCATTTTAGTATACTTAGTTTAAGTATATGCTAACCTAATTTGTAAACACTAGTTGTTGTACATATGTATTTAAATCATAAAATCACTTATACTTGTTTTAGTGTTTTATGTGAAAACGTAAGTGTGTTAGGAAACTATTAACTCAAACTATTTACGTATTCTATTTGTTTCGTTAAAATGATTTTACGTTTGTTATCGACAAAACATTAGAAGATCGTAAAATATAAATAAACGTTTTTACGGCTTATTTGTATTAACAAGATCTACCTAAGTTAAAATATGAGCATCATTTTTGTGATGCTTGTAATGTAGGAAAACAATCTCATTCAAGTCATAAAGCTAAAAACATGGTGTCAACAACTAGGTGTCTAGAATTACTACATATGGATTTATTTGGTCCATCCGCTATCCAAAGTTATGGAGGCAACTACTACACTTTGGTCATAGTGGATGACTACTCTAGGTATACATGGACAAAATTTTAAAGAACAAAAACGAAACCTTTAATTATTTTTGAAATATTAAGCAAAAGATCCAAAGACAACTAGGAAGTCCTATAGTGTCCATTAGGACGGATCATGGTAGGAATTCGATAATGAAGTGCAATTTGGAGCCTTTGTGACTTTAATGGTATTACTCACAACTCTCGGCTCCACGCACTCCACAATCGAATGGGGTAGTAGAAAGAAAGAATAGAACCCTACAAGAAATGAAGTCGAACCATGCTTAATGAACAATCCATACCTCAAAAGTTTTGGTGTAATGCCGTTGATACTTCAACGTACATACTCAATCGAGTCTTAATTAGACCAATCTTAGGTAAACTCCATATGAGTTACTCCGAGGCAAAAAGCCTACGTTAAATCACTTTAGAGTCTTTGGAAGCAAATGTTTTATTCTTAACACTAAAGATTACCTTACAAAATTTGATCCTAAATCAACCGAAGGTATCTTTCTAGGTTATTCGCCAAATAGCAAAGCTTACGTCATATTAAACAAAGAAACAATGAAGGTAGAAGAGTCATTAAATATAAAATTTGATGAAAGTCCACCCAAACCCTCTCCACCTCTTGTCGATGACGAGATCATAGAAAGTGATGCTATAGTAATAAAGAAAAAGATAAATGAAGAAGAAGAACCTTTAAATGATGAAATCATAAACATTAAAGAGTCCAAAGATCACCCCGTAGATAAAGTCATAGGAAAGCTAAATGAACGAACATTAAGGTCTCAAGTTCAAAAGCAAAGTAGCTTGTTTTGTTTCGTTTCAACCATAGAACCTAGGAATACACAAGAAGTCATAAAAGATGAGAGTTGGGTAATGGCAATGCAAGAAGAACTAAATCAATTCGTTTCTAATGATGTTTGGACACTTGTCCCTCCACCTAGTAATCAAACCATAATAGGAACCAAATGGGTTTATAAAAACAAATTAGATGCAAACGGATTAGTGTCTAAGAACAAGGCTAGACTCGTTGACCAAGGGTATAACCAACAAGAAGGAATAGACTTTGATGAGACCTATGCCCCCGTGGCTAGATTAGATTCTATAAGAATACTTCTTGCGATGCTTGTGCTAATGATCTAAAGCTTTATCAAATGGATGTTAAAAGCGCTTTTCTAAATGGTTTCATTAATGCAGTATACGTAGCTCAACCTCCAAGCTTCATCGATTTTGAAAACCCAAACATGTATATAAATTAAAGAAAGCCCTTTACGGTCTTAAACAAGCTCCAAAAGCTTGGTATGATAGACTCAAGTCATTTTTAATTAAACACAACTATACCATGGGGTTAGTTGACAACACACTTTTACTAAGTAAAGAGAGTCACATATAATCATAGTGCAAATATATGTAGATGAAATTATATTCGGATCCACTTGTCAAGACATGTGTGATGATTTTCTAAAATCATGCATGACGATTTCGAGATGAGTATGATGGGAGAACTTAGTTTCTTTCTTGGTCTACAAATTAAACAAGTAGAAGATGGTATCTTCTTTAATCAATCTAAATACATAAAGGAGATGTTAAAAAATTCGGTCTAGAAGAGTGAAACCAATTAGGACACCAATGTCATCCGACACCAAGCTCACAAAAGATGAAGGCGGGCGAATCCGTAGATAATACTAAATATCGTGGCATGATAGGTAGTCTTTCTACCTCACGGAAAGTAGGCCGGATATCATGTTTAGTGGTTGCTTGTGTGCTAGGTTTCAAGAAGACCTAAAACATCACACCTAGAAGCCGTAAAAGGATATTTAGATACATTAAGGGTACAACACAATTAGGATTATGGTATCCTAAGGGCACGGAGTAGAAACAATTGTATATGCGATTCGACCATGCGGTGATTACGTTGATAGAAAAGTACAAGTGGGTGTGTACTTTCATGGGATGTTGTTTAACGTCTTGGTTTTCTAAGAAACAAACGGCACTAGCTATATCAACAACCGAAGCCGAGTACGTCTCGCGGGCAAAGCATGCCAACAAGCACTATGGATGAAATAAGCGTTAGTCGACTACGACATTCATCTAAGCGACATAGCCATCCTATGTGACAACAAAGGTGTCATCGACTTAAGCAAGAATCGGATTGCATTCTCGCACAAAGCATATAGAGATTCGACATCACTTCTAAGAGACAATGTTCAAAAGGGAACATCTCTATTGAGAAGGTAGCATCCGAAGACAACATAGCCGACGTCCTCACCAAACCGTTGAAGCGGGAACAATTCAACCTACTTGCCTTGGTCTTGGTCTAATGGAACAAACGTCGTAACTTATTTGACTCAACAAGGTATGTAAACACTAGCCTTCTTCTTTCTGAGTCTAGGATCTCTCTTTCATGCACAACTCACAAACAATATGGGAATTTTCAAAACCCAAGATAAGTTTTTCACTTATAGCTTTCTTATTTTTTTTCAAACACATACACATTTTCAAAGAAAACCTCTTTTCAAAATGTTTTCTAAAAGGATGATACCTTCCTGTATCAATTTCACAAAAGAAATTTCTCACGTTTAGGACAAATCGCTTTCTCATTATTAATACAAAGTAAAAACCCATTTTCATTGCATCTCATGTCTTTTGAATGCTAAAGGCGACACATAACTAATATGTGTTTTCGGGTACATTCATTTAAGCAACAATGAATTAGGAGCATTGATAACACTAAATTACGTACTTATGTACTAAATATGTATTTTTGGGTTATCTCAATAGGATATTTTTTCTACTTCTAGTTTATTTTCTATTTCTTTTTAGGGTCGAGATAACCGCAACTCCAAATAGTTTGCATGTAGGCACACTAGGCAAAATGTTTCCAAAGGAAAATTTTGTGATGCACGAATCACTGACCCACGGATCCCAAAGATTCATGCCGGACGGATCCTCAAAGGAAGGATCCGTGGGATCCGTGAGATGTGTCGCTTTTACCTTCTATTCTTTTCACTTTGGATGAAAAATCCACATTTGTTTCATTTTGGGAGTATGCTCTTTAATGCTTGTGTTCTCATGATCACATGCCTTGAATTCATATCTAATCATTAGATTTTAATCCACATTTTGGGTCAAGCATTCATTACAATGCTTTGTTTTCTATATAGAACTCCCAAAGTGCTTGCATAATCCATCTCATCCTCACAAACTCAATACACCATGTCATCCAAAACCCTTTAGATGAATCACCTAGTACAAACAATCATCTTCATGATACCCAAACCTTTGTACTACCACCATCCAAAATACCACAATCAAACTCTAGGATATCCGCACGGATTAGTATCCGATCTTGTTGCTTAGCAAAACCAACCTCAAATGGTTCATCCTCAACAAACAACTCACCACAAGATGCTTCCTTTATAGCACCTCCCTCATCACCAACAAGTACACCAACTTCATCACCACCTAAAGTCACTCTTTTGAAACTCCTTAAGACTCCAACAAGATCTAAACAACCTAAACAAAAAGAAATAGTCTTTTCAACACCCCCCACATCTCCAAATGCTATTTTTCAAGATCTTGAAACATCACCACCATTAGCTCCCATCACATTACAAGAACATCTAGGTTCTTTTCCACCACCATTTACAAACATTCCGGATGTTGATCCATATTTTCCTATTTTTCCACCACATCTTCCGCATAACTCAAATCAAAACAACCCGAAAACTTCGCACTCATTACCCACATCACTTACATTGTGAATATTGCCAATCCACTAAGGAAATCGCAATAGAAGTAGGGAAGAAATGCGTTTCATACTCAACCTCATCCTTGATCGCATCAATACCATCACTCATCAAACCTCCATCCATAACCTTATGCAAGCATGGAAGGAATCACTACTACTATTTTCTATTTTTAGTATTTTTTTCTTTGAAGTCATTTTCAAGAACAAGGCTTGTTCTTATTTTTACATGCTTGTACGTGGCATAAATACCACTACAATTTGTTGTTTTATTACAAGGCCTTGTTTACATACCTTGGCTCCCAATCTTGATTCTCGCAATCACAAGATTATTTAAGCATGTTACTAACCTTTCTTTTGTAGGATTTTTATTTTTCTTCACTTGACGCCCAAACAAGGGGAGCTACCGTCGAGGGAGTTAGCGTTATTTCTTCCAAGGGTTAACTTTTGTTTCGACAAAAAGGGAGAAGAAGTAAACTTAGGGGCTTTCAAAATTACATCTATTCTTAAGTTTTACTCATCATAACATTATGTTTTGTCATCAACAAAAGGGGAGATTGTTAATACAAATAAACCGTAAAAACGTTTATTAATATTTTGCGATCTCTTTGTGTTTTGTTGATAACAAATATAATGTTATCTTAAGTATAATTATAAGGATACATGTTATTTTTAAAAGCATTTACATATAGCCATTTAAATACAAAAATGCAAGTAATTAAGCATTTGTTGTAATAGTTTATTAGGATGGGTAAAACCATAACCCATGGACCATAACCCATGGATCTTAACCCATACCAGTTGGCTAGATACAATGTATACTTAGATACATTGAATCTAAAGAAACCCATGGACCAACCCATAACCCATGACCCATAACTAAAAACCCATGGGCAAAGAGGATCGTTCCACGGATCCCTAGGATTACACTAGACGGATCCCAGTGGAAGGGATCCGTGGGATCCGGGGAAACGGTGAAGATTTTTGCCTATAAATAGAGAGCCATTTCTTCATTCTAACTTACCCTCTTCTTACTAAATCTCTCAAACACTCTCATTCTCTTCTAACATATAGATCACTTGATCTAGAGTTGTTCTTCTTTCTTTCTATTGTGATCCTCATATAGGTCCTTCTATAAGGCGAGATCATGAGCATTCTACAAGTCATCCAAGCAAGGAGTCCTTGATTGATTTGTCACCCGCAAGATTTCAGAGCTAAGATCTTGTATTTGATATTTCACATATTTGTTGTGTAATAGTCGTGTTGGTTTGGTCTACCGTGTTACGGACTCGGTATCTAGCTTTGTACCGGAAAAAGTGTAAGCAACGTTGTGAAGGCTTCTCCGCCAAGTGAAGGAGTTTGTTGACATAGTGCTTGAACTCGAGTAGGTGACTCGGGGAGTGGAGTAGGGCAAGGAAGGTGTCCTTGTAGCGAACCACTATACATCGGTTATGTCTTTTCTTTCCTTAGCTTTACTTTATTTACTTGCTTTATCATTAGATCTATATTTTCTCTACATCCATAAGATCTCACATATTAACGAATCTAAAGTTTTTGAAACTAACGTAAAATCGACAAAACTATTCAACCCCCTTCTAGTTTTCCACAGATGAGTTTCACTCTGCTCTACATTCTCCTCCACCTCATACAGAATTAAATATTTGTTAGCACTTCTTTCAATGCATCCAGAACTTCATTATTCACATTCCATTTCTTAGGAGTACCTTTATCACACTCTACATTGTCTAATTTTCTTTTATTTTATGTCTTCTTCTCCTCTCATCTTTATCACTAGGTTTCCTCTGCTTTTCCCTGAATTCCAGTTCTTTTTCCCATATTTTTGTTCCATTTACCCCTTCCTCCTTGGTTTTGAGCAATATTGTTTTCAATAGGTTGTGCATTGGTGTTTTTGTTTAGCCCAATTAGCTTATTCCTTCCATATTTGACCTGAATAAATCCTTCATCGTCAATATTTTCTTTATCACTATTCTTAATATTTCCTGGTGTTTTTTTTATGATAACTCATCTTCATTTCTTGGTCTCACCTTACATCCAGACCAGTTATGGCCAAACACTTCACAGTGGTTGCATACAGCAGGCTTCCAATCGTATTTTACATTAACAAATTTCACTTTAGTCTGCATCATCATTTCTCCTCTATAGACTATTTCAATTTTCTACTGCAAACCTTTTTTAGCATTGACTTCCACCAAAACTCTAGCATATCCCAATCTTCCCTTACCATTATGACATATGTTTGCAGTCATTGCATCCATGATCAATGGGTTCCCCATTCTTATTGCAAGTGTGTTGATTTCGGTGGTAGTCAAAGCCTCCAATGGAACATTGTATAAGTTGACCCACAATGGAATTGTATCAGGCTCAGTTTTGCTCATATTTACATCGAGATCCCCTTTTTACACTATTAATGGTTTACTATTAACAAGACATGGCCCATTTTCCAGCACATATTGGTACCCAAAACTCGGAACAAAACATACCATTTCCATGAGGTATTATGTCCTCAAGACCATTCCTAATCCACACCCTCCTCAAGTTATATCTAAGCTCATTAATATGCAAGCTTGCACCCACAAAGTAGCCACATAGTGTTGGTTCCACTTTTTCACTTCCACTTTTAACCAATTCCTCGTCAAATATAACCACTTCCTTGTCTTCAACTACCTCAGTAGGAATAAAGCTCAAAGTGTTGTCTACTGTTTTATTCATTTGTGGGACAAGTTTTACATAGTGTGATTGTTGATTATTCTTATACTTTGTTACGTCATTAGACAGATTAGGCAAGTGATTACACATATCATGTTCTAACACATCACACAGATTATTCCCATTTCCACTTTCAAACTTATGGCTATCACTAATATCGTCGCTACCACCTGAAATTGTTTTTCCATCACTTACATTGGGTGTAGCAACAACATGAGTTTCATTCAATTCCTCAACAACAGTCTCTTCATTCCCTACTCATTAGCATCTTTCACCCTCTTTCATTCCATTATCCCCAATCATCCATTTCACCTTCTTCCATTCCATTATCCCCAATCCTGCTTCCATTACTGACGTCATCATTAATTCATTTACCACGATTGCTTACATCATGAAAAACTACCCCATTCTTGTTACTATTACTATTATCAACACTATTCACTTAATTATTCTTCTTATTATTGAATATACAAACTAAATCCTCATATTTAATTGGGATTTTAATACTACGCTTTGAAGAACGACGTTTGTTTGACACTAGAATAACTAAAACTATGAACGGTTATATTCAGTATGTACAATTCGGGTTCAAATGAAATTGGGGGGTTTTAACAGCCACTACAAATTCAGAAATAAAGCATATCAATGTGCGTGCAATGATTAGCTGAATCATTTGGTCGGTTTGATTTTGTAATTCATGTAGTAATAAGGTAGAAATCGACTTTTTATGAATCTTAATGGTAGAATTACGGCGGAAAAATCAATTGGGGAGAGAAAAGGAGAGAGAATTCCTTAACTAGGTGAAAGTTATCGTAAGTGTTTCTAAGAACTAAAAAGGCAATAATCACGTTTCATCAATCTATATTCCAGCTTGACATGTATCTTTTCAACATTTTTCCCATTACATTATTAACAAAGCAATAAGAATATTGTATCAAATATTAGGGATAGCGTGAGTATTATATGTCAAAATGTTAAAGCTAACTCATCTTTATTGTTTTAATATGATCACATACAAAACTATAAATTTTTGTGTTATTATTTTATACTTTAATATCATAGTTTTTAACTAATATATATCTTTATTACATATAAAAAGAATACAACATTTTTATAAAACTCAAAAAGTAAGTAAAGTGGTCAGACAAAACTATCACTTTAATGTTTAGTGGTTTTAAATTCAAGATTTTTGGTTGATTCGATAACAAAATCATTAATTAAAAACAAAATACAATGTATTATATATTAACTTGACGAGCGTAGTGTTCCATCAAATCGGCACGAATGTTTAGGTGGGTTGTTGGTCGACTAATTATGTAATAACTTGTAGCATTCTACGTGAGTTCGTAAGATGTTATCCTCACAATGTTGTTCATCTTGATAAAAATTAGATATTGCCCTTTTCACATTTTTGATAATCATGTTATGTAATATGTTACATGCATACATCATATTCTCTATACTCTAAAAGACATCGGTCGTGCGAGATTTTCTATCATAACCCATTTTTTCTTAAGCAACCAAACGCGCGTTCACATCATTCGTTGATGCTCCATGTGCTTGCTTAAACCTTATCCATTTTGTATCACTAGCACCTGAATGTGAAATCGACTTAACGAGTGTAGCTTATTCCAGATATATATCCCGTCTACAAGATAATATCTCTAATTATACGTTACGCCGTTGACATGAAACTCAACTTCGGGTGCTTTATTGGCTTTGAGATTGTTAAACAACGACGATTGACGTGTAACGCTAATGTTGTGTTGTCGTTGTTCGCACCATTAATACCAAAAAATGCATGCCAGATCTATAAATTTTGTGAGGTTGTTCTCGAGGTAAGGTCAACCCTTACAACACAGGCATAATTCAATTTTGATAATTACCATATTTAACAAAACTATTTTTAAGTACCCTGTGTATCGTTTGATGCAAAGATAAATGTTGTTGAATGGTGTACTAAAAAGTATCATTGTTAAAAATGTTGATAATGAGATTGTTTGCTAATGTGATACCCTAGTTGATGTCCTTTTAGTTATCAAGTCCATCTCATTTGTTTAATTGACAAATTTTTTATTATTTTATTGATTGAAATCAATGATTTCTCAAATGATATATGGAATAAGCAATCAAAAGGTGTGAGTAGTTCTGAAAACGTTGTTAAATAAGTTATCGGTAAACATTGTTTATGATATTATTAGTAAATGACAAACAGTGTAATTGGTCGACACATGAATTAATCCATCAAGCTTTTTTAATAGGATTGTTTATGATATCATTCACCTTTTTATCATTAACTAATTATTTTAGGCACTCGCTATCTTTTTAAGTCGACACTAGCTGCCTCAACTGTCAAGTATTTGTTTGCCTATCAATTATTTATTAGTTTAGTAAAAGTATGACATGCATGTGGCGTGTGGTACACAACTTTAGTTTTAAACTAACTTATTATTGTTTGCTTATGCAATGAAGTTAAGAAATCATGAAAGTTTCATAACTAATATTATATTATGTAATTTGATTAATAGTACCAAGGGACGCAAAGTTATCTAAACTTGTATTCATTTTCATCCAAACTAATTTTAACTACAAATATGACTGTGACACCTTTAAAAGCTATCGAAAGTCAATTATACACCATTAAGGCTAGTAGCAGTCGTCGGTCACCTTCGATCGATCGACCATGGTCCTTGTCGGTCTTGCCCAATGTGGCAACTTTGTCCCATCGGTCGTCAGTCCCCAAACTTTGCTACTTGGTCGAATTTTTGACCGATTATTAAACACACACAAATTTCAAACTATAACCGTTTGAAAAAATATATATAAAAAAATAATAAATAAATCTTTACCACTTTACAACTTTATAAATATCAACCTCAAACACATTTCTAAACACACAATTTCAAACAACTTCTCATCAATATTCATTATGTCAAAAAAAATACTCCCACATCAAAAAACCGACGATTCCGACTACCCCAAAATGCCTCGAATTTGAATTTCTCGCCTGATCCACCATTTCAATTAACCGGGATAACACCACCACCAAATCAACATATTCGGTTTCGTGCACCTGCTTTTGAATATCCAACACAACTACCACAACCGAGTCAACAACAATTACGTTAATCGTCTATATGTAAATCTGTTTCGTCCTAATATGGATTTTAACCAATCACCAAATGGGTCGTCGTATTGTCCTAACATTGATTTCTCGCAGTCTTCCCAACCGAATCAAGCGTTTACACCGCTTCAGGGTGTTGACCTTGATATGGATTTGGAGGATTATATGCAACAATACCCGACTCAAAACTATCCCTAGTCAAGATGTTTCGATGGGGCAAGGTTCGGGTAACGGTTCGTACCACGGCTCCATGCATGTTGAAGACGATGACGATGTCGAAGAGACGTCACCCGTCAAACCAAAGAAGCCTTCTAGACGTGCTACAAAGGCAAAGGACAAAGGCAAAAAGGCTGAACCAACCAAAAAGGCCGAACCATGGACAAAGGCGCAAGAGATCGCACTTTGTAGAGGTTTGGTTCATGTGTCGAGAAATTCCGAGAGAAGAAACGATATCAACAAGAATGGGTTTTGGGAGGTGGTGATAACGTATTTGAAAACGAAACTGGTAAAGAAAGAACGTACGACTCGATTCTTTCCAAATGGAAGAATAGGGTTCGTAGTAGGGTTGGGCAATTTTGTGCAATTATGGATAATATCAAGGAGAATCACGGAAGTGGTGAGAATGATGCAGACGACTACTCAAAAGCTCTTAGAGAATACCGTGTGATTTACGGTCATGATTTTACATTGGGGGAGTGTTGGAAAAGTTTTAGGAATCATGATGCTTGGAAGAATATTGAGATGCCGGCTTTCAAAACGAAGAGTCGGAATAAATACAAGGCTTCGGAAACCACCTCGGGATCAACAAAAGGTCCTTTGAATTTCCAAAACGTAGATGATTTTGATGAGGAGGAAGAGACTAGAGAATCACGACCACAAGGTCGTGACGCAGCCAAGAAGAAATCATCCTCCTCCTCTCGTGATCCACTATCATCATTTGTTAGTTCGTTAGCCCAGAGCTTTTCAAGTTCAAGCCGTCGAAACCGGGAAAAAATGACATAGAAGATTCATACTTAAAGTTGAAGAAAAAGAGCTGGAGATGCAAGAGGCAAGGGCAAGGCGAGCCGAAAAGTTGAAAAAAGAGAAAATTGAGCTCCAACGACAGCAAATGGAATTCATGACCCAATCAAAACGGGAGCAAAACTTGATTTTCTACAATACATAAATCAACCCAAATTTGCCCCCACGACAACGAAAAAACTTTTGGATATTAAGGCAGCAATCAAGGCACGCTACATAGATTATTAGTTTAAGTTTTTAATTAGTATTGTAATGTTTAAGTTTTATTAGTTCAAGTTTTTAATTAGTATTGTAATGTTTTATTTTTATTGAAATTTAAATTTATTGTTTAAAATATTTGAATTTAAAAAAAAAAAAAAAAAAAAAAACGTTTAGATGCCACTGTGACAATTTGATCGTCGGAGAAAGAAAGGCGATGACATTACGTGGTTCTGGTCACCATCGTGCACACACCTTAACGCAGATTGTAATTGATTTTAGCCCTAACTATGGGGTGTTTGTTTAAGCTTATATGTGGCTTATAAACTTATTTATGTTTTAGCTTACATTTTATAAGCCCTAAATTTTTAGCTTATTTTGAGGCTTGTGGGCTTATATAAATTTGTTATAATATGATAAACTTATATAAGACCAAAAGACTTAAAATAAACCAAAAAATTAAAGCTTATAAATACGTAGTATAAGTCAAAATTAAATAAAACTCATAATCTCACATATAAGCTTAAACAAACACCCCCTGTGTCGTTTAACAAATCTCTTTAATAATTACTCGTATTATCTTATATATACCCTACCACACCAACTTGTATAAGCTTTTGAATCAGACATATATAAAGTATTCATATTGCACTATATTCTCATGTCAATTATAATTTTAATCACATGTCAATTTTCGCTCCAACTAACCCATGTGTGACATATAAAATATTAACATGTACCGACTCGTGTGTGCATGTGCATATATATATATATATATATATATTCACACCAAAACCATACTCAATATAACACAATTACACACAACTACTTATAACACTAGCAAACACATACAACACTTCGATATCTAATATAACATGGCATTTCAGACATTTTCCAGTGACCATGGTTTTGTGAATGATCCTATCTCAGCCACTGATTGGGTAAACATGGAAGAACCTCACTTGCCAGAGAATCTAATCCAAGATGTTCATGACATCCTACAAAGTTTTCCAACAGGAAACATAACTGAAGACACGAGTTTAACGACCAACGGTGACTCATTGTCGCCCGAAAATGACTCAGTGGATGCAGTCCAACAAACCCAAGTGGCACCCAAAAGTGCTAAGATAAAAAAGATGAAAACGTCAGCTCGTGGGAAGAACGCACCAGCTGTGGATTGGACAAGGTACAAAGGAATAAGAAGGCGGCCGTGGGGGAAGTTTGCGGCCGAGGTGACAAATCCGAAGAAAAAGAGAACAAGAGTATGGCTTGGAACATTTGATACGCCAGAAGAAGCTGCATTGGCCTATGATAAAGCTGCTTTCGAGCTTTATGGGTCGAAAGCCAAGCTTAATTTTCCTCTTTTGATACGTGTTGAGGATCAAGTTACTAATGTGGCTGCTAAGGTAGCCCAGTCTCTTGAGCTACCTAAGCATGTGCCATCTACATCCACATCATCCTCCACGTCAGCACGAAAACGAGAGAGAAAGAGACAAAAGAAAAATGAGGCCGACCCAGTGGTGGAGCCAACAACTACTACCACTAGCGGGTCCTTAGAGGATGGGGTAGTGAGTGTGACTCTGTGGAATTTTGACTCAGATACACTTATACCTGAGAACTTTATGAGCACAGGCGTGGGGAGCCCAGGATTGATGCGGCCGTGGAGGTGGTTGATCTCGACTTGAATTGGGAATTTGATACGAATACACTATCATTTGAGCATCTTTTAGACGAAGGCGTGGCTGAACGGCGTCTGCTGCCAGCATGGATGTGGCAGAGGACTTATCATGGGATGTTTTGTTGGATAATATAGTTGAGCCACCAATGACCACAGGCGAACAATTGAGGTGGTTGGTACAAGTGATTCACCCTTGGAAATCGACATTGATACATCAATATTCGAGAACATGTTTGGAGAAGATATGGTTGAAGAACCAAGTATTGCTGCTAGTATCATGGCCCCGGAAAGTGGTGGTGATCATCACTGGCTATGGAATTGCCAAATGGACATGGTAAAACCGCCGTCATATAGCTACGCCACCAGTATCACTGAGGAAGTAGTTTGGTGAACGAATTTGTAAAGTAAATAGATGCGTCTTGGTCTTAATTTTGATTTTATGCCTACTAAACAATTTTTTTTTTTTTTTTTTTTTTTGGCATATCAAATAACTGAATAATTGTAGAATAACTCATGTAACTATGAGAAATTTCATTATTAATTTTTTTTCGTGTGTACGAGGTTCAACATATGACTTGTCATTTGATGAAAATCGATTGATCTTGACACACTTGACCAGCCAACAGTCCAATCGACCATTCAAGCGCAACAGCTGACCAGTTGCCAATCTTGACCTGTCAGCAGAGACACTTGACCAGCTGCTGATCTTGACCCGTCAAGATTGACCAGCTTTGTGTTCGTGGATTTTCACTATTCCTTTGTTTTGTATCCGTAACGTAATGAGTTCCCTTTATTATCTTAAATTTGTGTTTCTTTGTCTCTTATTGTTGTTATTGCCATGGCTACATCGGGCCCGGGGTAGTTTGTGGCGGAGGTGACAAATCACAAATGGAACACTTGAGGATCTGGGTAGTGAGTGTGACTGAAATTTTGACTCGGATACACTAAAGAATTTTTTGGCTACCAGCATGGCGTAGTAGGCAATTGGTGTGGCAACCAAAGTGATTGATTTTGACATGAAATGGAAACTTGACATTGATAAACAAGTTTATCACAATCCATAAGTTTATGATAAACTTTTGGTAGAGCCCCCTATGAGCTTATCATGGGATGTTGTGTTGAAAAATATTGTTGAACCACCAATAGTCACTTTGGTGTGTCAATATCTGAGGAGTGTTTTGGGGATGGAATTATTATATAGGAAGTTGTTTGGTAAACAATTTTATAAATTAGACGAGTGAAGTTTAATCCCCAATTCAATTATAAGATTGGTTAAACCTAATTAATGCTCTAGTCCATCGAACCATAAACTTGAGTTAAACCTAATTGAATTCAAGTTGATTTGTTGAGTTTTATATTTCATGAGATAATTTGGCTATCTGAGCGAACCACTCCACAGCTTGAGGGTTCTACAAATCGTGGTCTAGCTGACTGTCATTTGAAGCAGACAGATCGACAGTTTGAAATGTTAAATCAGGCCAAGGCTTGAACTACTTATTTTGTTTGGGGTTGATTATACATACCCCTAATTGGATATTGGCACTCTTCCTTCCTTTTTTATTTCTTATTTTATTTTCATAAATTTATTTTTATTATAAAACTACAAACTAAAAGTAGAAAATGTAAAGTTTGATAAGTCATAATATTGACAAAAAATACAAAACAGAAAACAGTAAAAAAAAAATCGTCTTTCCTATTCACAAAGTGGACAAAATGGGTAAAAATGGCTTAGAGGGTGCCACTAACCACGGGGTGTACCTCTAACAACACCCGTTTTGTGTATGCAACTTATTAGGTTAATCATTGATGAACTTAGCCCCTGACCCTCTCTCTCCCCCTCTCTATGATAATCCATATGCTGGCTAACTAGTTACAACCTTTTCATGCTTAGATATAACAGGGTGTTAGGGCAAGTGTTTATGATCATTTACGCAAATATGCAACGATCCACTGGCCTGACCAACACTACGAATAGATAATAAGAACGATAATTTAATAATTATAAACCCACGCACCAAAAACAATAAAATAGAAGTCTAACCACCACAGGCAAATGATTTCTCAAAAGGTAGATTTCACAGTCGTTTAACTTCCGAATGTGCACAAGTTCAAAAAGGTTGAGCCCCTACTCATGAAAAGCAGGTGTTCATGTCTTGTAATGTCGTTGAGAAAATTAGTTAAAGCCTGGGTGACTATCTCCACGTGTAGGATTGATATCTCACAAGCTTTCCTTAACCCATTGGGTGCCGTCTCCTATAAAAAAATGTTTAAAATAAAACACAATGGTTCAGATTATTGGTAACTGCAATTAAGTAAAGCAACACAGACTACTGACTAGAGGTGAGACCGTGAGAAGATGGATAGGTTAGAAAACATGGTCATGTACGGGTCAAAATGGGTCATACTTGGTCGACTACCAAACAATTTTTGTCCATTTTCCAAATTGTATTGATAGATACTTGATGAACAATTGTATAGTATTACAATAAAGTACTAAATCTAAATATAAAAAATTTAGGAAGCTGGTTGCGTCAAAATTAAACTTTAGCACTTCTCAGTTCTAACATGTTTCACTTTTAGCTAGATTTTTTACTCCACTCTTACAATATGTTTGAAACAAAACACAGCCCATAGGGGTGTCCATGGTACTAGAACCGTCCCGAACCGGAACCGAACCGAAAGAACCGAGAACCGAAAATAAGGAAAAAGTGGAACCAAGAACCGTCCCAAGTTTTTCGGTTCGGTTCCGGTACGGGAATTTTCGGTAATTCCCATGAGTACCAAACTGTTAAAAAATATGTTTGGATGGAAGTGAATTTACGATACTCGGTTCGTAGAACTTCAAAAGAAGTTGACAGCCTTAATAGTATTCCACAACTTGACTAAGAAAACATATATCCGGTAATAGCAAACTCATTATCCACGAAAATAATTGCAAACTCGTTGAGAATATTATATGTCAATTATGGTGACTAGCTTACAATAACTTACATGGTGACAATATATCATGCAGTGACACCATAATCGTTAATTGTTTCTCGACTTTTATTATTAAATTTAATTAACAATAAATACCAATAGTTAATTACAACTTCTTGTTAGTTGTTACTGAGCAACACAGAATTGTTCGATATGCGGCTATGCGCATACTCGATTTTCAGTTTAGAAAAAAACTTACTTTTATATTGATGAATGATGTTTGAATCTTTGATTGGAATCAATAGATTAAAGGTTAAGGGTTAAGGGTTATGGGTTTTTAGTTTTTTTTTTTTTTTCTCCTTAAAAGGCCGCATACTTGCATGTACACAATATCCCAAACAAACCATATAAAATTACATATTTTCATAAAAGTCGGTTCTTTCGGGAAATTACCGAACCGGACGGTTCCGACCTGAACCGTCCCGAGAACCGAAATTTTGGAATTTTAGGAACCAAGAACCGTACCATGGTTCTAATATACGGTCCCGTTCCCGATCGGTACCGGTACGGTTCCTCGGTTCTTTTGGTTCCTCGGTTTTTTTGGACATCCCTAGCCCAGACCAGCCTATCCATAAATTGGTTATAAAGCTACCTCTAGGAAAAACCATTCGCCAAAAAAATATACCGGCATGCATAAAAGGAAAATGGATGTAAACATGATTTTCATTCAAACAAGATTATTATATATTTTTGGTTCAAATGAAAGAACAGGATGATGAAATTCTAGATTCAGTTCGATACTGTAGCTTTTTTATATTATAATTCACGTCTTTCAATTTTGTGAATCAACATGTTACGATTGTGACCTGTGCAGTCATGAAATTGTGGGAATAGAAGATGGGACATACCTCTTGGGTCTAATTCGTTCTACATCATAGTCCATCACTCCACCAGGTTCGGAGAACATCTCCTCATCCTCATGGCCTCGTAAGTCAATCCCCCCCTGCTCATAGTATGTGACTTCTGCCACAATATAAGTAAGACGCATCGACAAACATATCCCAGTACATAAGGAAACATTTCAAGATGAAATAAAGTTTTTTTAAGCTGAATTGGCAGTGTTTTAAACATTTCAAGATGAAATAAAGTTTTTTTTTAAACCGGTTGAACCGTGACCCTGTGGCTCGACCGGGTCAATTAATCATTCATTTCAATATATATATTTTATTTTATGGGTCTGTTATCAATAATCATGACTTCGTTTATTTTCGCATGCATGAACACAGGAATTTTGAAAGGAGTAAGATGAAGAGGCACGCCAATACCACCATAAACATGAGAGAAAAATGTTGATCACTAGAAAAAGTGATAGTTATGCAAAGTGAAAACTAAATAAAGCTGACCTTGAGGGAAAGTGTCTTTTTCGCTTCTTCCAATTTTTCCTCAGCTTGTTTTTTATGCTTCTTGTCCTGCTCACTCATCCTGTCCGCCCATTTGATTTTATCTTGAATTGTGATAAGTAAGTTATCAGATGTACTTAACCTGTGAAACGCACAAAACATGTAAAAAGAAGTACCAGTGCAAGTGCTCTAAGGCAGGGTAAACTGAGAATCAAATGCACAATTAATAGTCAAAAAAGATGTCTAGGATTTACCAGTTTGATAATGTGTGTATCATACTCCCTAATTGCCCAGGCCTTAGATCCCTCCCTGCTGCAAATTGCACCTACAACAACTCAAAGGATTATAATAAAGTAAGAATTTAGTTTGTTTAACTTATGACAAAAACAGGAGAGAAATTATGATGTACGCAGCGAACTATACAAAATAAATACAATATCAAACCTGGAAACATCTTCGCAACTGATCCAGCTTGCCTCTAACAATACCCTATCAAGATGGACAAAAGGTAAAACACAGAGCTTCAATTGTAAAATGATGGACGAGCACAAATAGATCCCATCTCCAAGCCATTATACATGAATTTGCATGATAACTTCATGCAAGGTTATGGATTCGTTTCACAAACAATGCAAAATTGTGCAACACATGTGTGGTTGCCAATTTTGTGCCATAATATATTGTATACTGCAGCAAAAGGCAGGTAGCGTGGTGGCCAAGCTAAAAACACCTTCGGAACATGGCATATCAAAATTTGTGAGTTCTAATAAAATTGTGATTTTTGGATATCACATGAGAGGCAAGATATCCAAAAGCCTTCATATTAGGAGTCTTAAATTTCACCAAATTAGAGTTACCCTTAAAGTATTAGGGTTCTTTTTTCTAGTTTCCTTATCATAAAGTATCTTCCTAAGAGTATTAGAATTTTATCTCGTATTAATAGGATCTTAATATATTCTTTTTACAAATTATTGTAGAATCTACATTTTAGTTTATATACTCAAATTTTCTAATCATTTTCTGTCTTATGTACATTTTTACAGCTTGGTGGCAGGTAACACCCATGAGAGCTTTATCAGCAATTGTGGTGCTTCGTCTTAATCAACTACTGTGGTCTACCCTCGGTTTATTTCATTAGTTTCGTTTTTTCATCATCCTTTTGACACCAACATAATACGCCGCAGTTACACATGATATAAGAAGCTTGAAAAACCACAGACAAGTTATTCGCTCAAGTATGCAACTAGAAAATGTGTGACTAAAATGATGGAAAGTACCTACCACATACATGCACTCGTTAATCAAGAAATCTTCAAGCTCGCGGACATTTAAAACATCCAACTCTTGCATCAGACCGTCATATGGGAGTACCTGATAGAACACATAAACTAGAAAGTCAAAAACCAAGGACATGCAAAAGCAACATTGCTTGATAAAGGAAAGAAAATAAAGTAATAAGAAGTTTGTTTTCACATTGTTTATTTAGCTTCCAAGTATGATGGATAACATTTCTTCGTCACAGACTAGTTAAGAGTAGGCTAAAGTAAAACCCGCAAAAAATTACAGCAATGTTCGAGCTATATAACACTCAGAAGCATGATAGCATCCTTTAGTGTTACACGCAAGTAAAAGCTCCAAATTAAAAACTACTAGTTTTGTATACTCGTAACCAAAAAATCAGAATGTATTAAAGTATTAGGTTCCAAATTCTATGATCTTTCCTAGTTCATCCATATCTGAAAAGGGATGTGCATGTGCTATAAATCCTTACTGCTTCTGATGAAAAGATAATGACATTTTTCATATATTTGCTAGTTCCTTAATTGAGATCAACCTACTTACTTTGCAGAGATGTTCTTTTTAAGGCCTACCGCATAAACCCCCTAATAATGTCATAGACATGGATTTAGTGCTACAGGACCCATGCAGCCTTCCGTATGAACCATTCTACTTGAGCTAAGCAAGAGTTGAGAAAATAATGGATATCAAAGGGTTTCTAGTTTGTGGTATATGTTTTCTTGATATCAACAAAACAATACTATAAACAAGAGAGATCTCCGCTATAGCCAAGAGTCTAATTCTGTAAGATGTTTCTAGTTCTAAAAACCTTCAACATTCATATATACAAGTCTATCATTACTACAATAATCAAGATATTTTACAAGATACAAAATAAATACTTAAATAGATAATGGAGAAGACTATATATTATTCTAGAGTGTCGCGGAGCTTGTAGTTGTAGGATTGATTTTCAGGATCCTATTGGAGAGATCTTTTTATATGATCCACTATGTATTGGTCGTCTAAGTGGGAACACAAACTTCAGTAGTAGCAGAGGTTTAAAAGTATGCACTTAATTCTAAGTGGAAATGCCCATACTTCAGTAACATGAAACTAAAGAACATAGCTGAAGGATGTTTTTACATAACAATATTTCACACTACACTAAAAGCAGCCACTTGCTTTTCTTTTACACGAAGAGTAGCAATTTACCAACTTACCCATGGAAAGGAACTATCAACTACAAAGTAATGAATGCTTAACTAACCGACTGATTAGACTAGGATTTGAGTCACTTACAAAAAAATGCAAGTGACAAAGACAACCCATCTAGTAATACAATTATCAAATTTTCAAATCAAACTCTTGTTCATTGTAAACTTTAATGAATCAGATAAATAGTTTCTCTATGTTGTTCACTAAGAAGTTTATTATTTCGACATTTACTAGATCTCAATACAGGTCTTGCAGAGAAAAATAGAAACTTATTCTCTGATAGATATATAAATACTTCTAGTAGATTAGAATTGATAATCATTAGGCAAACTACGTAGAGGAATGATCTTAAGATCCAACATTCTGAAGGTGAATATCAGATAACTTTACTTGGCACTCCTTGCAGAATGGAATATTAGTCATAATACTATCCACAAACGTCTATAACCGAATCTAATTGTGCTTCTATAATGCACTTAATTAATTAAATCATTTCAAGAAGGTGAATTTACTGCTGCAACTAATACAAGACTAATTAAGTGGAGCATTTACCTTGTTTGTCTCAGATAGTGTGAGCACGGTGAGTTGCTTTAGCTTGAGGACCTGCTCGGGTGCCAATGGTGGAAGATTACTAGCATTGCCTACATATCAGAAACATAAGAAGATTGTATCCCGTTAGATGATATTTCAGAACGAATGGATTCTGGTTAATACAACGGATGCAAAGAAAATCACCCTTAATTTAAAATAAAAGCAGATGCAATGTGTCACATCTATATAACGTGCAAGGCATATGATAAATAGATAAATTTCAAAGAGAAGCAGAGAACACGTGTATTAAAACTGAGAAACATACTCTTATATTCACTCCAAGTTCCATAAGCAAACATCTGTAGCAAATCAATGTACCGAGAATGTTCCGTGCCTTGAAGCTGCATAAGATCAGATATCAGTAAAAGAGTGTCAACATACATCCACTAGTCATCCTCAAAGAATTTAATAATCGTACTGACACAGCTAATTCACTTAAATTAACTACATAGTGAAACTCAAGCAGCTATTCACGAAAGAGGGGTTATGGTAGAAAATAAACACGGTTAAATATAACCATTGTATAAGATATCACGTGTTAGTGTAATTTATTAATTATAACCAAACTACGACACTGGAGACAAAACAGCACAAGCACATATAGCCATATGCAAATGATTAGAGGACAGTGTTGATTCAGTCACACAGACACCATACAGAGAGATTTGTAAAAGCTAACAACGTTTTAGTAACTTATTACTCATCGTTTACATAATGCTATGTTTGTTGTTGATTCATGAGTGACTGCCTTTAGGTAGCAGATATGTAACGATAACAAACCACCAAGTGTTGAGTGCACTTAATAAACTAGGAAGTAGAGCCTTGCATACAAAGTCCACATAACCAGACCATTTATCCGACTACAATACTAGCAAGTGCATAGAATCATTCAAACAATATCAAACACAGACTGCTTATCAACTTAAAATAAGTAAATAATACTACAAGGATATAGCCTTATTCTAGTAGATACCGTCAATGCTCGAAGATCTGTTGGTCCAGCTGCTTATTACATCTCATAATCAGCATCGTAAATTACTAGCTGGTCTATGATTGTAAACAACCTAAAGTTCGGCAGGGAAGTTCACTTATCTCCGTTTATTTAATCAACAAGTGAACAGAAACCATGTTTTACGCTCCTTAGGTGGATACACACAAACACAAGTAGCATTCATTTATTTACGTTAGTGAACAATAATTCATTCGTTTATGTTTGTTTGTGTATGTACATTAGACCTTTTTTTCCGTTAATGTTCAAATAGCAAATATTACGTGTAATTTGTGTGTTTTGAGCTTGTTTGTTAATTTTCGTTTAGTCCCTTACTGAACACACCTAAACGAACTTTTTTTCTTAGCGAACAAACACAAAGTCAAAAAATCCACGCATTTAAGTGTTCGTGTTGAGTTAAACTTAAACAAACGAACACGAACAAGCCGAGTTTGTGTTCGCTCTGTTCGTTTAAGGCCCTAGTCTAGTCAATCACCTCACAATTCCACCAAAACATAATTATACAATTCTAAAAACCTAAAATCAAAGTTATAAACATCAAAATACACAATAAATTAAACAAATAAATAAGTTATAACATAAAATTAGTTATAAAATCGGACCTGAGTAACGTTCGGTAGGGATAAAATCTCGGAGAAAGCAAAGAGTGAAGGATGTGAGATAGCGTCATTGATTAAGGTCACAAGTGAGGAACCGTGAAGATTAGATGCTTGATTTACGAAGTGGTTGATGTGTTCTTCTTGCTTTTGTTCGATATCCATTGTGTTTTGATGATGATCAAGATGATGGAGTTAGGGTTTGGAATCAGAGTTTATGGGTTTGAAGAATGAGTGTTTGGAGTGTAATTTTTCTGAATGGTTGTGTTTTTCTCTATTTATAATTGTGTTTTTGAAAAAAAAAAAAAAACGAAGAAGATAATTTTGTTTATATAATAATAATAAAAGATTTAAGTTTTTTTTTTTTTAAGATAAAATTCTAATGGTTTAAAACCCGGATCTACTCGATCGATTCAACCGGTTGAACCGAGAACTGGTATAACCTCTTCTGAGAAATAACAAGATGAAGAACATTATGTCTTGTCTTTATCACACAAAAAAAATAAGATAAAATTCCCGATTACTTGGACCCGGTGGAAAAAAAAATCTTTTCAAAATATCATACTCCACCTACAGATTAAGCGATTTTAAGAGAAAAGTTCATTTACTTACTTTTATTTTAGTGTTTACCAAATGACAAATCCTTATCATCCATCTAGTTTGATCTGAAGGTGGAGATCAACTTAAGTTCATGTTTTTTTTTCTTGTCTTTTTTTCTTTCTTTTTTATTCATATTTCTTTTTTTGTCTTTTATTTTAATTTACGTTTTCTTTAAATTCACGCTTTTTTTTTTCTTTTTAATTCACGATTTTATTTTATTTTTAATTCACGTGATTCAAGTTTTTTTAATTCGCGTTTTTTCTTCAGATTCATACGTTTCCGTCATTTTATCCGTTACACGCCGTCCGTTACACGCCGTCCAAGATTCATCACTTTTTCCGCTTCATACGTGTTTTACGCTTTCATACGCCATACATATTCGCTTTTTCACGCTGTTCGCGTTTCCATACGCCGCCCGTTTTAAATGTTTCTACCGTTTTATATGTTTCAATATCACGCGACATTCATCGCAAGTGTTATTATATGATATATTATGAATATCACAATGATATTCGAATATCACGTGATATTCTCGTGATATTCAAAATATCATGATGATATTCGAATATCATGCCGATTTTCAACTAACGTTTGTAACATGAAAATCACAAGTAATATTCGTAATATCACAAAGTGATATTCAGAATACAAGTGATATTCGGAAAATCACAGTGATATTTCAATATCACTGTGATAGTCGAACGATGAAAAAACGAAAACGTAAGAAAACGGACGAATACGTATGAAAACGGACGAAAACGTATGAAAGCGTAAAAGCATGTCTGAAAACAACCGAAAACGTATGAAAAATGGACGAAAATGAAAGAAAACTGATGAAAACGGATGAAAACGTATGAAAACGAATGAAAACAGACGAAAACGTAAGAAAACGGACGAATACGTATGAAAACGGAAGAAAACATATGAAAGCGTAAAAACATGTCTGAAAACGGAAGAAAACGTATGAAAAATGGACGAAAATGAAAGAAAAGTGATGAAAACAGACAAAAACATATGAAAACGAATGAAAACGGACGAAAACGTATGAAAACAAACGAAAACGTATGAAAACGGGCAAAAACGTAAGAAAACGGACGAAAACTTATGAAACGGACTAAAACGTATAAAATGCACGAAAACGATAACAACCAAAAAATGCGAATTAAAAAATGAATTAAATAAAAACGTGGATTAAGAAAAAATAAAAAAAAAAAAAATATGTGAATAAAAAGAAATGACAAAAGACAAGAAAAAACACGAACTTACGCTACCTTTTTAAATCTTAGGTTAATCCTCACTATTAAATCAAACTAGATAGATGATGAAGATTTGTCTCTTGATAAGCATGGATTTGTAGGTAAGCAGCCTCGTGACTTCAAAGCTTTTTTGACACATGTTCGTTCCAAGTACAAATTTTTTTCTTTGTCTTATTACAAATTACAAATAAGTTATTTTATACTACACACTTACTTCACTTGTACTACTTGCTTTTCTAGCTGTATTTTTCTTTATCCACATGACAACCTTACTCCTCTCAATCACTCGATCCATGAGGCTGGTCGCATTCGAAGCATGAAAATTGGTTGGGCACCAAAACTTTGCCTCCTCAACCGATGTTAACATCGGTCCTCATGGTTGCGAGCTTCGGTTGGCAAATCGGTTGGGCCACAAATATTTGCAATATCGAGTGAAAAGTTATGTTTCTGCTAATGACTTCAATATTAATAGTCCTGATATTGCTGTGAATGAGGGTTTAAATGTGGATAATAATGAAAAAGGGATAGATAATAATACTAATACTCCAAAGAAATCATATGCTAATGTTGTGAATAATAATACTGTGAATACTGATAATAAGCTTGATTTTAAACCAACTGTTATTAATGAAGATGGTGAGGAATTTGTGGTTTTTCATGAAGAGTTAGTTACTAAAGGAAGTCTGAAATGGAATCTTATTGTGTATGGTCATTTTGTTGGATGTCATATGGCTGCTGGTGAATTGAATTATCACTTGAGAAGAATGTGGAGTAAGTATGGCCTCCTTGATGTTCTAGTTAATGGTAATGGGAAATGTTTTTTTTTTTATTTAGAAATAAGGAGGGTTTGAATGAGGTTTTAAGGCAGGGTCCATGGATTGTGAATCATATGCCATTGTTTGTGCAAAAATGGGATCCAATAGTTGGTATGGAGGTAAAAGAGCAAACTAAAATTCCTCTATGGGCTAAACTAACCAATGTTCCTCTTGAGGCTTGAATTTGCTAGAGTACTTGTGGAATTTGATGCTAAGAAAGGTTTTAAAGACAAAATTTGTATTCAATATAGAGATAAGGAGAATGAAGTGAAAGGGTCAAAGATTGTAAATGTAGAGTATATGTGGAAACTTGAGGTTTGTTCATATTGCTCAGTGTTTGGACATGATTTCCAGAAATGTTGCAAAAGGCCAAGGACTGAAAAAGAAGTAGAAGATGAGAAGAGGAAGGTAGAGGTTGGGATTGAGGATAAGGAAGGATTTATTGAAGTTCAAACTAAAGGACAAGGAAAAGTTAATGGGGAGATGAGGAATAACTCTAATAGTAATGTTGGTATGGGTAGGAATGGTGGGGCTTGGAAGAAAAAAGGAGGTGATAATGTGAAACAGGGGAATAGCAGGGGTGATGTGAATGGTAATAAAGAGGGACAACAACGGAAGGGTAGAACATGGGTTGTTCCACAAAATGTAATGGAAAACATCAAAAGATTTGCAAATAAATATGTTGTGCTTGAAAATATGAGTATAGAAGAAAGAAATGAATTAGGTACTTTGAAATATCGAATGATTGTTGATCAATTTTTGAATAAGAAGCTCCAACCATCTACTCAAGATTTGAATGACTGGACTCCTGACATGAAAGCTTACTTCAAGGAAAAATGGGAAGAGGACAGGAGGAAGGAGGATAGTAATCAAAATGAGAATGAGGGAGAAGTTATGGAGAATGTGAATGCAACCGCTGTTGTTAGTTACAAATTGATGCTTGCTATGGTGGTAGTGCAACTGTCCTAAATTGACAGTTGATCTTTTCTATTACATGTCTATGGATATAAAGATTGCATCATGGAATATTAGGAGTATGAATCAAGTTAAAAAGGATGAAGTAGTTCAGTTTATTAGGGAGGAAAGAGTTAATGTTTGTGCCGTGTTAGAAACTCATATAAAAGTAAATAAGTTGGATAGTGTTGCTAGGAAAGTCTTTGGAAGATGCGATTGGTGCTCTAATAGTTTGTATAGTCAAAATGGTTGCAGGATTCTCATTAGATGGGATAATAGTTTGGTCAATCTGATGGTTGTGGGTATGTCAAGGCAAATGATGCTTTGTGTAATTGAAGGTATTAATACTAAGACGAAATGTTTTTGTAGTTCTGTATATGCTTCAAATAGTGGTACTGAAAGAAAAGGTTTATGGAGGGAGTTAAGTGTTGCTAAGTATATTGTCAATGATGATCCATGGGTACTCCTAGGTGATTTTAATGTTACTTTAAAAGTGGGAGAGCATTCAGCTGGGAGCTCTAGTATCACCAATGACATGCAAGACTTTAGGGATTGTGTTAATGATATAGAGGTGGAGGATATTTGTAGTTCAGGTTTGTTTTATACATGGATCAAATCCCCCTTGAAAGCAAATTCAAGTATTATGAAGAAGTTAGACAGGATGATGATTAATGAGGGATTCATGAATAAATTTGGAGTTGCTTCAGGTCAATTTATGCCTTTGTCACATCAGATCATAGTGCTGCCATTGTAACTATCCCAAACAGTATGTTGAGAAAGCTTTTGTCATTCAGGTTTGCTAATTATGTTGTGGACAAACCTGAGTTTTTCCCTATAGTGAAAACTGAATGGGATAAGAAGGTTATAGGTTGTCATATGTTTCAAGTGGTGAAAAAACTAAAATCTTTAAATAGCCCTTTAAATAAATTGAACTGGAAGAATGGGAATTTATGTGATAATGTTGTCAGATTAAGAGAAGAGTTAAAGCAGGCTCAAGTTTAAATGGAAAAGCATCCTCATGACTCAAATCTAAAACTCAAAGAAGCTAAATGTTTGCAGAAGTACAATGTTGTTGTTGCATATGAAGAGAAGCTGTTATTCCAAAGAGCTAGGATTGATTGGTTAAAGTATGAGGATAAGAATAGTAAAGTCTTTCACAAGGTGATTAAAAGCAGAAGGCAAAGTAACAGAATCAATAGTATCTGCAATGATGATGGAACAAGATTTGAAGGAAGTATTGTTGCTGTTAAATTTGTGGAACATTTTGAGAAGTTTCTTGGCTCTACTGATCCAGTTAGTCCTATAGCTGATATGGAGAGCTTGTTTAATATAAAATTAAATGAAGATGAAGCAATGGCTATGATTGGTGTGGCTACTGATGCTTAGATTAAAGAGGCTCTTTTGATATTACACTCGTGGCACCGGGCCCGATGGCTACTCATCAGTTTTTTTCAAGAAATCTTGGAGTATTGTGGGTCAGGATGTGTGCAAAGTAGTTAAAGATTTTTCATTAATGGAAGCTTCTCGGTGAGGTAAATGCTACACTTATTTCCCTTGTTCCTAAGATCCAAAGAACCTTCCAAAATCATCGAATTTAGGCCCATTGCATGTTGCAATGTGACATACAAATGCATCAAGAAAATATTAACAAATAGAATCAAGTATGCTCTTCATAAACTTGTCAATAAAATCGAGTGCATTTTTCCCGGAGGTTGATTCGTGATAATTTACTTCTATCTCAAGAGTCGCTCAAAGGCTATAATCGTAAAATGGGGCTAAAGAGGTGCTTTAAAAGTGGATATTGCAAAAGCGTATGATACGCTTAATTGAGATTCTTAGAAACTGCTTTGAGACTGCTTGGTTTTCATGAGAAAATGGTGAACCGGATAATGACTGTGTATCTACTATCGCTTTTACTATTTGCATTAATGGAGAGAGACATGGTTATTTCAGAAGTGGTAGGGGATTAAGGCAGGGTGACCCTATCTATCCCTACTTATTCACTCTTGTGATGGAGGTTTTCTCATTAATGTTAAAGAGAAGAGTTCGGGAGAACCCTAGTTTCAAGTACCATAAGGGATGCAAGGAAATGCAGCTAACTCACATTTCATTTGCAGATGATTTACTTGTGGTTAGTCATGCCGATCAAAACTCTGTCAGAGTTATTAAAGATGCCTTGATTGAATTTAGCAATGCTTTTGGGTTACAGCCAAACATGGGTAAGAGTACCATTTTCTTTGGTAGTGTTAATGTTGTAGAAAGGGCAAGAATTTTGGATATTCTTCCTTTAAGGTTGGTAGGTTACCGTTAAATATCTTGGCCTTCTCTACTTGCAAGGAAAGTTGGTATTAATGATTGCAAAGAGCTGGTGGATGTGGTGAGAACTAAAGTTACCGATCGAAAAATAAATATTTGTCTTATGCTGGGAGATTGCAACTTATTTCCTCTGTATTGGCTGCTATGCAAACTTATTGGGCCTCTGTGGTTATGCTTCCAAAAGTCACAATAAAGGAAATTAATAGTCTCCTTAAGAGTTTTTTATGGAATCAAGGAAGGAGTATTAAGGGCAAAGCTAAAGTAGCCTGGTCAGTGGTGTGTAGTCCGAAGAGTGAAGGGGGATTGGGTCTAAAGATGTTGGATCAATGGAATGAGATTTGCTTATGAAACACATTTGGAAGCTATTTTCTAACAAGGAAAGTCTATGGGTCCAATGGGTGAATAGAGTAAAGTTAAAAGGTAGAAGCTTTTGGGAGATTAATGTTGAATATAATGATAGTGGTACATGGAAATCATTACTGGAATTAAGAGACAAAATCAGACCTTTCATTGTCCATGTCATTGGTAATGGTAATTCTATATCTATGTGGCATGATTGGTGGCATGTAATTGGTCCTTTGGCTAAATTCATTGACAATAGAAGCTTATATGATGCTAGACCGAGTAATGAGTGTACTATTGCTGATATGATCATTAATAACATGTGGAAGTGGCCTTAGGAATGGTACACCACTTATCCAGTTTTAAATCAGGTTCATGTTCCTCATTTGTATGAAAGTAGAAGTGATTATGTGAAATGGAGATCAAAAAATGGAATGCTTATGGAGTTTTCTACAAAAGATGCATGGAAGGATATGAAAGCTGATGCCCCTACTGTAAATTGGTGGAAAACTGTCTGATTCTCCCAATGTAACCCAAGAAGTGCTATGATCTTGTGGATAGTTTTTAAAAGGAGATTGCTCACTCAGGATAGAATATTAAAATGTAGTAATGATATTCTTCTATGTCCACTATGCAAGAAGACTAATGATTCGCATAATCACTTATTCTTCTCATGTGATTTTTCCATTAAGATTGGGAAGAACTTAAAGAAGAATGAATGGTCTTAATCATTTAATGAGTGGATCCGATTACTCAAGTCATTGCTACTTTACCATGTTCAAATTCAATATGTAGTGTTCTCGGAGGATTGTGTTGGTCATTGTAGTTTATTATATTTGGAAGGAAAGAAATGAGGATTTTAATAATGCTCATCAGTCGTGGACAATGTGTTGCTACTATCATTGATAATATCGAATGCAACTTATGAGCTTAATCGTGAAGAAAACTACTAATACAGTTAGAGTTGCAGAGATGTGGAATGTGAAATTACAATATGGTGTAATTAAGTACTGATTGTGGTGGTTCTGAGTTCAGGTATGATATGATAAATGGCTAGTTGAATGGTTTGGTATCTTACTATGTGGAATGATGTCCTTCTGCCCTGCTATTTCTATAGGGGTGTTTGGTATCTGCTCAATTTTGGATGCTTTGGTCTGCTAGTTTAGCTTTGTCAATTTTCCGTGTATCTTTATCTGATATGGTAGTTTGTTTTTAATTTTGTATCAGATTTGGGAATGTCAAAATCTTAGTCCTTTTCCTTATGATGTACTATTGTTTGAAGTTAATATATTTTCACCTTTGCACCAAAAAAAATATGGAAGAAATTCAAGGCCTCTTATTTCACCCATCACAAAATCAGTTAAATACCACAAGGTGAAATCACTTGATTCGTACTCTATAGTAAGAACATCTCAAGTTCCATCGTGTCAAAAAAGCATTGGGGTCGCGCGATAAGTCGAGAATGACTAGTCATGGACCCATTGGGCCCAAATGGTGTAGATCTAGATTTTTATCAAAAAATAAAGGTTGAGGAAAAATGTGCGACAAAATTTCTACTTGCACTTTATCTTTGGTCATGTTTTTGTCCAAGTAGGGCATGAGTCTATGAGACCATAAAATGATAGATATATGTGTTTTTAGTTAAAAGAACATAAAATTTTGAAAGTAAAGTACAAGGTCATTCATCCCTTGTATCAAAACAATGATTTGTTATTTTAGTTTTCGCGCAGTCTTAGATTAAGTTGTTTGACATTCATGGAAGTCGACAATAGCTGATCACTTGCAAATTCGTATATTCCTAGGTTAAAAAATGATATGTCATATGTGAGGAAAAATGGGCAATGTTTCTATTGAGTTAAAAAGACACAAAAACTGAATGTTACTGATTTTCTTCAAAAAAATGAGTACGAATAGATAAGAATCTTACGTTGAGTCCTAAACAGTACATTTGCAGTGACGATGGAGCGAGGAAATGACTCATACGAAACAATCAATCCATATGATACGATAAATAGATCTTCAGGAAAGTAAACAAGCATAATGCAATTGAGTATAAATTAGCTACTAACACTGATGATGCCAGTTTTCGCATAAACAAAATATTACAAGCTAACAACTATCATCACCCCACAGTAACTCATAGCGCCTTTGGGTGTGAGATCAACTAAACAGTCAGTGGATAACAATACAAAAGTTACACATAACTATTCAAAGGGGAGCTAACTAGCTAAAAGAACTCGAAATCCAGATATTTACCCCCAGACTTGGCATCCATCCCCACCGGTTTCTTACTGTTGTTGACTGGTGCAACTGGGTCAGGTGCCCGGAAAGTTATAGGTGGAGGCTCTTCCTCCATAGGTCTCGGCACTTCAGGTGGAGTGCTGCAACGTATCAGAGCCCAATTCACACCTTCAAAGAAAGGGTGTTGTTTGATTTCAGTAGCTCCCCTTTTGACTCCAAGCCTGTTTTGCGGCTCTTTGGCTAGCAATCCCCTGATTAGATCCCGACTTGCATAACTAGTAGCTGGTGAGTCTGGAAACTTTAACTGCTGTCCAACCACATTAAACAAAGTAGCTCGGTTTCCTGCACCTTTAAAAGGGGTTTTACCATATAACAGCTCGTGTAAGAATATCCCAAACGTCCACCAATCGACAGCACTTCCATGTCCTTCTCCTTTGATTATTTCGGGAGCCAAGTATTCATGAGTTCCGACAAATGACATGGACCTGGCAGCAGTTGGTTCTGCAACAAGTTCTGGTAGTGGCCCGAACAATGGTGTTAGATCAGCACGGGATTTCCAAGTGCTTCTTTTTTTGCTTTTTTGAGGGAACATGCGTGGAAGGAAACACGAGGGTTGGATACAAGCTGGTTGCGCACATGAACCATCACCAGTACCAGGGCCTCGTTTGGAAGGGTCGGAATCTAAAGAAGACGATTTCACCAGGGTAGGTAACACCGTACACCTTAGAGAGAGGTCAAAGTCAGACAGCATTATGTGGCCATCATCACGTACCAACACATTTTCAGGTTTCAGGTCTCTGTATACAACACCCAGCATATGTAGATACTCCAGTCCTAATAGAACCTCTGCAGCGTAAAACCTGTTTGAAAGATTAATCATTATTAAACTTAAACACGGCTCACAACTGACAGTTATAAGTAATACTGTAAGTTAAAAAGTAAATTAAGATGTTCAGTAGAAAAAGCTAAGGAAACAAAGAACCAATGTCGATTATACCTTGCTGCATGTTCTGAGAAATGTCTTCCAGGTTGACGTTGCCTTAAAGTGTGCAAATCACCTCCGGGACAATATTCCATGACCAAACAAGTGAACCGGTCCGTTTCAAAATGGGTATACAAAGTGGGTAAAAACGGATGGTCAAGCAGCTGTAATATCTCTCTTTCCGTTTGGGCTCTTGATAACTTCTTTCTACTAGCAAGAGACGCCTTGTCCATCACTTTCATTGCAAAGTAGCAACGGGTCCCACTCAACTCAGACAGATACACGCTACCAATGTCACCACAACCAAGCCGTCTCAACAACCTGAAATGACTCATACCCAAAAGCCGATCACGTGCCCTAATGGCAAGAATAGCCTTCCACCTAGGATCATTCCCTTTGTGAGGCTTGTTAGAGCTCTTTGTAAAATTACTCCAGTTGCTATCGTCACTTAGCCCACTACTATCACTTGCTCGACTAATGCTCGTTTTTCCACTTTCGAGTGAATCCCCTCGAATACTCCCTTTTGTACTCTCATAACATCTATCAACACTAAGCATCCCGTCACTTGTAATCCCATCACTACGGTATACACTGGTGCAACAGCTATTCCCCACACTCATATTGACGCTACTAAGCGGGCTTACATTACCGCTAGGAGGCAAAGAAGCATCCCAAATGCATTCTTTCTCAGAATCTTGACATAGTGGTGAGCTTGCAGCTTGTGACGGACGCATACCTAGATCACTGGCCTCCTCCATCACGATCTCAGGAGGCGAGAATTTAGAAACCCGTAAAGAAAGATCTTCTACAAACGGACCCTTAGTTGACAAGCTTTTCACCAAGGATTGAGCATCATCAGGTGAGTTCTTTTGACCCATGGGTACACAAACCGGGCTCATCATGAGATCAGTGTCATCAGGTTCAGGGGGATGACTGGCTCCTGAAAACGATGTGGAACCTATATCATCAAATGAATCGTCGCTTCCTTTTAATGTAATCACATCTAGCATAATCTCTTCATTCTCGTGTAACGAGTTTTTCCCCTTCCATGTTCTTACGGACACAGGATATACAGGGTCAGGAAAATCACCTCCACCGGGTCGACCAATGCCATCTCGTACTAAACCAAATTGTGTACCGGATAACTTATCCATGTTGTGCACTTGCTTCTGAACCGGGAGCTTTGTTGATTCATGAACCCTTCTCATTTACACATGCCCCGCAACTATAGTTGATCAATCTATCAGGCAAGACTCTGAAACGGCAAAAACGACAAATTAACACCCAACATAAACACCAAACAAAATCAAACAACTTAAAAACTTCATTTTTCTAAACATACACATACAAACAAATTGTTATTAACTTATTATGTCTGACTGGTCATATAAAAACATAGATTCAAAACAATCATATATTAATACTAAAAACACCAAACTAGATACTACATTTTATTGACTAAATTAAGGAATCAGGTTTGCTTCAGATAAAAGACATACAAAACAATAAGTAGAAAGAAAAAACTATAAAAATATCCCTAACTTCATTCACAATCAAGTAAGACAAAACTATAAGTATAAAATAAATACAGTAATAAATATACCCAAAGCACACCACTACTTCAGCAATTTAATAAACAAATAAGTTAAAAAGCAAAAGACAAAAATTAAAAAAATACTGTAACTAACCAGCAATCTTCAAAAACAGCTAAAATTATTATCAGCAAAAGTGAAACTGTAAATGTAGAGATGAACTAGGGTTTGGAATAAATGCAGTCAAATGGGTAATGGGTGTAGATTGAAAATAAAAAGGAAGGAAAGGTGAGTCTATGAAATGCAGAAGGGGCAAGAGCTGCAATTAGCATGATAGCTTTGACAGTACATATGTTGTTGTATATGTGACTGATCAACAACAACACTTTGCTTTTGCTTTTTTTTCCTTTCACTTTTGCTTTTTTCTGTTTGAATATTGACAAATATGTTGTGTTTCCTTCCTTAATTAAACTATTTTTGTCTCCATCACTCTACAATTTGCTTCTTTTACAAAAATAATGATTTTTATAACTTAAGGCCCGATTGGTTTGTAGATGAGTTTCGGATTAAGATTATAATTAGGATTTAGATTTGAATTTAATATAAGATTTAAATTAAATGGGAAGAGAGAAAATAAATGATGAGTATATTTATTTTATACATTTGTAAAAATAAAAACAAAAAAAAGATTGCTTAATATGTGGCTTAGACAGAATCATCAAATAAAAAAGAAAATTGATGGGTCATATTTTAGAAAACCCACCATGCTAGTCCGGATAGAGATTTTGAACTTCAATCCCTGTGTCAGAACATTTAAAGACATACCAAACAATTGTTTTGAAGATTCTTTGACTCCAACTTTTTAAAAAACCGGATACCAAACGAACCCTTAGAAGTTACAACTTATGGTGCGTTTGGTATAATAATGGGGTTTAAATAGGATTTGAATTTGGTATAAATTGAAAAAAATAATCAAAATTGATTGACAATATTAATGTTGTTTGTTTTGTAAAATGCAACTGAGAATAAGTTTTCATTTAGGGTAAATTGCAAAAATTGTCTCTAAAGTAGCCCAAATGCGCAAAAATACACCGAGGCAAAAATTATTGCAAAAACGACATTAATGTTTCATATTTTTTCAAAAATACCACCGAGAGCTACTTTCTGCTAACCTTCGTTATGTTTCTCGTTAAGTGCCTCGTCACTGAGGGCAATATTGTCATTTCACTCGTCATATTGCCGCCAAATTTATGATATCAATGCGACATGGCCTCAATGGCTAAATTTGCAAAGTCATTTATCATGTTTGCATATTAAATTGTCAAAGTCTTCCGTCATTACACACACACAAACATAAACACACACACCCTTAACAAAAAAATTATCATTTCTTTAACCAAGAATATGTCTCACTGTGTAATCTCGTGTCATCAGAACTCATTTGTCATATCGGAATGATGCTAGCCCATTACCGGTGGAGAGGTCGGGGAAGACATTCAACATGCACTAGAATTGATGAATAAAGCCGAAAGCTTTTAATATGATCGAAATTGGGGACCCGATTCACGAGCTCCAAAACTTAAGGGTTCGAGTGTTGCAAGGTCCAAATGAACAAGCTTACGAGGATTCGCATAACCGATATGCGAAGGATGAGGGGTTGATGAGTATGCTTAAGCAAACTAACGACAACATTGTTTTCAAGATTGAGTTTGTCGCGATGCAAACGCATATGTGAGGGGTTGGGACCTGAGGTGGGATGGTTTCTTTGTTATTTATGATGAATGTAGTAGTAGGGGTTGGGGACTTGTGGTTTCTTTTGTTGTTCTTGCTTCCTGTTCATTGTAGATGTAGATGTAGATAGGGGTTGTGGTTTCCTCTATCGTAAGCTTGTACATGTATGGTTGATGAATGTAAGGGGTCGTTTGATCCCGATTTTCTTTGTATACAGTGTTCGAACCATAAAACACAAACACAAACTTATAAATGCTATTAATCGAACCATAAAACACAAACACAAACATATTATGTATAAGAAATTGGATGCATAATAGAGTATTGATAGGAGTGAACCATCACTAAAGATTAACCCATATGTAATACTTCAAGTTACATAATATCGTTTGGCATGTACCAAAAAGATGAACCCATCACACTACCTCCACCCAGCCCTTGGTCTATCCAAACAAAGGTAATATAGTTCAAGTTACATTAGCCAAATTACATACGTAATATACAACCAAATTAAAACTGTTTTTTTCTACACATTACATAATCCCAAAAGATGAACCCTTTTGTCAAACTTCAAAAGCTTCTACTGGATGAACCAGCAAGTGATCAACTATACCTGCACAATCAAAATATGCAATGTATTGAGGTTAGTATAATATGCAATGCAATGTATCCAAAAAATTTGCTAAACAATTCATTAGACTCACCTAGTCAAAATAACACCACTTTGTTTCCCATTAATCTTGGTGCCCTTAGACCCAATACGCAATTAGTGATTTTAACATCACTTATTGGTCTAAAAAAACCCGCACCCCTAGCTCCCACATTCACTGAACCAACACCTGTTGTCTTCTTCATATAACCACCCTCTCTAATGACAATACCATCCGTTTTTTTCCTGTTAACAGCATCATCCTCATCAACCATTTTTCCTTTTCCCTTATCCACAGACCTCTTAACCAACTTTTTATTCTTCTCGAATTCAGCATCAACATCACCACAACCTTTTTTTTCAAGTGTATACTTCTCTCCCTAGTTGAAGTACTACTCCTAAAAGGAGTTGAAGTACTAGTCCTAAAAGGAGTTGAAGTACTAGAGCACCGCAAGCTAGCATCTTCTTCTACCCATCCGACAACCTCCCCACATTCACCCTCTAAATCAATGTTTTTAAATAGTATTCAGATAACCTCTGTTTTTTGTGAGCAACAAACAAATCTACAAAACCATCCTGACAACCTAGTTCGAACATTATGTACACATCATTGTCTGTATGAATCAACTTCAACCCTTCTTCTAATGATTTGCTAGGCAAACAAAAGAACAGTGCCCATTTTTCTCCCCTTATGCGTGATAACATATGATCCGGACCAATACTAAGATATGTCTATCAGAGACAAATGCACAAAGTGTAGAAACATTCCCTTGTACATACCTCAATGGAGCAAATTCAAAGAATCCATTATTGTGCATGCTGAACACAGTTTCATCCTGATAAGCAATTAAACCTGCCACCGTTTAAACTCAACGTCAATAGTTAATTAAAGTAACAAACTATTCACATTTATCATTTTAAGTCAAACATCAAGTCTAAAGAGCTACAACAAACAGTTATGCAGACAAGTGCAGACTCAAGTATACAGGCTCAAATGAAGCAGTGTAATGCAATGTTATATATCTCACTACATTGTACAAGACATCAATCCTACTTACTGAATATGCAAACCTATTTATTATGTATCTTGTATAGTTTTAGTTTAGCTAATAATTCAATGTGACAACTTAGTGGTATAACAGTACAACTGCTATGCCAAACACTCCTACATTGCCATTCTAACGGCCTACTTAGAACCATAATACTTTGTTTATCCTAAACCAATCAGGGCACTCAATCATGACACTTAATATCAGCATAAAACAGTCTATCAAAAAGATCACAACTTCCAACATAAGAATTAAAATGACACATAAATGAAGTATAATACATTAACATACCCTCCCTCCTCCTCCCACTCCCAACAGGCCTTCCGCTCTTCCCTTTTTGCGTCATTGTACTCGGATTATCACTCACCTCCCTCTTCCTCCCACTCCCAACAGGCCTTCATCTCTTCTTTTTTAGTGACATTGTACTCGGATTATGAATTGGTACAGAAAAAGTTACCTTTTTTCTTGGACTTCCCCTCCCTCTTTTTGTCTCTACAACTACCTCTTGGAAGATGTTATATGTGCTGATACCATAAATGTTGTGTTACTACATACTGTTGCATATGCATTTGATTATATCGCTGTTGATTCTGTTGAAAATTGTAAAAAACTAGAAGGGGGGTTGAATAGTTTACCAATTAAAAACTTTGTTTTGAAACTTATTGAAAGATCAATTGATATTGATCTTGGATATGTTGATGAAATATGCAAGCAATATGTAAAGAGTAAATAAGGAAAGAAATGATCAAACCACAACAAGTTGTTTATAGTGGTTCGGTCTACAAGGACTCTTTTCCTTGCTCTACTCCACCCCCAGTCTCACACACGAGAGTTTAACTTCACTAGTCAACAAGCTCCTTTCACGTGTGGAGAAAACCTTTACACTTCGCTTACACTATTTCCGACACTAAGCTAGATGTCGAGTTCTTTCCAAGGTACAACTACTCCCACACAATGTATTTTGAGGACTAAAATACTAACCACTCACACTCACAAGATTATGATGGTTTAATACAACAATGAAGTATGAATCAACACTAGATCATACAACACTAAACAAACAAGACTTCCAACTTCTCGTTTGAAGCTTGAATGTGACTTGATCTTCTTTGCTACAAAAGAGATCACTAATATGATATGAAACCGAGTTAAAAGGTTAGAGAGAAGATATGTATGAGAGTATGATAGAAAGGGATGAAAACTACTTGGTTTGGCTTTGCTATTTATAGCCAAAACCATCAAGAAGATTCACGGACCGCGGACCCCTTAAAAGGGTTCCGCTTTGTGGATTTTAGTGCCGCTGTCCGACGACCAAGATATCAAGATCTTGCCAAAGTCAACCATATCTATGTAAGATTGTGTAAGATATGAAGAGTACAACCCATAAAATATCTAATGAAATCTTTCAATGATTTCCATGATGCATTACATGATGTCATGTGTTGTCTTTCTATATTTAGAAATATGCAAATGCATAAGTAATGTTTAGTTTTAAGAAACTAAAACATTCTAAAACTACTATCATACATTATACTTAGACTCATATTGAGATATGATTAGTCACAATGTAAATGCTTAAATGATGAAGATATTGTTTAAAAAGCTTGTTTTAATATCTATTAAACTTGACAAGCTTTAAGCTTTTATACAAATTAAATTTACTTTTGTCGTTAACAAAACTTAGGTAAAGATCAAAAATATAAATAACGCTTAATGACGATATTTGTATTAACAATCTCCCTTTTGTTGAGGACAAAATATAAATTTTATTTTATAAAAGATACAAAGTTTGTGCAAGAGTTATAAAAATATTAGTTTAGAACTTGAAAAGGAAATGATAATGCAAGTGTATGATGTTTGACTTTTTCGAAAGTCAAAGTGTTCATTAGTTGATGCATGATGTTGACTTTTCGTAAAGTCAGTATGCATTGACTTTTAAGAAAAGTCAAGTATTACTAATGAAGTATCCTGCTTGACTTTTCGTAAAGTCATGTATGCGCTTGACTTTTCGTAAAAGTCAAATATAAACAAGTTCAAGTTCTATATTTTCTCCCTTTGTCTCAACAAAAGAAGAGGCGATGCGGAATGTAATGAGCCCGGCCATTATCTCCCTTGATCAAGGCCCCCGAATTGGGTGCTTAATGGAAGATACATGGATTGTGAAAATAAAGCTACAAAAAGAATGTTAGTAATAATGATCATTCACAAGCATTTCCAAACACTATGTAATGGCACCAACAATATAATAAACATCATTCATTAGTTAAAATTTTCATGAATAAAGATCATGAAAGAGAACACAATGATGTGTTTTAGTACAAGAAAATAAATATTCCTAAGAAAAGAGAAACTTAGAAATCCTAATCTATGATCATCCTAATGAGATGGAGGATGAGAAAGAGCGCTGAGGCGCTCAAGGATGCGATTGAGGATGAACTCATTTCTCTTGAAGTCATGGACCATAACCCGGTCCTTTCAGCGGTTTGGGCCGCTTGCTCAAGTTGAGCAACCATGCCTAGGGGGTAGTATGTTTGGGAAGGTTGTGGTGGTGGTATGGTAGATGTGTTGGTGGTGTTGGGGATGTTTGGGGTGGTCATGATGGAGGCTAGCAAAGCATTTTGCATTTGCATAGTCTCACTAGGTGAGAATCCACCATGCCTTTGAATTGGTGGAGGTTGTGAAGTTCCGCTTGAATCTCTCTCAGTGGGATCGGCATCCCACATGCACTCCTCAATGTCCTCGAGATGAGGGACATTGATGGGGAGTGGATGGTCCCCATACAAAGGACCATGAATGCCATTGTGAATGGGGTGGAAGAGAAGAGGCTTAGGCCCTTATGGGGCGTTTGGGTCAAAATATGACTGGAGGTGACTCATGAGCGATCCGCTCAATTGTGCCAAAGGATGGCAATGGTGGTGGATGATTTGGCCTAGAGGCAAGTCATCCAAGTCCTCCAAGAAAGGATTTGGTGAAGTTGGTGGAGTGAAAATAACCCATAGGAACGAGAGTTGGAGACCTTGGTGGTGAAGGTGGTGGGGTGTTTTGGATGTTTGGATGGGCGCCGGTGGAGGTAAAGTTGGTGTTTTGTAGGTGGTGGAGTGGTGATTACAATGTGTGATTGAGTAGGTGTAGCCAAGGTAAGGCTTGTATCATCTCGGATGGGAGATGAGATTGTGAGTGGAGAAGACTGGGATGAGAGCTAAGGTTAACGAGCAACAAGGCCTCACACTAATTCTAGCGGTTTTCTTGCAAAGTTTAGAGAGGATTTTGTCATTTTTGACTTGGGTTTTCTTTGCTAGATAATGGTAAGAATGAAGAAGGTGTGAGGATGATCATGGTAAAACCTCTCAATTTATAGAAGTGAAAATTATGGAGAAATGTGTTTGATTTGATGTTAAACCATTGAAGAGACGAGGTTCCTAATGATTTGGAAGTGGGTTGAATGCTAGTCATATCACCCAAGTCAATCCATACAAGAGAGATGGAGTGAAGAAGAAAAGATTTGCAATAAATGTGCTAATGAGTGGAATTTCCTAACAATCAGATTACCACGGATTTGAAGGTACCAAAATTTGGTTCCTTCCTTTATGCCAAAGGGCTCCTTGGGTGGATTTTTCAAATTTTGAATTTTGGTGGGAAATTGATTTCTTATATACCTAAGTGAATTATACTAGTTCTAATAAGAGTATAAACTAGTTAAGATTGAGTTATAAGTAATGGATGGTAATTTGGAATCACGAAAGAGTCAAAATTCGAAAGTTACCGGAGGATCCACGGCACCAAAAATTTACACGGTCGGAACCGTAAAAGGGTGCCGTCTGGTCCGCCTGCATGTGCACGGCGGTACCATTTACATAACGGACGGTACCAAATCGTTGGTGCCGTCGATCCGTAGTCAGTAAAACTTCACGTAGTATGTTTTAGGTGTCGGGGACTTTCCGAAACCACGAAATTTTTCTCAAAACTTGTGACACTAAACATTTCTAGTTAGAAAAGTAAATAACACATGTATAAACATAGTGGAGCATAGATTTTGAGCAAGGCTTTTGATTTTCACATTATAGTGAAAATGGGTAAAATTGATAGCATACTTGTGCTATCCCCCCGCATGAGATTGTTAGCATACAACATTGTTTCAAGTTATATTATCATCCTACATAATAAAACAACTAAATAGTATCAAAAATTAATGATAATGTATTGTTCCAAACACTCCTTAAAGTACCCCATTTGTCCAACTTCTTGTAAATCTTGTTCATCATCCTACCAAGGCACTTGAACATTCCCTTAGTTTGCTTGAATTCATTGATTCATTCTCGATCTCGGAAGAGACGATAATACTCATGAGGTGGAAGATGAGAGCTTGGAAGACCATCCTCGAGCTATTTGATGATGATGATGATGGAGTTGGAGGTTTTGCTCTCTTGCCTTTTGTCTTAGCAACTCGTTCATCACTCAAAGGTACAAAGATGTGAGGGATGAGTTCATAGTGAAGGTGCATCCCTTTTGGGGTTGGTGTAATTGGTGCAAAGTTTCTATAGAGACGGGTGAGAAGCATTGATTGGTCCCGAACTAGTCATCTTTATATCAGCCAACCACTTGTGAATGGTCAACCGTAAAAGTCAAACTAATCTAGGACCAAAGACAATTAAAATCCATGGGAGTATAGTGTTATATCCCCGGGTCGTTAAGTCCCAACGAGGTGTGTAAACTGTAATACAACGATCGTGTGTCTTTGAAATGATATCGAATATACAAAACAGAATCGATTGACTAACACTAGGAATGTGAATAGTAATAGCTCATCACGCGCTATGTCGTTTAAAAGCGTGCAATCGAAACCTAAAAGCGTAAAAGATATTATTGGAAAATAAATTTTACACTATTAAATTAATTAATATAAATTAAAATGAATTAAATGTATTTAATAATGAATTAAGTAATAAGAAAATCTAAAATTAACTTAAATAAATGAAATAAAGAATCTAAAAAAAAAAAAAAAAAAAAAAAAAAAAAAAACTTTATACATGAAATAAAAGATAAAATAAGATATACACAAGTCCAATGGATCAATATAAGCAGGAAAATGGACTGTGGTAGTGTGAACTTAAGGTTTAGACAGTTAAGCTTTTTGAGCTTAACTTGGATGGAATGAAAGCTTGTAAAAGCTTGGTATAAGCTCCACACAGGAAAGTAAAGGAAAAATAATATATGTACAAGTATAAACAAGCATGTGTACCGGATTTTATCAAATAAGCTTGTAATAAGCTAATAAGCAATTCAGAGAATCCGAATCTTCTTGAACCATTACTAAGGTATCTTTGAGGAGTTGGTAATGGTGTAAGTTCACCGATTTCTCGATTAAGCTGTTATGAATGGGCAAACAACAAACTCCTATAGGACTTATCAAATAAGCTCATGAGAGCTCAACTAGCATCCGGCGAGTATGATAGATTAGCCTCACATAAGGCCAAAATCACAAGCTCAAGGTCAATGAGAACTTTTCATGAACTTAGAAAACAACTCCAACTACAGGTTTGCTTCGTGTAGTGAGTAAGATGGGACAAACAAGGAGAAAGTGATTCAGTATTCTAATAAGCTACAAACTGAAAAAAAAAACAAGCATAAACATAACAAATAAGCTACAAAGGCAAAAACAACTAGGAATAAACAAAGGCTAAACAAATCAGCAGAATCCACATAAGTGAATCATCAAGATCAAGTGAATCGGCAGAATTAAAATAAGCACATAAATAAGCTATTAAACATGACAAATAAAAATTATCAAAAATAGAATAAGCAAGATTAGCAACAAAACATTAAAATTCTAAAAGCACTAAACATGAAACTAAGTAACAAAGACATAGGAAAATAAACAATTAAATCAAAAACAGGAAAACTAGAAATTTTAATTTTTTTTAGTTTATGATCAAAGTTGACTAAGGTGAACTTTGATCTGAATCTAATGACAGAATATGGAATATTAAACAACATAAACATGAATTAAACAAAGATAAACAACAATTAAACATATATGCAAGATTATGAGTTCTAACAATCTCACAGTGCTCATAATGAGATTGTCAAGTGTCAAATTGACTTTCTACCATGCTACACCACTTGATTAAGGTTTCACTGAGGTAAAGGTCATATGAGGAGTATATCAAACAAGAACAACCACAAACATAACCCTAAACACATATTCACTATTAGATCCAAACAATCCTTTAATGGACTGTTATGCAGTTTTTCAAAACAAAAGACTATGTAAACCAATTTCATCAAATCCAGAGGAACCAAAGTGTCAAAATGGACCTTTTTCAGCATAAACAAGTAGTCACAAATGTTCACACCTAGGATTGTCAAAAACTAGCATATTGACAGTCAAGTGCAATATCAAACCACAATCAAATCCAAAACATAACAACCTAAGATAAAGCTATAATAACACTAACAAACAAGATAGAAACATAGAAACATGAAAATTGAAGCATTAAAAGACTAGAACAATAAAATGCAAAATGGTAAAAGGGCTTACAAGTGAAATCACTGAAAATGAGAACCATGGTCATGAGAACACATCCTAAGGCTTTCCACAAAGCTTCTAAACCAAAGGCAATCCACAATTAACCTTGCTCCATGCAATTTCACCTGTGGTCACTTCATTATTTTTGGTTTTCATTGTTTTTCTTGATTTTAGTGTTTTTTCAATTTTAAAGTCTAAACTTGTTTTAAGGTCTCTAAAAGCTTTAAAGCTTTGTCAGGAGCTTATATGAGCTTAAAGAGTCCATGAAACAACTACATAACAAGAATTTAAAGAGCATGAAATTTAAAGGTAATTTAAGGAAAAACTTGAAACTGAAATGATACTTGAAACTAAACTGGAAATAAGGTTTCATTACACTAATTTAAGGAAAATACAACATTGAAAGCAATAAAATGACTTGAAATTAAAGAAATCAGTAAATTTAATTAACTACGTGACCTAGGCTAATCCAAAGGTATTTAATCTAAAGAAAGCATTTAAATTCTATACTACATGACCAATGGCTAGCCCAAAAGTAACTTCTTCTTTTGCCTCTCCTCCGATATTTATAGTCATTTGAGTTCCCACCATTTTCCTCGTAAATCCACTTTAATTTTTGACCATTGATTGAAAGAGATGATCCTAGCCTTTGAATTCACTTTTGGCGCCAAAAGTGGTACTAGTTGATTGAGGCGTTCTTACGTAATTAATGCTTCTTGTTCACATGTAGAGGTGGAGAGACATGTTTGGTAGGTTTAGAAGTCAAGTGGTGGAGTTGATAGCAAAAGGTGGTATGTGATGGTACAGTGAAAGGTAAAGTTGTGGGAATGCATTAATGGTGGTTGTGGGCTGGTATAGGTGTGTAGGAGAGGGTGGTGAGTGGGTGAGCAAGTGGAGGTGGAATACCGAGGGAGGTGGAAGGGTGGTATCCGGTTTTGGCGGGGTATGTGAGGTAGAGGGAACAGAAGTTTGGTTTGTTGGTATTGACCATATATTATTTAAGGACCGGATATTATTTAGTGGAGTGTCTGCTGAAACGTATGCCTTGGCAGAAACCATCGTAGCATTATAACTTCAAAGAAACCATTGATTCAAAGAGAATCAAAATAGCTTCAATGAAACCATCATCATCGTGAGAATCAAACTTTCACTCTTTTATACGATTCATATAAAACACATTTTCATGATATTTGTAACATTTATATGGTCATTTATGTGTTTTGGTCATTTTGTGGGTTTAAACAATATAAAATATATGTGTATTTAGACATATCAAATCCTCACACTAAACTATTGCTAGTCCTAGCAATATTTATGAAGTTTTAATGGATTTTAAAGAACTCTTTACCAAAAGCCATTACTACGGAGTAGCCAATTATTTTAGTTCAAGTAAGAACTTTGGTACAATGATAACCAAATGATTTTGAGCAAATCATAAGTCATGAACGGATTTGATTTGTCTTTACCAAAAGCCGTTTATACGGACTAGCCAACTCTTAGATAAATTATCAATATTATCTTTGGTGAGTTGATTACCAATTATGGTTTTCAATGACCTTTACCACAAGCCATAAACTTGGGCTAGCCAACTCTTCACTAATTAAAGATATGGTGAGTGAACACCATACAATTTTGGGCAAATTGCAAGCCATAAACGGATTTGAGATATCTTTACCAAGAGCCGTTTGCTCTGGATTAGCCAATCCTTATGTGGGTTAGACATGGTGGACTGATTACCATTTGTTGTGTTTAGTACATAGTACTTCCACTAAAAAATTTTAAAATTTTGCCATTTTGGGGAAAAGGGACTAAAGGGTGCATTTATGATCAAATTCGCGAATTTCCCCACACTTAGAAATGAATATTGTCCTCAATATTCAAAGTACCATTGTTATGCGAAACTTAGAACGTAAAAAGATAACATTACTAGCAAAGTGTAGAAACACAACAATTATTCTCTTTTTTTTTTTTTTTTTTAATATTTACAATTTTCATTCATTTTTAGATCTATATACAACATGTGGGCATCTCCCCACACTAGGATTGGTACACACGGTGAAAACCCATGTTTAACTATTTTTTGATTACCGAGTCGCTAGCTTGACTCGACCTCGAATTAAATGGTTCATGAGGAAATGATGGATGAGAAATTGGAGTGGGGTTACCACTCGTAAGTATGAATAGGAAGGCAAGGAAAATATTTTTGGTTTTCGATTTTATATATATGTACAAAGAAAAAGGAAAAATATTTTGTGTTTTATATTGTTTTGGAATTGAAATATGATATTATATGTAATAAATGCATTCTCACCACAAACACTTCACCTCACCTCACATACCCCTGTTTTGCTATCAACTCTACCACTTGACCTCTAAACCCACCAAACATGTCCCTCCACCTCTACAAGTGAACAAGAAGCATTAATTGTTGCGAAGCGTCAAGTTGTAGTATAGTGGTAAGTATTCCCTTTGTCACGCGGGTGACCGGGTTCGATCAAGCGGTGGCGCCAAATTTGATTGGTCCCGAACTAGTCATCTTTATATCGACCAACCACATGAATGGTCAACCGTAAAAGTCAAACTAATCTAGGACCAAAGACCAATAAAATCCATGGGAGTATAGTGTTATATCCCAGTCGTTAAGTCCCAACGAGGTGTGTAAACTGTAATACAACGCGTGTGTGTCTTTGAAATGATCTTGAATATACAAAACAGAATCGATTGACTAACACTAGGAATGTGAATAGTAATAGCTCACACATTTATGTCGTTTAAAAAGCGTGCAATCGAAACCTAAAACGTAAAAGATATTATTGGAAAATAAATTTTACACTATTAAATTAATTAATATAAATTAAAATGAATTAAATGTATTTAATAATGAATTAAGTAATAAGAAAATCTAAAATTAACTTAAATAAATGAAATAAAGAATCGAAAAAAAAAAAAAAAAAAATTATTATTTTTATGAATTTTAAAGTCTAAACTTGTTTTAAGGTCTCTAAAAGCTTTAAAGCTTTGTCGAGCTTATATGAGCTTAAAGAGTCCATGAAACAACTACATAACAAGAATTTAAAGTGACTTGAAAATTAAAGGTAATTAAGTAAAACTTGAAACCGAAGATACTTGAAATTAAACCAAAATAAAGTTTCATTATACTAATTTAAGAAAGATTACAACATTAAAGCATTAAAATGACTTGAATTTAAAGCGATAAACTACATTAACTATGTGACCTAGGCTAATCCAAAGGTTTCTAAATCGCTACACTACATGACCAAGGCTAGCCCCGATATTTAATCTAAAGAAAGCATTTAAATTCTATACTACACGACCAATGGCTAGCCCAAAAGTAACTTCTTCTTTTGCCTCTCCTCCGATATTTATAGTCATTTGAGTTCCCACCATTTTCCTCGTAAAATCCACTTTAATTTCGACCATTGATTGGCGAGAGATGATCCTAGTTTTGAATTCACTTTTGGCGCCAAAAGTGGTACTAGTTGATTGAGGCGATTCTCTTGTAATTAATGCTTCTTGTTCACATGTAGAGTGGAGGAGACATGTTTGGTAGGTTTAGAAGTCAGTGGTGGAGTTGATAGCAAAGCGGGGTATGTGATGAGTGCAGGGAAAGGTAAAGTTATGGGAATGCATTAATGGTATTTGTGCAATTTGGTATAGGTGTGTAGGAGAGGGTGGTGAGTGGGTGAGCAAGTGGAGGTGGAATACGAGGAGGTGGAAGGGTGGTATCTGGTTTTGGCGGGGTATGTGAGGTAGAGGAAAGCAGGAAGTTTGGTTTGGTGGTATTGACGGATATTATTTAAGGACCGAGATATTATTTAGTGGAAGTATCTGCTAAAACGTATGCCTTCAACAGAAACCATCAACAAGATTATAACTTCAGAGAAACCATTGATTCAAAGAATCAAAATAGTTTCACGAAACCATCATCATCAGCCAGAATCAAACTGTTTGACTCTTTTTATACGATTCATATAAAACACATTTTCATGATATTTGTAACATTTATATGGTCATTTATGTGTTTTTGGTCGTTTTGTGGGTTTAAACAATATAAAATATATGTATTTAGACACATATCAAGCATCCGTATGGAAGAGCAACCGATCCTTGAGTTGGAATATCGTCATTCTCCTAGCGATGTAGTAGGCTAAATTGAATGGTTGTCGGGTGGACAAGTTGTAGAGCATGTGACAAAAGCAGCGTTTATGTGATCCCTATTTCTATGGTGCTAATGACGTTGGCTCTAAGTAGCTCCTCCCGTTTCTTAAATTCGGGCTTAAGTTCATTTAGCTCCATTCCATATGGATCTCGGTTTACCTCTTTTCCTTTCGGGTAACTCGGGTTGTATCACCCTTTGGGTTAAAAGGTGTTCGCGGATGGCATCCTTATCGGCCAAGCGGGTTTGGTAGGGAGGAGTGCGGTCATTGATTGCATCAAGAGCGGTGGTGACCACTTATCCGAGTAGACACAAGTCCTCGGTTGGGAATTCCTAGCACTTGAGCAAAGTTGGCTAAGGTGATGGTGTAGTCGTTTTGATTGATTTTAAACCTAAGACAAAATTCATCATCGTCTTCATCACTAAAGCCGGTCACACTAGCATAGAATTCTAACACAAACCTAGGACAAATTGGTTCATCGATCTCAAGAAGACAATCGAATTGAATGGCGGCTAGTTCTTCATGGAGATTGGTATTTTCAAGGAAGGATGAGTGAATGGTTCTACCTCATGGAAATACCTTGATTCTAGACCCTAAATATTTCTACTTGTTCCTTGGAAAGTCCTTTGGTTTTGTGGTGTTTGGGAATATAGCCAAGGTGTCTTTGTGATCATAGAATCTTACTGGCTACCATGGTTATTCCTAAGGACAAGAATTAATATGTTAAAAATGAGAATAAATTTTATCGCTTTTGGTTCTAGTGTGTGCCTATATGAAAGCGATTTGGAGTTGCGGTTATCTCGACTCATTTTATGCACAAAAATGGTTTTAGTGGGGTGTTTGGCAAATACCATGAGATAACCCAAATGCTCCTAATTCAATGTGGCTTCATTTGAATATACCGGGAATGCATATTAGTTATGCAATACCTTTAGTATTCAAGAGCATGCAAGTGATGAAAATCTAACGTTTCTATTTGTATTAATAATGAAAAATTGTTTTCCTACAGGTGAAGCTTTTCAAAATTTTTGACATAGGGTGTTTGGTTATTTGAATAAGGCCTTATATTCATTATCTATCAATTAGTGGGAAGCATGATTTGTTTATGTAATATGATAATGTAGTACCTAATTTCAATGACTAGTTATGCATTTTGCCAATTGAATTCATATTTGGTATAAAACATACATAAAACCCTATGTAATGATTTGTGATAGTTTGTGCATAAATAAGAATCCTAGACTCGAATTAAGAGATAAAATGTAGTTAGGATACTTACAATGATGTTATCTTCGATGATTAGTGAGTGGAAGGTATCAATAATGAGCTTGGTTTAATGTTTACGTTTTGGTAAAGTGGGTTTTGAGGAAGAGGATGTTTTGTATATAGCGGTTTTGCTACATAGACACCACGGACGAGGCGGTACCAAATTTTGGTTCCGTCGTGTTGTCGTTGGTGCCGTAGCTACGATGTGGTGTACAATACAAAATTGTTTTGTTTTGACTATTCTAATGTTTTGGGCTATGTTTATCCTACATGTTTGGTTTCATTAACCCTAAACCAAGTCTAAGAAGATTAAAAGGTTCTCGTTTAAGAGGCTTAGTTAAGATGTCGGCAATGTTGTCTTGGAGGATACTTTCTCGATTGAGATGTTTCCTTTTGAACATTGTCGCGAAGAAAGTGATAATGATTTCAATATGCTTTATGCGAGCATGTTGAGCAGGATTCTTCTTTGAGATCGATGGCTCCTTTGTTGTCGCGAAAGTATCACAATATCGTTGAGATAAATTACGTAATCTCGAGAGCTTGCTTCATCCAAAGAGCTTGTTGACATGCTTTTCTGGTGGGCGTACTCGGCTTCGATGGTTGAGATAGCTAAGGCGGTTTGCTTCTTTGCAAACCATGAGGTGAGACAATGTCCAACAAAGTGCAAATACCACTTGTACTTTTCTATCGACATAATCACCGGCATGATCCAGTCGGCATACACTATGGTTTCTACATCCGTTCCTTTGGGATACCATAATCCTAAACACGTTGTTCCTTTAATGTATCTAAAATCCTTTTACGGACTTCTAAGTGTGATGCCTTTGGGTTTTCTTGAAAGCGAGCACATAGACAAACACTTAACATAATGTCGGGTCTACTAGCCGTAAGATAGAGTAGGCTACCAATCATTCCTCTATATTTAGTGTTATCTACGGATTCACTTCTTCGTCCTTGGTAAGTTTAGTGTCCAGGGACATGGGTATTAGTTGGTTTGGAATCTTCAAGACTAAATTTCTTAAGCATGTCTTTTATATATTTAGATTGGTTAAAAATATGCCATCTTCTAGTTGTTTAATTTGAAGTCCTAGAAAGAAATTTAACTTCACCCATCATACTCATTTCAAACTCGTGGTGCTTGATTTTAGAGAAATCATCACATAGCTCTTGACAAGTTGATCCGAATATAATGTCATCAGCATATATTTGAACAATGATAATATGTGATTCCTTTTCTTGGTAAAAGAGTATTATCTACTAATCCCATAGTGTATTTATTATCAATAAGAAAAGTCTTAAGTCGGTCGTACCAAGCTTTTGGTGCTTGCTTAAGACCATACAATGCTTTCTTGAGTTTGAAGACATGATGTGGTTTCTCAAAGTCGGTGAAACCGGGAGGTTGAGCAACATACACTTCTTCATTAATAAACCCATTAAGAAAATCACTTTTAACATCCATTTGAAATAATTTAAAGTCATAAGCACATGCATAAGCAAGTAATATTCTAATAGATTCGAGTCTAGCTACCGAAGCATAAGTTTCATCATAATCAATACCTTCTTGTTGATTATAACCTTGTGCAACAAGCCTAGCTTTGTGTCTAGATATTATACCATTTTCATCCATTTTATTTCGAAAAACCCATTTCGTTCCAATTATGGTTTGATCTTTAGGTTTTGGAACTAATTTCCAAACATCATTTCTAACGAATTGGTTTAATTCTTCTTGCATAGCAATTACCCATGATTCATCTTTTATTGCTTCATTTATGTTTTTCGGTTCTATGGTGGATACAAAACAAAATAATTACTTTGATTTTGGGCTTGTGACCCAAGGTTCTTTGATTAAGTTGTCTTATGACCTTTCTAAAGGATGACTTTTAGATTCTTTGATGTTGACAATCTCCTTATTTAATGGTTCATCTTCCTTGTTATTATTAATTATTTCTTGACTTTCTATCATTTGACTTTCAACTAAGTCATCATCTACCAAAGGTGATGTTTTAGAGGGAGGTGGACTTTAAGTCGAATGTTATGTTCAACGATTCCTCGACTATCATTGTTTCTTTGTTTAGGACAATATAAGCTTTACTAGTTTGAGAATAACCAAGAAATACACCTTCATAAGACTTTGGGTCAAACTTGGTGAGATAATCCTTAGTATTAAGAATAAAGCATTTACAACCAAAGACTACAAATATCCTAACGTTGGCTTTTACCTTTATAAAGCTCATATGGTGTTTTGTTTAAGAAAGGACGTATTAAGACTCTATTCAAAATATATGTAGAAGTGTCAAGCGTTAGACCAAAACTTTTGAGGAATATTTTGTTCATTAAGCATTGTTCTACTCATTTCTTGAATTGTTCTATTTTTCGTTCTACTACTCCATTTGATTGAGGTGTTAGTGGGCGAGAAAAGTTATGTGTTATACCATTTGTATCACAAAAGTTTCTAAATTGAGTTTCGTTGTCAAATTCACGACCATGATCCGTTCGGATCGACACAATTTAACACCTAGTTGGTTTTGAATTTTCTTGCTAAAATTTCAAATTTATCAAAAGCTTCATTTTTGGTTTTCAAAAACAACGTCCAAGTAAACCTTGAGTAATCATCTACTATGACCAAAGTGTATAAGTTGCCTCAAGTAGCTTCTTATAGCGGATGGTCCAAACAAGTCCATATGTAATAATTCTAGACACTTAGATGTGGACACCATATTTTTAGATTTGTGACTACTATGGGTTTGTTTACCAATTTTGCAAGCGTCGTAAAAGTGTTGGTCATATTTTAGTTTTGTAAATTCCTAACTAGCTCTTTTGAAGATAGGTTTTGTATAAGTCTCATATTAGCGTGACCTAGCGTCTATGCCAAAGAGATGAGCTATCGTCTAGTTGTTAGGCAAAGTTTGTCATTAGATGTTTTATCTATTTTCATGACGTATATGTTATTTTTCCTAACTCCTTTAGCTATGGTGATACCATCTTTTAGTATTTTACTACCATTTTCATCAAATAGTACTTTATACTTTTTATCACATAATTGGCTAATACTAAGTAGATTAAATCCTAACCTATCCACATGAGCAACATTTTCAATAGTTATGGAGTTATGAGCAATCGTACCTTTGCCAATAATTTTGCTTTGAGATTGCTACCAAAGTGACATTACCTCAGTCATACTCTTGGTATGATGAGAAGAGACTTTGTTGCCCGTCATGTGTCGTGAGCATCCACTATCTTTTATCCATTCATCGGGTTCCAATTCAACTTTCAAGCATACCTAAGAAGCAAATAACTCAAGCATTTGGTCCCCAATATCTCATGGGTCCGTTTGGGTTAAACATACCATTTATTTGATTCATGTATGGAAACGATGGGTAAAGTTCCATGACATGTAATCACGGAGTTTGATATGGTCTAGGAAAGTTTTGTTTCCAACCGTTGTGTTGGTAGTTGGGTACATACGTTGTGGTTGCTCTTAGGGCAGGCGTTTGGCAAAGGTGTTTTATATCGTTGTTGAGTAGTTTTGATCTAAATTCATTTTGGCAAGTCCTACTCACGATGTAACAGTGGTTTTAGTTTAACACTATCATTGGTTTTCTTTGTTACTTTGACAAATTGATGCGGTCCGTATTGCGAACATTACATCTGTTGAAGTACCACGGTACCATTTTGTTCAGCGGATGGAACCCTTATTTTGGTTCCGATGCAGTCAAATCTTTATCTTCGCGGCGGTTTTGATGAATGTTAGTCCTTTTCGACCGTTTGTTTTGACTCTTTGGAATTAATACCTCATTAAATCCTAGCCCATTCATGTCTCACGGTGTTTTATGGTTTTAACTATTTCATCGGCAAGGCGATGTTTTTGTTAAACCTTTTAAACTTAGAATTATTTTCGATTAGAACCTCTTGTGTGAGCTTTAGTTTTCTATTTCAAGATTAAGCTCTTGACATGATTTACAATCATCGTCATTTGCTTTTCCTTTTTCAAGTCGTTTGCTTTTCTTTCAACTCATATACTTCATTTTCCAAAAATTCCTTTTGGTTTTAAAAATTTATTTTAGTTATGATTTTTAGACTTAGCTCACTTTAATTGATTATATTGTTTTGAAAAGTGTCATCATCGATAGAAGAATAAGAAGAGTCGGAAACTACCTCGTTTGACTCATGTGCCATTAAGCGATCTCTTCCTTGCTTGATTCTTCATCGTCTTCACTATCACTCCAAGCACCACTTACAAAAGCTCGTTGAGTTTTGCTTTTTGGTGGCAGGATATTCTCTATGAGATGACTTGCATTACCACTTCTAAAACATTTTCTTTCACCTTTACCCTTTTGTCATCCCGATCTTTTGGAATGGCTTCTTTTCTTCTCGAGGTTGTCTTACAAACTTTCCTCTTCTTCTAAAGAACTTCTTAAAATCTCTAACGGCCATGGCATACTCCTCATCTTCACTACGGAGCAAGATTAAATCGTCATCGCTTGATTCGCCTTTGCTTTTAGAGCAGCGGTTTGATCTTCTCCTTCTTCCTTTGATGATCTCGAATCTTTCTCCATTACCATTTCGTGAACTTTGAGGTTGCCAATTAGCTCGATCTAGTGACATTTTTAGAGATCTTTTGATTCTTCAATAAGCGGTCACTTTAAATTGTCCATTTGGGATGAAGTGCTCTAAGAAATTTCACGACAAAGTTCTTACTACGAAAAGATTCATCAAGTGCTTTAAGTGATGTAATAATAGTATTAAGCGAGCAAAGCCACAATCAATGGTTTCATCTTGGGGATAACAAATTGTTCATATTGTTGAACAAGAAGATCAATTTTGTTATCCTTGACTTGTGAATTACCTTGATGTGTAACAATTAAAGATTCAAAATATCTTTGGCGGTTTCACACATAAAATTCTTTCATATTCTTTTCTAGGTAAAGCATTATAAAGCATCATTTTAGCTTCATTATTTTTAGCAACTAATTTCTTTTGTTCATCAACGAAATATCCTTTGTTTGAGCTAAATCCCTTTAACAATAATAAACCAAAGATCTATATCTTTTGATTTTACATATGTTTCAAACGGTTTTCAATAGATAAATCCATTGGTTTCAAATAGTGGTGGTCTTTGCATAGATTGCCCTTCTTTAAAGTTTTCAGAATCCATGGATCGTTTCAAGTTTATAAAATACAAGTTATTTTAGAAATTCTTGAGCAACGAGGCTCTGGTACCAATTGTAGAAAACTAGAAGGGGGGTTGAATAGTTTACCAATTAAAACTTTGTTTTGAAACTTATTGAAAGATCAATTGATATTGATCTTGGATATGTTGATGAAATATGCAAGCAATATGTAAAGAGTAAATAAGGAAAGAAATGATCAAACCACAACAAGTTGTTTATAGTGGTTCGATCTATAAGGACTCTTTTCCTTGCCCTACTCCACTCCCGAGTCTCACTTTTCGAGAGTTTAACTTCACTAGTCAACAAGCTCCTTTCACCGCGAAGAAAACCTTTACACTTAACACACTATTTCCGACACTAAGCTAGATGTCGAGTTCTTTCCAAGGGTACAACTCTCCCACACACAATGTATTTTGAGGACTAAAATACTAACCACTCACACTCACAAGATTATGATGGTTTAATACAACAATGAAGTATGAATCAACACTAGATCATACAACACTAAACAAACAAGACTTCCAACTTCTCGTTTGAAGCTTGAATGTGACTTGATCTTCTTTGCTACAAAGAGATCACTAATATGATATGAAGCGAGTTAGAAAGGTTAGAGAGAAGATATGTATGAGAGTATGATAGAAAGGGATGAAAAACTACTTGGTTTGGCTTTGCTATTTATAGCCAAAACCATCGACATCCGGACGCGGATCCCTTAAAGGGTTCCGCCCGTTGTCAGATTTTGGTGCCGCCTAGTCGGCGACCAAGATATCAAGATCTTGCCAAAGTCGACTATATCTATGTAAGATTGTGTAAGATATGAAGAGTACAAATCCCACAAAATATCTAATGAAATCTTTCAATGATTTCGGATGCATTACATGATGTCATGTGTTGTCTTTCTATATTTAGAAATATGCAAATGCATAAGTAATGTTTAGTTTTAAGAAACTAAAACATTCTAAAACTACTATCATACATTATACTTAGACTCGTATTGAGATATGATTAGTCACAATGTAAATGCTTAAATGATGAAGATATTGTTTGAAAAAGCTTGTTTTAATATCTATTAAACTTGACAAGCTTTAAGCTTTTATACAAATTAAATTTACTTTTGTCGTTAACAAAACTTAGGTAAAGATCAAAAATATAAATAACGTTTAATGACGATATTTGTATTAACAAAAATGTTGAGAATACCGATAATGTGCCACAAATCAAGTCCTTAAAAATTGAAAATGAGCGATTGTTAAATGAGCTTTCCAATGCAAAGCGTCGTCTTCAATGGTGTCAAAAGATTGTCAAAATCGTGAACTTGCTTTGCAAAACAAGATCAACCGATTCGTTCAAAATCTTTTGATCCAAAATAGAACAAGCGGATGATGAAAAGCGTGTCTTTAAAATGTCAAATTTCAAAATATGAACAAGAAAATGCCAAAGTCAAAAGCGAATATGGTGTCATATTTGATTTGCTCAAAAGACTCGTGCAAAAGCGTCAAAAGATGTTGATGATCATCTTGCATATACCAAAAAGTTTTACTGAAATAATGGAAACACTCGCTCGAAAATCAAGATTTGTTACACACTATCCATGACTTAAAAGCGGAGTTGGTGAAACTTTAGCAAGATAAGATTAGTAACACAAATGTTCTTGCACCTGGAATACTTAAAATTGACACTAGAACATTTAATGGCAAACCACAAGACACTAATGTGCTTCCTTCCACTGATACAGGAATAGTTGCCTCTTTTCCCAACGCTAGCACTTTGCAGCTTAAGAGCAAAAACAGGAAGAATAGGAAGTTGCGACGTAAGAAAAGATCAATAAAGACCTCTGAAGTAGAAGAACACCTTAGGACTTTGAATAAAACTCAAGTTGCACCCAGTTTAGACATTGCGTTAGACAAATGTAATAGTAAAAGTGATGTAACGAATGCTGAACCTTTAACTAGTTTGAATGTTTTGTTTGAAGCATCTTGTGTTGGTTGTCGTAAAAGCATGTTTTCTGGTTGTCATGATAAATGTGTTGCTAATGCTATCTTATCTCGTAAGCGGAACAATAAACGGAATACCTCTAGGCCCATTAATGCTTCAAGTGCATGCTAGGTAAACCGCCTACTAATGTTTACCTTTCGATCATTGATGTACCCATTGAACCCACTTCACCTCCTAGGAAGAGAATATCACCTAGTGCATTCACTAAGACCAAAGCTAAGACTAGTTGGACTTGGCGAGATAGTTCTGAGAACATACCGAGTTTAAATGGATTCCCAGATCATTCACATGTGTGTGTCTAATGTACATGTGGAACCCTCTAACTCTTGGGTTCCACCTCTACTTCTATTCCACTGTGTCGTCTCTGTGTAATCTGGTGATGAGATCATCCTCTGGATTGTTGATAGCGGATGTTCCCGACACATGACGAAATTTCAAGCTGTTATCAAACTTTGTTTCAAAGTTCATTAGCGTTTGTCGGGTTTAGGAATGATCACCGCATCTATTATGGGCTACGGAGATTACATCAATGGGAACATCAAAATTAGCGAGTTTATTATGTGGAAGGTCTCGGTCACAATCTCTTTTCGTCGGTCAATTTTGTGATGGAGATTTGGAAGTTGCTTTTAGGGAGAAAACTTGTTTCATTAAGTGATCTACAAAGGAAGCGATCTTATGTCTAGAAACCACACATCAAGTCTTTACACAATCTCAATGCAAGACATGATTGCTTCTTCTCCCATATGTCTACTTTCTAAGGCAACATCTACAAAATCCTGGTTATGGCACCGTCGTCTTTCACACTTGAACTTTCAAACCATAACCAATCTTGCACGTTACAAACTTGTTGAAGGTCTCCCAAGATTATGGTATTCTAAAGATCATCTATGCTCCGCTTGTGAACAAGGGAAAAGCACTCGTGCTCACTTTCCTTCAAAAGTGGAACACAACTCCTAGCATGTGCTTTATCTTCTTCACATGGATTTGTGTGGCCCGATGCGTGTGCAAACAATTAATGGCAAATGCTACATTCTAGTAATTATTGATGACTACTCAAGATGGACTTGTGTTTATTTTCTTCAAAGTAAAGATCAAGCTCCATAAATGATCATCACCTTTCTTACGAAAGATGTTGTTCAGCTCCAGAACACAGTCAGACAAATCCGAGCAGACAAAGGAACTGAATTTGTTAATCAAACTCTTCTTGAATACTATGAGAAAGTGGGAATTGAGCATCAAACATCAATTGCACGGACACCAGAACAAAATGGAGTTGTAGAAAAGCGAAACCATACGTTAGTGGAAGCTGCAAGAACGATGTTGATAAATGCTAAACTTCAGTTACTTGTGGTTGAAGCGTGTCAGCGCATGCTACACTCGGAACCGTTCTATGATCGCTCGCCACAACAAAACACCTTATGAGCTTATCCATAACCATAATGAATCTAAAACACTTTCATGTATTTGGTTCTCTTTGTTACCCAAATAATGATCGTGATGACTTTGGAAAGCTCAAGGCTAAAGGCGACATTGAGTCTTTGTTGGATCTTGTGAAAACTCTAAGGGATTAGGATGCGGAATCGTCGTACAAGGAGATTATGGAAGCGATTCATGCATTTCGATGAGCTCACGAAATGGCTTCGAGCAAAACGACTTGGAACCCGGACATAATCGTCTAAACTTCCCCAACCCCATCATCGGTGAACCAAGCTTACGACTTACTCGTCAACAAATGGAGCGACTATTTGCTCCTCTATTTCGTGATGATATTGATCAACGTGCTCGGATGTATCACTGTTTCCATTGCTCAACGATAATAATCCAATACGATACACTACAACAACAAGCGTTGAAGAAGCACCTCAATTGATTCTACAACAATAGCCGAACAAACCGCATCAATGACGGCGAACCAAGCGATGATCTTAGAATCATGATGTACCTACACCGCAGATTATGATCCAAATCGTTCTTCAATCCTTTCGCTAATGAAGCGCCGCTTGATGTTGCGGAATCATCTACAAGCCATTTGAATCCTCCCAATCTGCATAATGTATATCAACATCAACCCACCACATCGTTGGACTAAATACCATCCTCTTGTGAACATTATTGGAAACCCGAATCAACCGATCGTAACTAGACAGCGCCTTAAGGCGACGGTGAACATTGCATTTATGCACTTACCGTTTGCAATCTGAACCCAAAAACATTAAAGAAGCAATGACTTATGACAACTGGATTGAATCCATGCAAGAAGAGCTTAATCAGTTTAAACATCTTAAAGTATGAGAATTGGTTGAAAAACCAATAGGGGTCTATGTTATTGGTCTTAAATAGATTTGGAAAAACTAGTTGGATGTTGAAGGTACGGTTATCAGAAATAAGTCACGTCTAGTGGCTAAGGGTTATAGACAAGAAGGGGATTGACTTTGAGGAATCATTCACACGGTCGCTAGACTTGAGGTTTGTCGGATTTTTACGGCATTCCTTTGCTCACATGAACATCACGGTCTATCGGATGGATGTCAAAGCGCTTTTCGAATGGTGGCGAAGGAAATAGTCTATGTTAGTCGACCGGAAGGATTTGTCGATCGAGTTCCCTAATCACGTCTACAAAGCGAACAAGGCTCTCGGTCTCAAACAAGCCCCTCGGGCGTGATACGATGAGTTGTCATCCTTTCTCCTATCTCATAATTTTGTCAAAGGATCGGTAGACCCAACATTGTTTATACAATATCACGGGGAACACATTTTAATCGTTCAAATTTATATGGATGACATCATTTTTGGGTCAACCCATAAAAAGTACTCAAACGCTTTTTCAAGACTTATGAAAACACATTTTTAAATGTCAATGATGGGTGAACTCACGTTCTTTCTAGGACTGCAAGTTCATCAATCACCCCGTGGTATTTTCCTAAGTCGGTCCAAATATGCTCTTGAAATTTTAAACAAACATGGAATGCAAAGTGACACCTTTGCCACCAATGGCACATACCAAAAAAGCGGGCCGATTTGCATGGGAAATTGGTTGACCCTACCAAATACAAGTATTATTGGGTCTCTCATGTATCTAACGGCCGATGGACGACATTGTATTTCTTGTATATCTTTGCTCCGTTATCGGTCAAGACCAAGCTGAAACTCACCTCTCTAAGGCTAAAAGAATCCTCAGACACATCAAGGGAACCATTAACTTGGGGATCGGTATCGAAGGATTACGTTTTTGAACTAATAGCTTTTAGACGACGATCACGAGTTGCTTAGATTCTCGGAAAAGTACTTGGTGGTTTGCAATTCCTTGGTGATAAATTGGTGTCATGGCAATAAAAAGCAGATTATACATTCTTGTCCTCAACCGAGCGAGAATATGTAGCCATGTCGTGTTGTGCTCAAGTCATTTGGATGAGAACACAACTCAAGACTATGGTTATGTATTTGATGAATTCGGTGTCTTTGCGACAATCGAAGAGCTATTGCGATCTCGTGTAACACCGTTCAACATTCGAAGTCCAAGCACATCGACCTTGATATCATTTCATAAAGGAGCATGTGGAAAAGGTACCGTTGAATTATATTTTGTGGGTATTGAACACCAAGCTGGCGGATCTTCTCACCAAAGCCTTAGCTCTGCTAGGTTTCTTGATTTGATCCACCGAATTGGCATGAGGTGTTTGACTCGGAGGGCTGGACGAACTTTTAACACAATCTTAAAATCAGTCAAACACAAAAACCTCTTTTGTAAATAATTTAATCAAAAACAAAAATAGATAAATACAAAATCTGATAAAATACAAAAATATTCCTCTATCTACGTTTCTACAAACATTGCAAGTACAAATCTTCCGTCAACACTTTGTTCTTTCAAACATTTCATTATTTTTCATGAACAAGTGTTGAGGGGGAGAATGTAAATATTTCTCAGTTTCATAAAACCTTGTACTTGCATGTTACCCTAATTGGTTGTATCTTTGATAATGGTGGATACGTTTCTTGTTTTTTAAAACACTCCTCGAACTCAAAATTGTAAAATTTCACTATTTCTAAACTTGAGGTGGAGTGTCGTCAAGTTTCTTTCCAAACTATCACGTCTTGCTTAACCTAAATTGGAAGTTACGGGCTGTGGTTGAAAATGGTTGAGGTGGAGGGGCTATACTTGTCAAAAGTTAAAACTAATTTTTTTACAAAACCACCACCTAACTTTTCTTCCTCATTTAATTCTATCATTAATACTTTCACCAAACCAAATCCACACCTAACATTTATTCTCAAATCCGTGCTTCAATCTTCTAATTTGTAAGTGTTTAAAGCTTCATTGAATGAATACAAACATAGGTTTTAAACCTTATTCAAAACCAACGGTTAGATTTTGCATACGAATGATTTTGGTGTTCATACACTTACGCGTATAAAATGGTTTTGAGAAATGATGTTTCTGATTAAAAAGGATAGTGTCTAAGTGTTTAAAATCATGTTTTCTAAACATTTTCATCAAAAATCTTTACCCAAAATTCATTTTTGAACCCATTCGAAAGTTAGGGTTTATGCGTGTATTTGAGGGTTTTCATGTGTGAGTGTCTGAGAATAATTAGTTGCTTGAGATATGTTGGATACACGTTTAATTAACCTTCAACGCCTTTGAATCATGCCCAGAAAAATCTAATTTAAATAATCAAACTTTAGGGTTTATGAACACGTTGAATTGGGTATTTTTGATTCATGGTATGTTTGATGTTAAAACTTGTTGATATCAACTCACATAACCCTTATAACATCCCAGAAACAGTGTGGTTGAATTTCCATGGTTAAAATTCTTACGAGTAGGATTTCAAATTCTAGGGTTTATGTTTACGCATAGTGTTATCCTACGCGTAACTGGAATTGACTTGTAATGCCATGTGAGGTTGAAAAGGTTTGAATAAATTGTTAATGGAAGTGTTATGATTGATCTATTTTAGGTTTTACGCACACCAATTCAGAATCAAGGGTAAAATGGCCTTGACGCTTAAGGATCACCTTATGCATAGACGTTACGCTTAAGAGCAATCTTCGCGTAACTTATCGCATAAGGTTATACAATGGATGTGGCGTATCCTATGAAGGATATGTGTAAACTTGGACTCTTCGCCTAAGGCTTACTCTACGAGTAAACCTTAGCGTGAAGTCACTAACTCACGCCACGCGTAAGCTTTATGCCAAGAGTCCATTCCTATGCGTAAGCTTTCTTACGCGTAAGAGTGACTCCTACGCATAAGCTTTGTTTACGCGTAGGATTACAATCCTACGCGTAGGATTACAATCCTACGCGTATGGTTACACTGTTTACGCATAAGCTTACAATCCTACGCTTAAGCCAAAATTATAACTTAACTTATGAAATTTTATATGAAATTTTAAGCGTACAAACTTGTAATAAGTTACTCATAACGTCACAAGACCAAAATGTCACTAATAAGCAAAATTGTTAAAATGTTGTGTGATTGAGTGAAAATCTGGACTTTAAAATTAAAAATTAACATACTCACGTAACTTATCACGTCAACTTTGGACTATTGGACAACATGTGACTTTGGACTCGTAACATTCATTAACATAACAAATTCAATAATTGGACAATAAAATCAACTTTTGACTAACATAATGTCTTTCGATATGTTGGTTCTTTTGTCTCAATACCTTTCAGATCACGATATGGATGTCATCATGGAAAATGTCAACGCACCAAATGAGCTCACAATGGAAGATATCTTCCCTACTTATTACAGCAAGACAATCGGAAAGAACAATCTCAGGGTCGATTTTGAGAATTTCACCTGCTCTGAATCTTCATGCATGATTGCTGTGGATATTCTCAAAACTCATCCCTACAACAACATGCTTACGAACTCTGCAATTGTGCCAGAAATCTATATTCATCAATTTTGGCACACAATGAAAAAGGTGGATGGTCATGACGTTATCACCGTGACCCTTAATGACAAGGAAGTCACCGTTACTGTTGCAGATCTTTGTTCAATTTTTCTTCTACCTGCTATCGAGGCTGCTGACTATGTGGCAACTCCAAGTGAAGAGGATACCATTCAATTCATGATCGACATTGGACATGATGAAGCTGCCGGGGTTATCACCAGACATTCCTCTGTGGATCGAAGAATATTCCTCAACCTTGGAGAACACTATATATTATGATCGCCAAGTGCATATCGGAAGAGGCGGTGGTCACGAGCATCCCAAACTTATGCATCTGCAAACCTTCTGGGGCATGGTCAACAGGCAGCACATCGAATTTGCTAGTCTGATATGGGAAGACATGATGACCCATCTCAAGAAGCCCGAGACAAAAGTTCCTTTTATCAGATACACCAAGCTGTTGATCCAAAATATTCTCGGGAAACATCGGGACATTCCTTTGAGACTTAATGACCCCAAGAATCATTCTGCGTTGTATGAGCCTAAGTTAAACATTGTCAGATTTAAAGACTCCACAACAGAGAAACAAGGTGCAGTTCTACTTGACTGCCTTCTCACTGATGATATCAAAAGTCTTCCATCGTATCGTCGATACCTTGAAGCTGTAAGCAAAGGCAAAGTAGGGTTTATGGATGAAAAGACTTCTGCTACTCCTACCAGGAAGACACGAAGGTCTGGCAGCGCAGGAAGCGTTGAAAGCACTGGGAGTGCCCTCAAGTATCCTAAAAGGCATCCACGCCTCAAAAGAAAAGTCCCATCTAAGGGTGCCATTCCTAATCCTAAACTGGCACTTAAACTAGAGGCGAAGACTCGAGGATCTTGAGTCGAAGAGGTGGTTCGTTATTCAAGCGCTGGCCGGCGATACAACCGCAAAGGTCGGATGACAAACCACTCGGTCCCAAATCAGACAAGGGAAAGACTCCAGTTGCAAAGGAAGAAGAAGAAAGTTCTGATGATGAACCACATGATGAAGAAAGAGCTTACCACACGACTCTTAAGGAGCTGAGGCTACAACATGTTGCTACTGAATTCAACATTCAACAAACCAGAGGTCCTGGAGATTCCAGTAGTGGTGCACTAACCACACCAGTTCTTGATGCGGCTAATCAAACCGATAAGGGAACTGGTACCACTACTAAGGAATCAACAGAGGAACAGCAACAAGAGTCCGAACTCAAGTTCGACTTTGAAGAAGAAGAGGAACAAGATAAAAATGAGAAGATAACAGATGAAGAATTGGAGGAAGCGGCTAAGGAAAGGGCTGAAGAAGAAGCTCGGGCTAAAGCAGAGGAAGAGGCAAGATCTTAAGAGGAAGCTGACAATTATCTTCTAGATAATCCAGAACACAACCCGAAACAATCTTCTGAGCCACCTAATGACCCTGAGCCTTCTCATGACTCATCTTCTTCAGATTCATCATCTCATTCATCACCATCACCATCCAAAGATGCTACCACCAGATCTTCATCCAGATCGATCAAGAAACCCTCTGACAGTTGGGCATCACGTGCCAAAACCAAGATTATTAAGGCTGTCAAGCAAGCAAGGAAATGCAATGTGGTTAACAAAAAGTTGAATTAGCTGGCTGACAGGATTAATTTACTTGGAGATATGATGAACGAGTTCTCGAAGGAAAGAGACCAGATCAAGCAATTCCTTAACCGAGACATTCAAGGGGAAATGGAAAAGACGATTAGGGACTACACTCATAAGTTCCTTCTCGACACCGTCCCTGGAGTCACAAGAGAAATGTTCGCTAGACAACTCTATCCATATCTGATGTCTTTGGTCAAACAAACACTTTCAACTACACCAGCGGTTATGCAAACTTAGCACTAAGGTACTCTTCGGATGGTTTAGCCTACAATGACTCTAGGTACTATAAGCTAAGGTTCACAAAGATTAATCGGGCATTAACTACACAACGGATGACCTATCGCAATACTAGATCATTAACAATTAAGATAAGAGACAACCAATCAATATTCAATAATTAAGTTTCATATTCCTAGCAAACACACAAGTAAATTAGCGGGACATGGGAAACATGTAAGCATACACACAATTAATGGAAGACATAATTAAATTAATGAAGTAAAACACTTATCTTGATATAAGATAGGGTATGGAACCTAAAATCTTGTACAAGATAGCCTTGGTTGGGTTAAGGTTTTACTCCAAAGACTACACATTGAAAACTAAAAATTCGGATTCTATATATAAGATTACACATGTGACGTCACCTTTGATTTGTGGCCGTGGGGTCGCCGTTATTAGGGTTTCGTCTTGGACACGTTAGTCTTCGACGGCGTCCCTTATGCTTGTGACACCGTCCCTTGATCTCGGCGTCGTCTGGATCAAATCTAGGCCGTCGAGTTGCGACGCCTACTCTTTTAAAACACGAAGCCGTCACTTGTAAATGAGCAATTTAGCTCTTGGCCGTCACAAAGTTGTCCGACGGCGTCACTAGTTTGCTGACTGGCGCCACTTGTAACGGCGCGTCTCCTTGATTCCAGCTGACTGAGTGTCTCGATTGTTGACTTTGGCCATTTTCTTCGTATATTCGCGCCTTTTCGTCCGAATAAGTGTCATTCCAACATTTTGCCTTCTAGATACCTAAAAAGTGAAAAGTGCGATATTAAGTAATAGCGGATACAAAGTGATCAAATAAGGGCTTAAACGACCCTCAAAAAGGTACATTTAAAACCTTATCAAATATCCCTACACTTGATATTTGCTTGTCCTCGAAACAAATGTGCTTTTAGCCAATCAATTTATAAGTTAGAGGTCATGAAGCATTAGTTTAGAGCGATTCACAACACATATAAGCCCGTAAAAGTCATAACAAGCACGAAAGTACATACTAGCACCTCACATGGGGTTTTGGATACTCACATCTCTCGGTGTATATGAAATATAACAAGTTGGAAATGGAAGATAAACACTCATTAATCGGTCCTAGTACATAGATTACCATAGGCTTGAGAATAGATCAAACCTCCATCGCTTTGGCGTAAGCACCTAGGAAAGACTATCCAAGAGGTCTTTTAAAGGGTTGTAACGTTAGGCTTACGGTAGGGAAACAAAGGGTTTGGTGGGATAGGCTATTTAGTGGTGGCAAGTCAAAAATCTTTATGTTACAAGCATGCGAAGAATGGCGTTGCTAAGCCAAGACTCGACACTCTAAACTCTAGATAACTGAAATAAACAAACATAAATTTAAAGATAGATGTAGGATGGTAGCCCGTATGTTTTTTTTTTTTTTTTTTTTTTTTTTTTTCAACACTCTATTTTTTTCTTTTTCTCTTTTTTCTATTTTTTTTTCATACACTTTTACTCTACCATCCTCTACGATAACATCAAAGTGATAGGGATTTATAGGCACATCCCTACACTTGAGTTTTTATTACTCTAACACTAATTTGACCTGAATTGAAAAGATCAAAACACTTGGAGTACATTATTATGCAAATAAAGGGAATTTGAATTTAACGTTCCCTTCCCGTCATCTCATAAAATTTAACTTTTCCCATGAGTCCCAATCGTCCCAAAACTGTGTACAAAGGATATGAGTCGACTTAGCAACTTATGCAAGCAACTAGATAATTGAACTAAGGGTTAAGTGTGACAACAATAATGCACTAAAAGTGAGTGCACACAAGGTAGGCTAAGGTGATTTGGGTGTACATTTGGGGGTGGGGTGTAAACAATGCTCTTCATTGATATTCCGGAAAACCGAAACATCACGAGAACCGCGAAAAGGATAGGCTCGAGGGTTAACTAGGGGTATCGTGTACTAAAGATGAGTACAACGCAAAGGTGTGGGGAATTACTCGGCCGATGTGGAAGAAGTAATTATATTACGGGTATCAAACAAGGGTTATCCTAATGCCTCTTATCATTTAGTTATTCCTAACTACACAAGTGTAGTCTTACTAGCGATCTCGGAATGCATCACAAAACAAGTTCTAGAATCTATTATACTACCGGTTCACACTCTAAGCATTAAATATGAATGCTTTAATTCCTACTGATCTAAGGGTGATCCTCACATTTTGGGTGGAATTTAAGTGGTAAATGGTTTTTTGTGCTAGTCATATAACTTCCTATCCATGAGACGCTTTATTAAGACTAATGGCCCACTCCTATATGTCATGAAAAATTGAAAATTTGGTGCCAAAATTACCCTAACCGACATTTTCTCATGGTTTATTATGCAAATGCAATTGGACAAAGCAAATAATCAAGGATAAGCATAGTTTCAAAGTTCCCGTTTTATTTTCCCTCCATACACTTAAACTGAACATTGTCCCCAATGTTCCCCGAAAGTATCAAAGTTATGATAACGGAAGGTAAAAAAAACCCGAAAGAAACTAATATTCCCCTGATTAGCTCGGTAGGATCCGTGTAAAGTGGTGGTTACATCTTTCTTCAAGAAGAACGTTTGCATGAAAAGCTCCTTCGCATCTTATGTATCTTCTTCTTGGTAAATTAAACCTGCACACATTAAGAAAACAAACGAAACCTTTGCGTAAAATTGGCGGTAACAATATATATAGGACTCTACTAAACTAAGATATAATGCTTGTGGAATGGATGTTTATAGAATTTACGGAAAATTAAGACACGAAAATTCCAAAATTTATAAGTAGCTCGAAAATGAGAAAAAGTAATAAGTTGTTTTGCTCCTTCACGGCGCGTCAGTTGCGATCTGACGCGTCGAGTTATCGACAAAAGCGGTGCGAGATTTTGGAAAAAATTCGGAAAATTTACATCTTTAAAATCGGAAAATGTCATGTAAAACATCCATTATGACTCGATACAAGCATTTGACTCGAACAAACACACATGTATATCTTTTAATTAATTGTAATTCTCATGTTTACGTTTCTTTGGAAAACGTGTGTAATCCTCCCTACACTTATCCCTTATGTAAAATACCTTTATATGTAATTAAGACGAGGTTAAAGACAAAATAAAGCATTTTTAAATATTTAAACATGAGAATAAACAATCAATAAAAGATACACGACACAAACAAGCAAACAATTAAGCATGGGTTGCCTCCCACGAAGCGCTTTTCTTTATTTATGAGTCTTGTAGCTAGACTCGAAGTTGTGCCCCTACGTGACCTCATTACCGTCACCTTCCTTTTTTGCTCTTCCTTCGTCAAAAGGACGTAGACGTTGTATGCTTACCGTGGATTCCTTGCCAACGTCGTCTATTATGGTAATGGTTTTATCCTTTAGATTACTTCCTAACTTTTTTGCTCTTATTCGTGATTTGTATAAGAGTACTTTCTCTCCTTTTAAAAATTCCTTAGGGTTCTTTTGTGTTTGTGGTATTGAAGTGGGATTATTTCCTAACTTTTTATCGCGCTTCCACAATGTTGCATGTAATCCTTGAACCATGAAATCTCTAAGCCCTTTTTCCCAATCGTTCATTTTTTTCTTAACCACATTGTTAGGGACTTGTAGATTCTCATCCGTAATATTCTCCATGATCTTAAGAGGATATCTTGGAACAATGGGTATCCTAGCGTACCCTTTTCCGCTTTTAAGTATCATGATGCCCTCCCCGCATTTGATGGTTGCTTTGGCAGTGGCCAGAAAAGGTGTCCCAAGAATGAGTGGCATGTTTCTATCTTCCTCAATGTTTATGATCATGAAATCCACCGGATAGACGATATTAGCCACCTCTATTAAAACATCCACTGCGATTCCTATGGGGTAGACATAGGTGTGATTTGCTAAGGAAAGTCTAAGATCGGTCTTAGCTGGCTTCTCCCTAGTTAACTTATTATAGATTGATAATGGCATTATGTTTACATCAGACCCTTGATTAGCTAAGGCATTTATATTATCAATGTCCCCTATGCTACATGGTATTACGAAGTTCCCTGTGGTGTCTCATTTTTTAGTTACTGGTTTTTTTAGAACCAGCTCATACAGAGGTCCCATAAGCATGGTGTCATACTCTTCTTCTGTTATTTTTCCTTCAAGGGCTTCCCTAAGAACCTCATTGTACCTAAAGTTTTTCACTTGGTTAACAATGGTTTTTTTTGTTAATTTTGTGCTTAAGGTAGTACTCAATGGTCTCGGGCTCATTATTAGGTTCAGCCTCCTCCCTCTTGCTTTCCTCAGTTTCCTTCTCCTTAACCTTTCCATCTTCAGGCATAATGGAAATGGCGTTAACAAACGAAGTGGGAGGATAATCATTGCTTCTTACTAGCACCTTTTCAGGAACTTTTGTCTTGGTATATTCTTTTACCAGGTTCATCATTTCCGTCATCTTTGCCTGCATTTCCTCTCTTTGTCTATAAACCTCCTCTTCAAATTTTGCTAATCTCTCTGTATGAGCTGCCATGTACTCCCTCATTTGTTCCTTAAAGCTTGGTGAGAGTGGTATTGGGGAAGTAGAACGGAAGCGCCGTTCGGAATTAAGATTTTGCTCACGACTTGGGGATTCAAAGAAAGGAGTTGGGTGGTTGGTGGAATTGGCGGAATTGACTATTTCCCGAGGGATTTGTACGTGGGCTCTCTTATGCCTTTCTATCATATAATCAATCCTTCTCTCAAGAGCACACATTTGCTATTCGGTAATGTTGGAAGATTCAAGAGGAGTTGATATGGCATTAACCACTTTAACGGGGGTTTCAGGGGATTCATTCCAATCTTCGTAGCTTCGATTGGCTAGCTCTTCTATAATATCCCAAGATTCCTCTGTGTTAAGGTCGCTAAGCCTTCCACCGACGGCTTGATCAATGGATCGCCTTGTGATGAAATCGGTATGGTCATAGAAGATTTGGATTTGAAGCCAAAGATCAATACCATGATGCGAGACTTTATGGAGTAAGTCCTTGAATCGAGTCCATGCTTTGTAGAGAGATTCGCCTTGAAGTTGTTGAAACGTCAAGATGTCTCGTCTTAGTTTAGTGGTTCTCCCCGGTGGGAAAAATTGAGCAAGGAAGCGAGAGGTGAGATCATCCTAACTTGAGATGGAGCCGTGGGAAGTCGCTCGAGCCAATTACTAGCTTGGTCCGTAGAGAGAATTGGAAGAGCGCAGACGCGTGGTCTCCCAAGTAGTAGCATCTAGGTCGATGGAATCGACATTTTAAGAAATCCTTAAGATGTTGGTTAGGATCTTGAGCGAAGTCCATGGAATGCACATCCGTTTTGCACCAACCGGATGGTGTCGGATCGCAGGCCGTAGTTTGGGCTTGGTCGGAAGCTCAATGGTGTTCCTATAGCCTAGGTGGCTTGGTGTCGAGTATTCACCAAGAGTACGGCCTCTTGGCGGGTCATTTAGTGGTAGGTTGATGAATAGTGGTTGGTTATCACCTTCCATGATGAAAAGTGATGGGGTTACGAACAAAGGTCACGAAGAAGGGGGATAGACTACGAGAAAGCTAAAAATTAGGAAAAAAGATTACTTGATAGGAATCAAGCAAGGAAACCTAAACGAGGTGGACTCCTAACTAGTTATTCTATTCCCCAGCAGCGGCGCCAAAAACTTGATAACGCTACACGCGTCGTTCGGGGTCAACTTCCGTTTCGTCGAGCAAGTTTTTCAACACCCTAGGCAGTGAACCTAATCATTGTAGTGCATTATTAGGGTAAGCCACGGGAATTGATATCGTTCTCTGGGGAATAGGAATGCTAGTGAGAAGTTACTACGCTAAGGTTGGGGTTGAGGAAGATTATTTTTATCTTTTATGTTTTTAGGAAATGGAAAGGTACGAATCTTGGGGTATTGGATTTGGGGTTGGTATTTCTACCGATTACTCTACTGTCTAATTATCTAATCTAAGGTGTATGTAGTCTATGTCTAATTATTGTGTGCTCGTATGATGATTTAAAGATGTGTTTACTTAGGTTTTATTACTCCTTAATTATCTCCTATTGATGGTTGAATTGTCACGTCCTTATTCTTAATCGTGTTGTGTGTCTAAGGTCGTAGGGTATCGTTTATCCCTAACTCTTTGAAACTACCAAAGGTTGTGCCTACAAAATCTCTAGGATTTATAAACTTAACACTAAGGTACTCTTCGGATGGTTTAGCCTACAATGACTCTAGGTACTATAAGCTAAGGTTCACAAAGATTAATCAAGCATTAACTACACAACGGATGACCTATCGCAATACTAGATCATTAACAATTAAGATAAGAGACAACTAATCAATATTCAATAATTAAGTTTCATATTCCCTAGCAAACACACAAGTAAATTAGCGGGACATGGAAACATGCAAGCATACACACAATTAATGGAAGACATAATTAAATTAATGAAGTAAAACACTTATCTTGATGTAAGATAGGATATGGAACCCTAAAATCTTGTACAAGACAACCTTGGTTCGGTTTAGGTTTTACTCCAAAGACTACACATCGAAAACTAAAAATTCGGATTCTATATATAAGATTACACATGCGGCGGCCACCCTTTGATTTGTGACGCCGTCGGGTCGCCGATATTAGGGTTTCGTCTTGGCGCGTTAGTCTTGCGGACGCGTCACCTTATGCTTGTGACGTCCTTCGATCTCGATGTCGTGCGGATCAATCTAGGCCGTATGAGTTGCGACGCCTACTCTTTTAAAACACGAAGCCATCACTTATAAATGAGCAATTTGGCTCTTGAACATGTCACAAAGTTGTCCGGCGGCATCACTAGTTGTGCTGACGCCATCACTTGTAACTTCCGGCGCCGTCTCCTTCCGGTTCAGAGCTCGAGTGTCTCGATTCTTGACTTTGGCTATTTTCTTCAGTATATTCGCCTTTTCGTCCGAATAAGTGTCATTCCAGCATTTTGCCTTCAAGATACCTAAAAAGTGAAAAGGAAGCGATATTAAGTAATAACGGATACAAAGTGATCAAATAAGGCTTAAACGACCCTCAAAAGGTACATTTAAAACCTTATCACATACATCAAAAGATTTGTCTTCCAAGACTTATCCGAGTAGATTGTACCTTTTTGAGAAACTCATGATAGACATGAACTTTGATGGGTTTGACAACCTTTCGAGGTTTTTCCACACCTTCAAGGTAGTTATTAGAGCTAGTTGTCACCTAAAAGCTGACAATGCAACTCTTTAACTATACAACGTAACCGTGGGGAATTGTCTATCTTGAGTCGATCAATTCAAAAGTGCGAGCTCTACCCTCACTGTGCAGATCTATGTCAAAACACTTGAGCACATGTGGAGGGGGAGTATTTCTTAAAATACTAAACTCTCGAAGTGTTACAAAATGTTTTCACTCATAAACACTTTGAGAGATTTTCGAGAAAATGGTTTTATGACAACTTAGGATAGTCATGGAGTTATAAGGTGACTAAGGTTAGGAATAACCATCCTATGATCTGCCAGAGCCGGAAGGATCTACCCAAGGACACCACCAATAGTTAGAATTTAGAAGTCCTTAGGTATGATTATAAAAAGGAGAAAATGAGAATCGGAGAAAGAAGGAGTTGAAGAATTAAAAGGAAATGTAAAGAAAAGGGTGAAAAGAAATATCCTCCAAATTATTCAACTTAGGGCGACTAGGGTTCAATACATATGCTCTTGGTTGTCACTAGATGACACCAGTATTGAAGATTAAAGTCGTCATGGACCCGGTGATGCATGCACTAAACCTTCTTAACCACTCAAGTTTCTCCCAACGAAGCTTGTTTCATTCTCAGGGAACCCTATGTAAACTATCGGCTTTCTCTTGAGATTCTTGGTATTGAAGAAGGAGACCTTCTCTAATCTCCGCTCGGAAAACCAAAGCGCACTATTGAGTCTAGAGCAATGAGATTCATCAAAAGATCTCTTAGGAACACTTGAAATTTCATCACTTGTCGATTCAACATTAAGGGCGCAGTGACATTATCAGTCCTTCACGGATCTTAGCAATACATCGAGAACATTTATGAGAGGTTCAAAATTATGATACTCGGTGATTGAATAGAAACTCCTGCCGTGGTCATCATCAATCACCGACGGCAGTCGCTTGATAACTCCTCGTAGGTTACGCTTAGTGTTGTCTCAAGCGGTTTCTGATCGTGAGGTGATGCTTGGTATACCTCGGTGACTCACCGAATGTAGGTGTACTTGTACATCGTGTTATCCTACTGAGGACTCGGTTCGAGAATGACCTTTGCTAGAATTAGAGATGTGTTTTCACACTATCTTTGTTAACTGCACGAGTTCGAACTTGTAAGTCTTTGAAAATCCCGCTAAGGAGATTCCTTTCAAGAATCGAGTCACGAAGATGTGGGTCATTACTTGAACTTGTTCAATGTAATGCCAACATCCTATGGGATTCGGACGGTGATTCGCCCGACCAAGGTGAATGGAATCAAGACATTCATCGAAGAACAATCGTAGTGGTCAATTCTCTAAAGCGACCACGATGATCGATTGGTGTTTATCACTAACCCATTCTTATGTTTTCTTCTTATGGATGCTCACGGGAGATGATCGTCTTGATTCTCCACATGCTCTTACCAACAACAACACAATCAAGTTCTCTCGAAGGCAACACAAAAGTCGAATGATTCTTCCTCTATGCCAAAGAATCTACAAAGTTTAAAGACTTAGAGAACTACATAAAAACTGAAATCCAACGTCAAAGAGCGTGTGAGCATGTTGGAGAAAGACGTGGAGATACCTGAGCAACGAAGAAGACCTGATGCAGATACCCACAACATAACATCACCATATCCAAACCAGAACAATGAACAAAGAACAAAGATATATGAAGACGTCAAAGCTGAAAACTTCAAAAGAAACAAGATCCTCATACTTGGGAGATTGTTGGAATCAAGACTTTCCTTCTCACAAGAAAGAAGAAGGTCAGAAGACGTCAAAGCAACTGCTATTACATCTACACCAACAACTTTTCAAGATTGCTGGAGTCATTTATTAATTACCAACACTTAGGGGGAGAATCTTGGAATCACTCCTAACTTGTATTTCAAGTGTTAGTAATCAATATGTAATAGGTTGCTTAATTAGGATTTTATGTTAGTTATAAATGGCAAGGCTTATGTAGAAAGCCCATAGGCCTTAACTCAAGCCCAATAAGTAAGGAAGGGACTAGACATGCTGCCCTAGTTCTCTTCCCTATATTAACACATGTAAACCTTCCTTGGAAGGTTGGTTGTTCATTTGCACTTCAATTCATACGCATAAACTTTCTCATTCCATACGTGTATTGTGTGTGTGTTTGTTCAACCAATCTATCTTCATCTTATTTCTTACATATTGTTACTTGTGTTATATTATGGTGACCTAACAGTAGGAACCGAGAACCGAACCGAATATAGTTTTTGGTTTCGGTTATGGTTCGATTCGTTCGATTCTTTGTTTCTACCCGGATAGGAACCGATTTTCTAAAGAAAAAAAAAAATATCCTCATGAACTAATGAATTAAACCTTAAAAAAAATAATTTTTTTAAGCGTTTGTAACCATTTATGTTTAAACAAATAACATTTAACAACTAAAGTATAAGCTCAAATAAATAATCATTCTATAGATTCACATGTTCATTAAACGTGTTAAGCCAATTTCCTGAACTCGTAACTTCTTAAACCTTATTGTAATAGTATATGTACAACATAAATATATATAGAGAGTTTCCATTCGTGCTAGCATGTGACGTCATAGGTCAATGACTATAACCAACCGTATTAATTATTTTTTTGTCACGTGCACACAAAAATCCATCAATTTGAGTATTTAGAATTATTGGGTATTTGGTTCCGGAACCGAGAACCGGTGGAACCGAACCGACCCGAACCAAGATCCAAAAAATCTCAAACTCAAGAACCGGAACTGGAACCTTCGGTTCTGGTTCCAGCTCGGTTCTTCTTGGTTTTGGTCCGGTTCTCGGTCCCGTCCGATTCTTTAGTTCTTTTGCTCATCCCTATTTGCAGCACCTTCTATCTCTTTCATATTTTTTTTCTATTTTTTATCATTTAAAAATATTCTCAAAACACAAATACACACACAATACAATAAATTAATCTTTTCTCTCTCTTTAAATTAGTCCTTATCTCCTTTTATTAATTCGGGACTCTAGTCCCGCTAGTTTTACCTTTATCTTTTCCCGAAATGTGAGGTGCACTTCTTTTCTTTCCCTTGCTGATGTGTCATGTTTTCCCTTTGACTTCCAGCTACCATACCCTCTACACTTATCAAAGTTATTTCAGTGTCTCATTATCTCCCTCTCTGTTGGATTCTTTTCACATTTACTCTTATAATGGTTATTGTGACAACTCACATTTTTTCATGTCACTACTTAACCATAAAATCAAAATATTTTACTTTGAACGCTTGAATTCATTCCTTTACGTATAACCATTAGGTAAATCTCGTACGACGAAAAACAACTTTGAACGTATACCGACACTATACTAAGTTTAGTCTACGTCTAATAAGTACTCTATGACTCTCATAAGCATATTTTATAAGTCACACATATTTGGTTTTATGAGTTTTACGTAAATTACCTAATACTTTCATTAACTCTCATGCATGCATGAAATACCTAACCAATTTACCACATTCACAGACTTATACGATTCAAAAATCAAATCTTTCCCTCTCATTTAACCCTCTAAAACCATCCCTTCTATTGTAGCATCACCAACATTCACTTTGAAGATTAAAAACACAACATTACCTAAACCATCAAGCCTTAAAAGCCACCCAACCTTGAAAACCAACTCCCCCTCCTTTCCCTTTCAATGTGAATGGCTGATAAGTCTTCTTTGACCATTCTAAAAATTAGGCTATAAAAAGACCCTTTTAGTAACAAATTTTCACACACACTAAACACAAAACTCTCTCCCTCTTCTCTCAATATTTTTAGCAGAAACATAGGGTAAACAAGGTGCAGGGTTAATTGGTTTAAGGTTATTACAAAAGGGTATGCATGAAGCTTGGGTTTGGGAAGCTTGAATCTTGGGTTTCATAGAGTTTTCTAGTGTTCTTGTGCACCATACATTACCAACACTTGTAACCACTTTATAAACTCATTTCATACTTTATTTCATCATAGTTAACATTTAATTCTTTATTTTGTATCACCATTGTATATTTTTTGTGTAAAAACTTGATTTAAAGTTTGTTATTAAAACCCTAAAACTGGCAGCAGTAGTAGATCAATTTGTGCATACGTTTTCACCTCCTTAACGAACACTACTGACTAATTTCTTGACACTACAACTTAATACCATGTCTTAGGATTTTCCCATATCAATTTTATATCTTTTGAAATTTTGTTACTATTTTTAACATTTTACATGAAATTAGTTGTCGGAAAAACCTTGAATCTGAGTACTCGACACAAAACACCTAAATGAAGGACCAAAACTCCACTCCAGAAGCTCTAATTAGAATTTTTGGAAAGTTAAGACATAGACCTAACTCTAGGAACTTGAATTTTGAAAATTAGATGAAAAAAAAGTGAGTTATAGTTCGTTGAAGTTGGGAAAACTTTTGTTGTACACTGTAACAGCAGGTCTGATGGTAAATGGGTATAAATCGACATCTAAAATGTGTTTTCATAAATCGAGGCCTTGATTTCTTGAAAGTAGATATTTTTACCGACGTTTAGAGAGTTGAATGACCAAAATGGGCTAGAAACGAAGGAGTTACGCTCGTTTAAAGTTGACACTTAACACAAATCAGCAACATTTAAGAAGGGTTTTTAGGAACTAAAACGCGTTTTAGGACACGTCTTTACTACATCTCACTCTTCTTTACTTATTGTGATTTTGAAGAAACATGCTGCCAAGGAGACAAACCTTTTCAACATCTATTGAGCAACTCATTGCCCCAACGAATTGCTGATGCTATTGCAGCTTATGAAGCGAACCATAATTAAAGTGAAACATTGCGACTCATATCGGTAAAAACACAAATACCCAAAGTAAATCAGTTTATAGTGAAATCTATAGGCATGGAGCAAGAAACATATATTTTTCAAAGAATTTCAACGCTTCCCAACAAATCAACTGCTGGATTTTCACAATCCTACCACCTAAAATAGAATGAAACCATTTTTAAACAAAAACATAGCATAAGTATATACACACATGAATAGCCATGCAACAACAATCCTAGAATCTCCCAACGACGTCAAGATTCACCAAACAAGTACACATTATCATATTTCTAAACATCCTAAAATAATCAATTAACAATGTCTGAACATGGTGGCCGTTTGCACCAAGACATAAAATGAACCCCAAGGACATGCTATATCACAAACCTAAACGGCATCGTTCGCCTACATAAATGTATAAAAGAGGTACTTAAGGATCAGATATGCAAGAATGTATCTGAAGAAAAAGGAAATAACCGCCATGGTTGCATTAATATAAATGCCCCGTCAAGATACGATTATCCTCAAAGTTTGACCAATTTCTATAACAGAACATCTATATCACAAATTTATCATCACTGCCTACCCAACAACTTTGAAAAGCTGGTAGCAGCCCGCCACGGTTGCAAACTTAGTAATATTTCCTTGCTACGATGGAAATAATCCCATTTGTGCTCCATAAATGGAATTTTCGCACGATTAAGGTTTGTATGTTGCCTTTTAATAGTGGTTATAGGTATTTATTTTACCAACCTCAATACGCAGTAATCTATAAGCTCATGCAATAAGATTTTTTCAATCTAAGATGGCTCAGCTATGTAAAAATTCCAAAAACGAGGAGACACCAACTATGGTTGCAAACTTAAAGTCTGTGTGGAAAACTAGAAGGGGGGGGGGTTGAATAGTTTTGCCGATTTTAAGTTAGTTTCAAAAACTTTAGATTCGATATTATGTGAATTTGTATGGATGGATAGAAAGTATAAAGCAATAAGTAATGTAAGCAATGAAAGTAAGTAAAGTAAAGGATAGAAATAACACAACCGATTTATAGTGGTTCGGCTACAAGGACACCTTCCTTGCCCTACTCCACTCCCCGAGTCACCTACTCGAGAGTTCAAGCACTATGTCAACAAACTCCTTCAACTCGTGGAGAATCATTCTGGCGTAAACACACTTTTCCGGAGGAACAAATCAATCAAGGACCCCTTGCTTGGATGACTTGTAGTATCTCGTGATCTCGCCTTTGAGAAGGGCCTATATGAGAATCACAACAAAGAAAAAGAACTACTATATAGATCAAGAGATCCGAGATTAGAAGAGAAATAGTATATGAGAGAGTTTGTAAGAAGAGGGTGAGTTACAATAAAAAATGGCTCACTATTTATAGGCAAAAATCACTCTCATTCCCGGATCCCACGGATCCCTTACATGAGGGATCCGTCCAGTGTAATTTGGGGGATCCGTAGGACGCTCCTCTTATTTGGGTTATGGGTCATGGATCGTGGGTCATGGGTTATAGACTTTGGATCATGGGTATCCAAATAGATACAATGTATCTAGAAGATGCAATGCATCTAGTCAATGGGTCATGGGTTAGCTCCATGGGTTATGGATTTGCTCCATCGATATGGGTCATGGGTTATGGATTTTAGCCATCCTAATAAACTATTACAACAAATGAATTATTACAACAATTTATGTTAAATGACTATATATGTAAATGCTTTACAAAAATAACATGTATCCTTATAATTTTACTTATGATAACTTTATATTTGTTATCAGCAAAACACAAAGAGATCGCTAAATATGAATAAACGTTTTTACGATTTATTTGTATTAACAAACTCCCCCTTTTTCTTGATGACAAAATATAATGTTATGATGAGTAAAACTTAAGATTAGATGTATGTTTTGAAAGCATAAGTTTACTTCTTCTCCCCTTTTTTGTCGAAACAAAAAGCAAACCTAACGAAGAAATAAAGTGTGGAAAAATAGTATAATCCACGAAGCACTAACTCCCCCTTGACGGTAGCTCCCTCTAAAATAGGGCATCAAGTGAGAAAATATAATACCTACAAAGAAAAAGTTAGCAGTAACATGCAATATAATCTTGAATTTGACGAGAAACAAGATGGAGAGCCAAGATATGTAAACAAAGCCTTGTAATAAAAAGACAAAGTGTAGTGGTATATAGGACACATACAAACATGTAAAAACTAAGAACAATGTTTGTTCTTTAAAATGACTCAAAAGAAAAAATAGAGAAAATAGTAATATCATTCTGTCCATGCTTGCATAAGGTTAATTATGGAAGTGTTGGTGAGTGATGATGTTGATGCGATCAAGGATGTGGTTAAGTATGAATCACATCTCGTCCCTAGTTTCCATTGCAGGTTCCTTAGTGGATTGGCAATGTTCACAATGTAAATGACGTGGGTATTGTGTGTGGATGGTTTATGGGTAAGTTTGATTTGTGGAGGGCGGAATATGTGGTGGAAAAGTTGGAAAATATGGATCAAAGTCCATTATGTTGGTAAGTGGTGGAATAGATGAACCTAGATGTTGTTGTAAAATAATGGGAGCTAAAGGTGGTGAAGTTGTAAGATCTTTGTAAAGTGTGTTTGGAGATGTTGGTGGTGTTAAAAAGACTAGTTCTTTTGGGTTGGAAGTTTGTTGAAATGATGTGGGTGGTGGACTAGACACTTGTAGTGAGAATGTTTTCGGAGTCTTAAGGGGTTCTGATAGGGTGATCTTGGGTGGAGACTTGATAGGTGATGGTGGTGATGTGTTGTTGGGGATGATGGAGGTGCTACTATGGAATCATTTGGTGGTGAATGAGTAGGTGGTGATGAACTTTGTGACAATGGGTTGGCTAAACAACAAGGCCGGATGCTAATCCGTGCGGTTTTTCTAGATTTGGGTGGTGGCACTAAGGAAGGTGGTAGGATAAAGTTTTGGATTTCTTGAAGAGGATTGTTTGCACTAGGTGATTTATCAATGTTGGATGACATGATGATGATTGTTTGTAAGGTTGAGAGTGATGGATATGCAAGCATTTTGGGAACCTCACTTATAGAGAAAATAGTGCATTGTAATGAATGCTAGACTCAAAATGTGGACTAAAATCTAATGATTAGATATGAATTAAGGCATGTGATCATGAGAACACAAACATTAAGTAACATACTCATTAGTGAAAGAGGTAAAATGATGAAAATATGAAGGTTTATAGCCAAAGTGAGAAAAATAGAAAAGAAATTTAGCTTCTATCCACGGTTCCCACGGATCCGTTCCTTGAGGAACCGTCCGGCATTAATCTTTGGGATCCGTGGTCTTGGTGACTCGAGCGACTCAAATTTTCCTTATGGAAACATTTGTGCCTAGTGTATGCCTATATGCAAACCATTTGGAGTTGCGGTTATCTCGACTCTTAAAAATAAAAGAAAATAAACTAGAAGTGAAAAATCATATTATTATGTGAGATAACCCGAGTGCTCCTTAATTCATTTTTTCTTAAATGAATGTACCCGAAAACACATATTAGTTATGTGTTCCCTTTAGCATTCAAAAGACATGAGATGCAATGAAAACTTGTTTTTACTTTGTATTAATAATGAAAAAAAAAGTTTGTCCTAGACGTGAGAATAGCGTTAGAAAAATGATAGGGGAAAAGTATTATTTTAGAAAACATTTCGAAAAGTTTCTTGAAAACAAAAAGTTATCGTTAGTTTTGAAAGGGTACAAGACAATATATTTTGAGTTTTGAAAATCCCCATATTGTTTGTGAGTTATGTGTGAAATAGAGATCCTAGACTCAGAAAATAAGGAAGGCTAATGTTTACATACCTTGTAGAGTTGAGAAACAAATTACGATGATTGTTCCATGAGAGTATGAGACCAACACCAAGACGAAGCAAGTTGAATTGTTCCCGCTTCAACGGTTTGGTGATGACGTCGGCTATGTTATCTTCGGATGATACCTTCTCAATAGAAATGTTCTCTTTTTGAACATTGTCTCTTAAGAAGTGATGACGGATCTCTATATGCTTGGTGCGAGAGTGTAACACCGGATTCTTGCTTAAATCAATAGCACCTTTGTTGTCGCATAAAATGGTTATGTCACTTAGATGAATGTCGTAGTCAACTAACGCTTGTTTCATCCATAGTACTTGTTGGCATGCTTTGCCGGCGGAGACATATTCGGATTCGGTTGTTGATATGGCCAATGCCGTTTGCTTCTTTGAAAACCAAGATGTTAAACAACATCCCATAAAGGTACATACACCACTTGTACTCTTTCGGTCAACATATTCACATGCATGGTCAGAATCCGCATATACAATAGTTTCTACTCCCGTTCCCTTAGGATACCATAATCCTAATTGATTCGTACCCTTAATGTATCTAAAAATTATTTTGACCACTTCTAGATGTGATGTTTGAAACCTTTATCGATGATTTTGCTCTTGCTCTTACCAAATACCACATTCCCTCCATTGAAGGATTCGTATGTGGAAAACAAGTTTTTGTTACCGGTCATGTGCCTCGTGCACCCGCTATCCTTGATCCATTCATCCGGATCTAGGTCGACCTTTAAGCACACCTAAAAAAAATTAACTCAAAAGTTTGGTCCCCATTTGTTTAGGGGTCCATTAGTGTTATACATTTAATTCATGTTAGGCATATATGGAAAAGGTGAGAATGCATTCCATGGTGTGAAGTTTTGAAAAGGAAAACCGTTTTGTACATTAGGATTCCATCCCATTTGATGGTGGTTACTTCTCGGATAAACATTATTAGGTCTCCTTATAAATGTGTTTGGTTTTGAAAATGATGGACCTTTGTTTCTCATAAAACTTTGATTTTGTTTTAGTGGAGGTGGTTGTCTAACAGTAAAGTGGGTTGGTTTCTTTTTGTTAACGATAACAAAGTCGGTTCTAGATGAATTAGCTACATTATTTCTACTGTTTGCTGGTACAGACCCACGGATCCCTGGTTTTACACTAGACGGTTCCCTTTTCAAGGGATCCATGACTACAGTAGCTTGTTTTTCAGTTGCTTTGACGAATTGTGTTTCTTTATTCTCGCTAGTTGATGCATTATGTTCTTGAAAACCTAAGCCCTTTTGATTGTTTCCTGTTTTAACACTATCTAGTATTCTATCTAGAGTATTAGTATTCATTCTAGCAATCTTGGAATCAAGATTATCAACTAGTGTTTGAAGTTGAACACAAAGCTCACATTCCCCACTTGTTATCTTCCCTTTTTCTAAACGTTTTAATTTGACTTTTAACTCAATGACTTCCTTTTCTAAATGTTCATTTTTGTTTTTCAAAATCTTATTTTTGTTAATTACTTTTAGACTAATTTTGCAAAGTTTATCATATTCACGATGCAATGAATCATCATCTAATGATGAGCTACTATAACAGAGAGATTCGGGACATACCTTGTTTGAGTCATTTGCCATGAGACAAATTTCTTCGTTCTCCTCCTCACTCATTCCCCACGAACCACTCACGAACGCCTTTTGTTCGTCACGTTTGGGACACTCACTAATGAAGTGATTAGGGTCCCACATTTAAAACATCGCGTTCATCCCTTGCTTTCTTGTCGTCTTTGCCTTTCGGAACCCTTCTTGTCGTCATATGGTTGCTTGACATATCTTCCTTTCTTCTAAAGAACTTCTTGAAATACCTTACCATGATGGAATATTCTTCGTCATCACTATCCGAAGAAGAGTTTTCTTCATCGCTTGAGACCTTCTTGGCTTTTAAGGCAAGAGATTTGTCTTCTCTTTCTTTTCTTTCGAGGCTTGAATCTTTAGCGAGGACAAGCTCATAGACCTTTAGATTGCCTATGAGTTCGTCGAGGGTGAGGATTGATAAGTCTTTTGATTCTTCGATGACCGTTACCTTTGATCTCCACTTGGATGGAAGTGCCCGTAGATATCTCCTGGCATGATTACGACTAGAGAAAGACTCATCAAGTGCTTGTAATGATATAATTATAGTATTAAAGTTAGCAAAAGAATTATCTATACTATCTTCACCTGATATTGAAAATTGTTCATATTGTTGAACAAATAAATCTATTTTTTTGGTTTTAACTTGTTGATTTCCTTGATGAGTTACAACTAAAGAATTCCAAATTTCTTTAGAGGTTTTAAGCATAGAAATTCTTTGAATTTCTTTTGGGTAAAGCATTGTATAAAACCATTTTAGCTTCACTATTTTTGAAAGCTTTTTCTTTTGATCATCGGAGAGTTGATCATGAGGTGTGTTTACTAGGTTGTCGGTTTTATCATCTTTTGTAGTGGCTTCAAAGTCACCTTCAACAATGATGTACCAAAGATCAATATCTTTTGACTTCACATAAGTTTCGATTCTATTTTTCCAATAAATAAAACCATTAGTTTCAAGTAGTGGAGGTTGTTGCATAGATTGCCCTTCTTTATAATTTTCAGAACCCATTGTGATCGAAATGTTTTTAAAATACGATTTACTTTAAAACTTTTTGTAAACCTTGCTCTTGATGCCAATTGTGGAAAACAAGAAGGGGGGGTTGAATAGTTTTGCCGATTTTAAGTTAGTTTCAAAAACTTTAGACTCGATCTTATGTGAATTAGTATGATGGATAGAAAGTATACAACAATAAGTAATGTAAGCAATGAAAGCAAGTAAAGTAAAGGATAGAAATGACACAACTGATTTATAGTGGTTCGGCTACAAGGACACCTTCCTTGCCCCACTCCACTCCCCGAGTCACTTACTCGATAGTTCAAGCACTATGTCAACAAACTCCTTCAACTCGGCGGATAAGCCTTCACAACGTCACTTACACTTTTTCCGGTATAAAGCTAAATACCGAGTCCTTAACACGGAGGACCAAACCAACATAACTATGACACAACAACTATGTGAAATATGAAATACAATATCTTGCTACAGAAATCTTGTGGAGGAACAAATCAATCAAGGACCCCTTGCTTGGATGACTTGTAGTATCTCGTGATCTCGCCTTTGAGAAGGACCTATATGAGAATCACAACAAATGAAAAAATAACTACTATATAGATCAAGAGATCTGAGATTAGAAGAGAGAAATAGTATATGAGAGAGTTTGTAAGAAGAGGGGTGAGTTACAATGAAGAAATGACTCACTATTTATAAGCAAAAAATCACTACTATTCCCCGGATCCCACGGATCCCTAACATGAGGGATCCGTCTAGTGTAATCTGGGGGATCCGTAGGACGCTCCTCCTATTTGGGTTATGGGTCATGGATCATGGGTCATGGGTTATATACTTTGGATCATGGGTATTCAAATAGATACAATGTATCTAGAAGATGCAATGCATCTAGTCAATGGGTCATGGGTTAGCTCCATGGGTTATGGATTTGCTCCATGGGTATGGGTCATGGGTTATGAATTTTACCCATCCTAATAAACTATTACAACAAATGAATTGTTACAACAATTTATGTTAAATGACTATATATGTAAATGCTTTACAAAAATAACATGTATCATTTTAATTTTACTTATGATAACTTTATATTTGTTATCAACAAAACACAAAGAGATCGCTAAATATGAATAAACGTTTTTACGATTTATTTGTATTAACAGTCTGGCCCGCCATAATGCATCAAATAATCTCAATGTGCTAGTACAAATAGGAAATTAACGCCATGGCTGCATTAATATGAATGCCCCGACAAGATACGATTATTCTCAAACTTTGACCAATTTTAGAAACACACATTACAGATGTATCATCATTGCCTACCTAATTAAGAATGTCTGAACATGAAAGTCTTGTGTGATGCCTGCAAGAAGAAGTTTGGTCACAAAGAAACTTAGGTAAAGCATTCTACCTAAGCTTGTTCGTGACAAAACTTCTCCATGTAAATTTACCAAACTTGCTCCCCCATGATGCAGTGGATAATCTCACTTTTATTCAAATCCAATCAAGGACATTCAAACTCTATCATCACTGCCTATTATATTTTCGTTATTATTCACCTCACTCTATGAACTGATTGAAAAGCGAATACCTAGTTTAACATTTTTGTCAAAAAAGACACCCAACTCGTATCAGTGACTCATCCAAGCCATTGTATACAGTCGCACATTGAGGAGGATGGGAGAAATCGATATAAAAATTCTGAATGATGCCTGCAAAGAAAATATGGTTACCATTAACATCAAAATAGTATTCTACAATTCTGAGCCAATATCCAACATTATACCAAACCTCTTAAAGGCATCATAAAAACCCTTTTACGTCGACTTCCCCATCATCCTTCATTTGGTTTGCATGCCCTAGATACAAAATGAACAATCTCTAGCCTGCATAAACAATGACCTAAAATGCTGATGCCACAAAAAAGGAAAAAACAACCCCAAAATCAACATCTTTGATAACACTTAAACCGAACGTTTTTTTTCAAATTGATCACACATTTTAATCAATCATCAGTTACTATAAAAAAAAAATTAAAACAAAAAATACTGAAACTCGAAATTAATCGTCACAAAATTTTCACCTAACACTACAATTTAGAAAAGCCTCGATTTTTTTAACAAATCATGAGTTCTTTAAAAATTTATGAAACAGAAAATTATTAAAATTAAAAACAAAAAACACTCATACTACAAATTAATCGACAATTTTTTTTTTCACCCAACACTACAATTTCAAAAACACTTCAATATTTTTTTTTAAAAATTACCCATTTATACATTAGGCGTACGAACGACGAACATTAGCCACACGCCTAGCCTCTTCTTCAATCTTCAAAGACAGTAAAACGCAAACCGTTATTCCGAAATCACCACATAGTGTTGTAATAAGATGTGTGATTATAGATTATTGTGCATGAAGGTTGGTGAATGAAAGACCTGTAATCACTGATAAAAATAAGAGCGGGCAAACAAAAAGGTGCAAAAAAAAAACCGAGCATTCACGGGCCTCTAACTCAACCATATCTAATAGCCCAATTAATAGCCTAACAACCTAACGACATGAGTAAAATCACAAACGATATGCTAGAACACAAAACAACGTAGATTCGTTTTTTTTTTTTTCATCTTAAATGATGTCGTCTGCACGCATAATGTATAATAAGGTAATACCATAGAAACCATTTAACAAATGTGATGGTAGGTGACCACCGTTAAATCATGTTATAGGTGTTTGTCATGTACATTTTATGAATAGTAAATACTAGTAGTATAATAATAGTGACAAATCATGTTCATCTATGGTTAAGAAAACAGAAGATTCCGTTAGATTTGGATTTAATGTCAATAAAAGCTATCGTTGCGCTACGTGTTTAACTGAACGACATTTTTTCTTTCACTCAGTTTTTTACCCCATCAGGTTTTTCTCATCTTATTTGGTACTCCGTACTACGTAAAAAAATTCAATCAAGATTTACAAATATATTCGTAAATCGTAATGAATAAAGAAAGAGTGTGTATAGTACAGTTTGTGGGTCAAAAGTGTAGGGTGTGGGGCCAATTATGTCATTGCTTTACACTACACTTCTTTTGATGAACATCCATACGTTTGTCAAACTTCCTTTCCATCTTTTAAAACATTTCATATTTTCATATCCCCAAAATTCTCTTCCATTTGCATTCTGGAAAAGACAAATAATTAAATATTTTTTCCCTGAAACACAACAAATTTTGATGTATACTCCGTAAAAAGCAAAACCCAAACTCACATATGGCATATGGGTTCACTAATCTCTGGCATTCACCTACACATTTTTTTTTTTTTTTAAATGTGAAAAATATATTAGCTAAAAACTTATAAACGTTTTACAAAAAATTAAAAGAACAAGATCATTGGACACATTTCACACTAATTCTCACATTTCAACATGACAACATACAATCTGAGAAAAACTTAATCAAACTAATTCTCACATTTCACACTAGTAGTACCTTCCCATAACAATATTAAGGCCCTGTTGCTTTTTTTAAGCGATTAAGTGGAGTGAGCCTTTTTCTCTTATTTGCTCTGGTTGGGGAAGAGTGAAAAATTATCCCTCTCTCTAGTTAGACGATTTAAAAGAAAAATTGTGATAATAAAACGACAAGATATAATTTGGAGGGACCAATTCTTTTACTTTAAGGGCCATTCAACAAAAAAGAAACACTCCCTAAGACTATAAGCCAATCCAAGTAAAAAAAAAAGCATATAACACAATATTAATACATTACTATTAAAACTTACATGCTTTGGCTACATTTCTTTCATGAAGGTAATCCTATACTCACCATCCTCCTCACGTAAGAGAATATAAGATTAACATCCATGATAGGCATAAAACAAAAGAACTTGTTCCTTAAGATAGATGATTACATTTTGGGTATGTTTTGACGATAGATTGTCTTTGGTCTTTAGTCTTTGTTGTTGTTCTTTGATGTTAGTCTTTGGTCTTGAAAAAGATTATAAAAGAGATTATTTTGTAAAATTACGTAAAGAACCTTTATTTTCGGAGATTATCTGATTATGTCTGCCAAACAAAGATTATTTTCAAGTAGTTTATTTTTCAAAAATAAGTATAATCTCTCCATAATCCGTGTCTTAGAAACATCATAAAGACCCTACTTAGACCATTATGCAACTCCCCTTCACATACATGGTCCAAGTAACACATCTACATGAGACATCACCCTCTATCAAAAGCTCAACCATCTCTATCACTCCAAAAGATCAATACAGAACAATGCTTAAAGATTCTTTGCACCATTCCTCATCATTTTCACGTTCCATCTATCTTCCATTTCTTTAACTACATTTGAATCTTTAACTGTCAAACTCATTAGAGAATATCTTAAGCTCTCCACTACAAGTTGGACAATTACTTCCTCACTTCTCTTTTTGAGTTGAAAAATTCTTAAATTTCTTTCTTGCCAAATCACATTGAAAGAACAAGTGATTATGTGAGTCACGACACTTTTCACATAAAGCATAGGATAAAATCACATTTGACTTCAATTTAGCAAGTCTATCTTGAGTTACCCAACCTCTCATAGTCTCATGCACAACCATCCACATCATATAATAATTAGTACCCATACACATTTTGGGCCATTCACATATACATTTTGGGCCTCATTTATATCCATATAATAATTAGTAGACTCATAAGTCCTAACACATTCACCCAATTAGTTAAAGGATTGTGGGCACATTAGAATGGATCAAGTTGTTTCACATGGGCTCATTGCCTAATCATAAAGTAGTTATTTATTTCTCTATCCCACAACTTAGCCCAACAAGACTCTTCAACAGTTCAACTTTAGTTTTTAACTTTTTGCAGACACAGTGGCCCAATTAATTTCTGTGCAATTTGCCAAGATTGCAATCTTGCGAAAGGTGAAATTTATGTCACAAACCAATTTATACATAAATACAAAGTGTGTGCATGGTTCACTCTTGGTAACATGTTATTATGTTAATATGCACACTTGGTATGATTATTTCACTTTTAACTAGAGCGGACATACTTAAGACATAGGGCATATGCACGCCATCTCAAATGTAAAAGAGATTTTTGTATACTTTTTTTAATTAAACAATAAATGCTTTGTTGGGTTTTACTAATCATAACAATTATTAAAAACAAGTAAACATCATCAAAGCATACAACGGAAGTAATAGAAAAATACTTGTAATTGAATTAACCGAATAAAAGAATATGCATCTTTTGGCAATTCAAGAAACACACAATATCGAAACATGGAACAAAAACCCAAACCCTAACTTAGGGTTTATATCAATTCGACCCAAAAAGTCGACACCCAAAATTAACCACAAACACAATTGTATTTGTCCTTCGTTCTTGTATACACGTCATTTAATATCGATTTGATGTGAAAGCTAGGTTCTTGAATCACAAATAAAACCAAACACTAGTTTCTTGGAGTTGGAAAAATCGAAACCCTTGGGAGGGTGGTACGATCGGCGAACCAAGAGGGAAGGAGGAGAAAGAAATTAGGTTTCAAAGTGATCTAGGTTAAGAATTATGAATACAAGGGGTTTGTATTTATAGTTTCTAATAACTTGGTGACCAAGAAAACTCTCCTCCAAGAGGGGTTCTAGAATTTTCTTGTCCACTAATCTCATCTCTAGTCCTTGTAGTTTACATTTAACGACCGTTAGTCTAACCTGTTAAATATTAACTATCGTTAAGTTTTATTTCGTGACAAATAATTAATAATAATAGCATTTATATATATTAATTATTTAAACATCAACTCTCATACGTAATGTGTGCAATCCCGAAGTCTCGAGTTCGAATCCGGTCATCGCGCATTAAATTATATCCATAAACCTTTCAGCTCCCACTGGATATTACTTAATATAGTAATGACATTGGTTTAGTCTAGCCTAACACGCCAATGCCCCATATCGAATCGAGTATGGTATCTGGAAAACCATTTAATGATTCATCATTTTACTTATTCTTTGCTACTAATACTACATTAACTATGAATATGGATCAAGTCATTTCATAAGTTAATATTACATTTCTCGTTATATCCGATTGAACAAGATTACCAAATCATCCGAGCGTATTCCAGTTGATCTTGGGTATGGCCATACAAACATCTTGTCAACCCTACGAGGGGCCCAAAATAGTATTATGCTTTGAAACAAATTCAAAGGAACAAATTCTCTTGACTACAAACATAACTCATGAACTTTGTAACACTTCTGAAAATAGCCCTTATAACTACCAGTTATGGATAATGTTAGACTATCTTACACAAGTGCACTACATTCATAACAGTTATTTGGTATCTCAAGTCTGAGGATAAACATTTCATGATTTACTTAATGACAAAGATCCATAAAGTATAATCATGTAAAGTTGGGATCATCATATATTGATTCATTGAATATCATGTGAATCTGGTATGTCCCCGCATCAATATACTTTAAGTATATTCTACTAAAACTCAGATTGTCTTAATTCAATGATATTCCCATCATTGATTGACAACGGACTATTTAGAATAACATAAATCATTCACGAATTAAACATGAAAATATAGGATATAATATTAAGAAAATAAAAATAAACATAAACAACTATTTTATTTCTTTAAAATAATATTTGTTCATAACATCCTTTATCCAAATACTAATCACGGATCCGCATGAAACTACTAGCTAAACGAAGTCCAATCCCATCAACATGGTCGGTAAGTTTATTTCCTTTGCAAAGGCTTCGAAAGGGATCACCTAGATTATCATCCGTATGAACTTTGAGTAGATTGATTTCACTATTTCGACTTGTTCTCGAACATAGTGATATCGTCGAGAAAATGTCTGGCGCCTTCATGACTCTCGTGCTCATTGGCAAATGTTATCGGTGAAGAGTTGTCACATACACATTTAAAGGTAATTCGATTGAGGGCATTACTCCGAGTCGAAATGAATTTCCTAATCAACGACTTCCATCGCGACTCAAGCAACTATGTACTAAACACGTAATAGACATCATGATGTACTTTGCTTCTTGCTCTTCGATCAATTGCTCCTCCATTAATGACAAAGACATATCCGTTTGAGACTTCTTATCATCTTTATCGTTTGGAAAGACTGTTGGAATCACCCTAAACCTTAATTCAAGTGTTAGTGATTCATATGTAATAGTTAACTTAATATGGCTTTTATGTTAGTAATCATGCCAAGGCTTATGTAGAAAGCCCATGAGCCTTGGCCCAAGTCCAATAAGGAAAGGAAGGGACTAGGAGTGTTGCCCTAGCTCCCTCCTATAAATATTTTGTAATAACCCTCACGAGGGTTGGTTGTTCAATTTCATTCTCTTTCACTTCATCGCATAACCTTTCCTTATTCATACGCATAAGTGTTTGTTTGTTATTGTTCAATCGATCTTCTTCATCTATTTCTTCTATTGATGCTTGTGTTACTAATATGGTGACCTAACAGTGGTATCATTCGCCAAATAGTTGGGTGAACATATTTGTTTTTGAAGTTTTTGTTTTGGTCATACGCGTGAAAAGAGCTCCAACTTTGTCACGCTTAAAAATTGATTTTTTACACTTTTTAATCCAAGATTCTTGTCCTTTCAACATTTTTAGGTGTTAAACTATCTATTTTTGGCAAAAAGTTTCAAACTTTACGCGTGGATCATTGTTTTTAAGCTAGGTTTTGTACGTGGTTGTTGTTCTACGCATAACGTATTTTTGAGCCTTGGATCATCAAGTTTCACACTTTTGTGTTATTTTGGTGATATTGAAGCTATTTCATCACAAAAATCTAGTTTGGAAACATCATTTGTGAAATCACTTTTGGCTAATTTCTAGCGTAAGAGAAACCGTAATCTTCACGGCGTAACTTGTCCTTGGTTTGATCTCGGTTTAGTGGCTTACTCGGTGATTTTCTTGCTTGGATAAGCACGAAAACACTTCGACTTTGGATATATTTTGCCCGTGATAGTGTAAAAGATCATTTGGGCAAAACCTAAATTTACGCATAAGCTTAAGCTTACGCGTAGAATTTTTACGCATAAGATTCATCTTACGCCTAAGCTTTGTCTTACGCATAAGTTAATCCTATGCCTAAGTTTTCTCGCCTAACTTCTTGTTTACGCATAACTTTAGCGTTTTCTCCTTACTTCACGCGTAAGCTAATCCTACGCGTAACTATTGTCATTACGCGTAACTTTGGTGTTTTACGTGAAGTGGTACTTGGCTTTTCCGTGATTTCTCGCCTAAGGACTCTTCATCAACAACGGTTCATTCGATTACAAAGATCCATTTAACAACACAAGTTTTCAACATGTCACAACCACCATACTCTAACTATTTTCCCTACACTTATCATCAACAACAACAACAACAACTAAGTCCACAACATCAACAATTTAATCATCAACAACAAATTTATCAACAACAATTTAATCAACAACATACCCCACAACTTGAGCAATTCCACAACCTCAAATGGTTCAACCTCCACCTAGTCTTCAAGTACAACCTTACACAAACTTCTACAATCAACATCCATCCGGAATACTATGAAGGAACCGACATGGTTTGGCAAGATGTGTGAAGCCTTAAGTAGCCAACAATCAATTCATGAAGGTGGCTCACTGATAGACCTCCAATGCTCTCTCCGGTAATTATGATCAATGGGTTATAAGGTTCTTTAGGTTTTGTGATCTAAAGAAGCCACATGGAAAGTTCTTAAAGAAGGTCATTATGGAAGGTTCATTTCGGATGCCTCATTGTTATTACACCGCAGATCCGGATGCCAATCCACGAGAGATGTCACCAACATTGCAACTATATCGGACCTCACTTTGGTAATGAACTTCTACACTTTGAAGCCGATGAACTAGCAATGCAATACATCCTTTTGGGACTACCCAATCCGATCCTTTGAAGTGTTGATGCTCAAAGGACAGCTAAAGCAATGTGGGAACATATTCATCTTCTAATGGAAGGCACAACACTCAATCAGGAAGACATGGAATCCATAATCTACTTGGCTTATGAACACTTCATGATTGAACCCGGAGAGACATTAGAGTCATATCATCATCGTTTTTCAGATATCATTAATGATTTGGACAAACACAACATCATCATGCCACAATTGTCACAACACTAAGTTCCTAAGTAGTCTTGGTTCGGAATGGGAGAAGTATGTCATTTTCTCCGTCAAGCTAAGAACCTTCATCATGCTACATACGGATTGTTATGCGACTATTTGAAGCCTCACCAAAAGAAGTTGACAAAGAAAGGACTATCCGTGGACTCCGACTTCACATCAATTCACGATAATCAACAACTTGCTTTGTGGGCTCAAACTAATCTTCCTCCTCAAACATTTCAAGAACCCGCTCCTCAACCAAGCTGCAACCATTACACCATATGATCGGTCACGCAACAACCTCAACAAACTCAATTGGTTCCATACAACAACAACAATGCTCAAGCACTTTACGGTGAAGGCGATGAGGACTCGCCGCTTTCGATGAATTGCAACAAGGATTTGTTATGATTGCTAAAGCCTTCGGTCGGTATACAAACAAATCCAACAATCACATTCGCTCCTCATCCAACACAAGGAATCAAGCTGTTGTGAACAATGGACGTGTTGAAGTACAGAACCGAGGTTATGGTCGTTAGATGGGAGGTGGTCAAGGGTTTAATGCTATTGGAAGGAATAACATGGGTGCTCCGCTACAACAACGGGTCAAGTGGTTGAGCAGGGAATGCTCGAATGGGGTTAATGGTCTTCGTTGTTATAAGCGCAATGAAAAGGGTCATCGGCTAATGCATGTCCTAAGCGAGGACAAGAGGCGTGCTTATCACAAAGAGGCGTTGCTCTTGGCTCTTAAGGATGAAGTCGGTGGAACTCTTACAAACAAGGAGCGAGCTTTATGGCGGATGCGATTCGATGATGATATGGAGGACTTGCGAGGCTAATGCAAAGCGGTGATGTTGATGGCACAAATGCAAGCTCTACACATGAGTGACACAGGCCCGGTGTATGACATCGATGGATTGTCTCGGTACCGAACAAAATATACTCATCTCGATCGATATCTCCGATCTCTCCATCCGACCGGGATCGAGTGTTCAACATGAGCAATTCACATCTCATTCGATGATTATCAAATAGATCCGTAGTTATATTTGACGATCAAGATGACCTTATGGTTAATATTGATAATCAAGTTGACTCGTGATTTTATTTGAGGATCTAAATAATGATCATGTTGAGACTCACGTTGAACAAAATGAGCTTGGTGCAATAGAAATTGAGCTCTAACCTTAATTAAAGACCAACACTCTCGGTTGGAAATTTGCACGAAATTAAAAGAAAAATGCATCATTAATTAGGGATAATGAATGCTTAATTCGACAAATCAATTTTTAAAACTCAAGAAAAGCGTGAAAAAGGTTTTGAAGTCGCTTTTGCTAAATCTCATCAAAGCGAAAAATCATTAGAACGACGGATCGTGATCTAGCCACTTCAAGAATACTTTGTTTTCTCAAATAGAACAATGAAAATGAACATAAAAACAACTTAATGCTCTTACTTTGAAAACTCAAAAGCCAAGGCTAAGTTGTTAACTTGTCAAAACAGTTCTCGAGTACAAACAACATTCCACGAAACGAATAGATAACTATCTTGAAGAAATTGTCGATTTACAAACCAAAATCAAAGAGTTTGAAATGTTGTTTACAAACATGGTGAGTCAATCACAACAATTCAAAAGTTTACTTTTAAACCTAATCCAAATGGATATGGACCAATTCTTGCGATTACAAACCTAAGTTTTCAAAGCGAGCATTCAAACCAAATCCATGTTTACGGTGCGAACATAGAATTGATGATTCAATTATATTTGTTGTTGAATATAATCGCATGGAGGAATTAGATGCGGATGGCGAGAGTCGGTCAAAAATGGAAAATGTCGTTTATAACAAACCATTTAACTATTCAAAAGTTACTTTTGTCAAACAACAAGATACTTCTAACAAACCTTTTGTTATCACACCGATTTCAAGTTAGTCCCAAACAAAATGGTGCACAAATTAATGGTCCTTTACCTTCACTTAATAAAGTTAAAACAAAAACCGAAAGTTGTCGCATCATAAAATACTTTGACACTTTCTAATCTGACCTCAAAATTTTGGAACGTGAGATTGAATTTCATTCTGAAATAAAAGTTGAACATTTTCAATCGCCAATGGCGCGAGAACATCGAGACATTCTTCGAAAAGAATTTTACCCCATGTTAAAAATTTGAAAACTTGTACACTATATTGGGAAAGGATTTTCACAAGGAACTTGGTCTCATGAAAACCGTTTTGAGAAAACGAAACATCGATTTCAAATACTAAGCGTAAAAGAAATTGTTGAGAAAAGATGTTGATCGACTCTTGGAAGATGTTATCTGTCTTGATATCAATAATCGGTTTTATTACAATCTGCATATGCATCCGATCATATCACCGATTCGTTGATATTGTTGTGAATATTGATAATGTGCACCAGATAGAATCTTTAAAAGCGGAAAATGAACGATTGATAAATGAACTTTCAAATTCAAAACGTCGTCTTCAATGGTGTCAAAAAGATTGTCAAAATCGTGAACTTGCTTTGCAAAACAAAATTCACCAGTTGAAATCAAAAACGTTTAATCCTAAAATTGAGCAACTAGATGATCAAAACGTGTCTTTGAAATCTCAAATCTCAAAATATGAACAAGAAATTGCAAAAGTTAAACAAGAATATGGTGTCATATTTGATTTACTCAAACAGACTCGAAATGAAGCATCAAACGAACTTGATCATTATCTTGCACACACTAAAGAAGTCATGAATTTTTGAAATCTTCGATTACGAAAATCAAGATTTGGTGTACACTATCATGAAGTTAAGGAAATGTTAGGAAAGTATGAACAAGTTCACCTAGCATCATTAAGAGAATTGCACTGTAACACTTAGCAAACGTGAACCCATAATGCCTCTTGACAAAACACAAGATACTAATGTGTTTCCTCTCTTGAAAGCAGAATAGTTGCCTTTTTTCCCAACATCCGCACTTCATGACCTAGGAGCAATACAAGGAAGAATAGGAAGTTGCGACCTAAGAAAAGATCAATAAAGAATCTTTGAAGTAGAAGAACACCCTAGGATTTTAAATAAGCCTCAAGTTGCACCCACTTTAGATATTGCGTCTGCAAATGTAATGGAAAAGTGTTGTAACGAATCTCGAACCTTTAAGTACTTTTGATATTCATCGAAGCTTCTTGTGTTATTTGTCTTAAAAGTATGCTTCGATTGTCATGACAAATGTGTTGCTAGAGCTATCTTGTCTAGTTACGGAATCTAAGAATCGGAATACCTCTAGGCCCACTAATGCTTCTAAGTGCGTGGCTTGGTAGACCGCCTCCTTAGATTCTAAAGCGCATTGATGTTCATGTAGTTCGATATCATCTCAATGAATGTAGTACCACCTAGTGCATTCACTAAGACTAAAGCTAAGACTAGTTGGAGATGGCGAAATGGATACATAATACACTAGGATTTAAATGGATGCCTAAAATCATTGATGTGTATTTCTAATATAAATCTTGAGGAACCCTCTAACTCATCGGGTTCCACGTCTACCTCTATTCCATCTGTAAATGCGTGTGTAATGCGGTGTCTGAGATCATCCTAGATTGTTGATAGCGGATGTTCCGAGCACATGACGAGCGATCTTAAACTATTATCAAACTTTATTGCAAAGTTCATTGGCATTTGTCAGTTCGGGAATGATCACTCCAGCGACTATCATGGGCTACTGGAGATTATATCAATGGCAATATCGAAATTAGCGGGGTTTACTATGTGGAAGGCCTCGGTCACAATCTCTTTTCAATCGGTCAATTACGTGATGGAGATTTGGAAGTTGCTTTTCGGGAGAAAACTTGTTTCATTCGTGATCTACAAGGAAACGATGTAATGTCTGGCTCTCGTAATTCTAGTCTATACACAATCTCAATGCAAGACATGGTTGCTTCATCTCCCATCTGTCTACTCTCAAAGACTACATCAACAAAATTTTGGCTATGGCACCGTTGTCTCTCACATTTAAACTTTCAAACCATCACCAACCTTGCTCGACACAAACTTGTTGAAGGTCTCCTGAGATTATGGTATTCCAAAGATCACCTATGCTCAGCTTGTGAACAAGGGAAAAGCACTCGTGCTCATTTTCCTTCAAAGGTGGAACACAGCTCAAACATGTGCTTCATCTTCTTCACATGGATTTGTGTGGCCCGATGCGTGCAAGCGATTAAAGGCAAATGCTACATCTTGGTAATTGTCGATGACTACTCACGATGGACTTGGGTCTACTTTCTTGAAGTAAAGATCAAGCTCCACAGATGATCATCGCCTTTCTCACAAAAATTCAAGTTCGACTCGGAACATCGTCCGCCAAATCGTAACGGACAAAGGAACCGAATTTGTTAACCAAAACCTTCGAAATTTTATGAGAAAGTGGGAATTGAGCATCGAGACATCTATTGCACGTACACTAGAACAAAAGCGGAGTTGTTGAAAGAGCGAAACCGAGCGTTAGTGGGCGCAAGAACAATGTTAATCAATGCTAAACTTCCAGTTACTTGTGGGCGGTGTATTAACCGTGCATGCTATACTCAAAATCGTTCAATGATTACTAAGCATACAACAAAACACCTTTTGAGCTTATCCATAACCATAAACCGAATCTCAAACACTTTCATGTATTTGGATCCTTTGCTATCCGAATAATGATCGTGATGACTTTAGTAAGCTCAAAGCCAAAGTCGACATTGGAGTATTTATAGGATATTGTGAAAATTCTAAGGGTTTCGGATCCGGAATCGTCGTACAAAGCAAAGGTTATGGAAGCGATTCACGCTAATTTTGATGAACTTACGTAAATGGCTTCGAGCATAACGACTTAGAACCCGGTCACAAACTGTAACTTCCTCAAACCCCATCATCAATTTGAACTAAGCCCCGTTTACTCGTCAACAAATGGAAGCGCTATTTGCTCCATTGTTTAGTGATGACATTGATGAACATGCTCCGGTGTATCCATTGTTTTCAGCGCTCAACGATCACACTCTTATACGATACACTGCAACAACAACTCTGTTGAAGAAGCACCACCAGTTTACTCTGACAACGAGTTGAACAAAGCGCTTCAATGATGTTGAACCGGTGCGATGTTCTTAATGAAGTACCCCACTGCAGATTTTGATCCAAATCGTTCTTGACCCGTTTGCCAATAAGCTGCCGCACACGATGTTGCGAATCATCAACAAACCATTTAAATCCTCAAAATCGCACAATGTATACCAACATCAACCCTCTACACATCGTTGGACAAAAGACCATCCTCTTGAGAACATTATTGGCAACCCAAATCAACGGTCGTTACAAGACAACGCCTTCACACATATGGTGAACATTGCATTTATACACTCACCGTTCGCCAAACCGAGCCTAAAAACATTAAAGGCGCAATGACAAAAGACAATGGATTGAATCAATGCAAGACCAATTCAAACGTCTTGAAGTATGGGAACTTGTTGAAAGACCAACGAGGGTCTCGTCATTGGTCTCAAATGGATTTGGAAGAACAAATTGGATCTTTGAAGGGGCATGTCGAAACAAGTCACGGTGGTGGCTAAGGGTTATAAACGGAAAAGGGTATTGACTTTGAAAATCATTCGCTCCGGTTGCTCGTCTTGAAGGCTGTTCGGATCTTTCTCGCGTTCGCGGCTCATATGAATATAACGGTCTTCGGATGGATGTCAAAACGCTTTTCGAATGGTCGACTAAAAGCGGTTTATGTCACCACCGGAAGGATTCGTTGATCCAGCGTTCGAACCATGTCTACAAACCGAACAAAGCTCAGTATGGTCTCAAACAAGCTCCTCGGCGTAGTGCGATAAGTTATCATCCTTCCTCATTGCCAATAATTTTACCAAAGGTTCGGTCGACCCAACTCTTTTCATACAATATCACGGGAACATATTTTAATTGTTCAAATATGCCCTTGAAATTGAACAAATTTGGAATGAATACCGTGATACTTATGCCACACCAATGTCACATACCAAGAAGTCGGATGGCCGATTTGCATGGAAAGCGGTTGACCCTACAAAATACCGTAGTATCATTGGGTCTCTATGTATCTAACGACTATGAGACTGATATTGTCTTTCTTGGTATATCTTTGCTCCGTTATCGATCGAGACCAAGCTGAAACTCACCTCTCGAGGCTAAAGAATCCTCTGATACATCAAGGAACCATTAATTTGGGGATCCGGTATACGAAGGATTACGGTTTTGAACTAATAGCTTTTTCAAATGATGATCACGCAGGATACTTAGATTCAGGAAAAGTACTTGGAGCATTACAATTTCTTGGTGATAAAGCGGTGTCATGGCAATCGAAGAAGCGAGGATTGTACATCGCTCTCCTCATGAAGCGAGAATATGTAGCCATTTCGTGTTGTGCTCAAGTCATTGGATGAGAACACAACTCAAGGACTATGGTTACGTGTTTGAGAATCCGATGTCTTTGCGACAAGCGGTGCTATTGCGATCTCGTGCAATTGGTTCAACATTAGAAATCAAAGCACATCGATCTTGATATCATTTCATCAAGGACCCGTGGAGCAGTCTTGTTGAATTATACTTTATGATGCAGAATACCAATTGGCGGATCTCCTCACCAAAGCCTTAGCTCCTGCTAGGTTTAATGAGTTGGTCCACAGGATTGGTATGCGGTGTTTGACTCGAGAGGCTGGATGAACTCTTAAAACATTCTTAAAACCAATCAAACACCAAAATCTCTTTTGTAAGTATTTTCAAAACAAAATACAAAATATAAAATCGGATAAAACTTCAAAATATTCTTCTATCTACATTTCTTTAACATGGCAAGTACAAATCTTCCGTCAACACTATAATCTTTCAAAATTCAATATTTTTTCGATCAAGTGTTGAGGGGGAGAAAATCAATATTTCTCAGTTTCATAAAACCTTGTACTTTCATGTTATCTTATCCCGGTTGTTTCTTTAATAACGGTGGTCACATTTCTGGTTCTCTAACACTCCTCGGACTAAAATTTATAAACTTTCATTATTTCTTAAGTCGAGGGGGAGTGTCGTCAAAACTCTTTCCTTAATATTCTTCGTTTGATAACCAAAATGGAAGTTAAAGGCATTGGATGAAAATGGAAAAGGTGGATGGACTAAAACTGTCAAAATCTTAAAGATATTTTTAATAAAACTCCTCACCTAATTCATTTATTTCACATCATTTAATATCTCACCAAACTTAATCCTACGCCTAACATTCGATCTTCGAATCCATGTTTTGGATCATCATTTTGTAAGTGATTTCGTAATCTAAACGTGTTTACAAACAATGGTTTTGATTTATATTAAAAACTAACGGTTAGTTTTTCACTTATGATCGATTTGGTGTTTTACGCATAAGCGTATGAACATCTAATCAAAAATGGGTGTTTGTGGTGAAAAAGTTAGTGTCAAAACGTTCATATAATATCATTGAAACTATTTTGATCATAAAAACACACCCAGATACACGAATTGATTGATATTGGGAATTAGGGTTTATGCGTAAAATTTGGTGTTTTCAAATGAGAACGTTTTTGATTAAAATGATAGTTGAGTGATGTTGTTCTTATGATGAATTGATGATATCTAGGCTCAGAACCAACCCAGAAACACTAATTGATCTTTAATTAGAAATTAGGGTTTAAGTTCATACGCATTTGGGTATTTTTGATTCGTTGCGAATTTGATGTTAAAACGTAGATATATCAACTCACTTGACTTCTTAGAACTACCAGAATCATTTTAGTGCAATTCCTATGGCTAATTCTCCTACGCGTAATTCTTAAAACTTAGGGTTTATGTTTACGCATAAGGTTTTTCAGCATAACTTGTTTGAATGAGTGTTTGTGATTAAATCATTATAGAATGAATGTATGTGTTAATATTGATGCTATGATGAACTTATTTCGGGTTTGTTACAAGTGAAAATTTAGAATCAAGGTTACTAGCAAACTACGCATAGGATCACCTTACGCGTAGAATGTTATCGCGTAAGAGTAATCTTACGCGTGCTACTGCGTAAGGTTCTACATAGGGACTACGCGTATCATGTGAAGGATATGCGTGGCGATGACCTCACGCATAAGGTTGACTCTCACGAGGTAAGCCTTACGCGTGCAGGTTTTATATACGCCACGTGTAAGCTTTACGCATAAGGTCCCCTTTCCCACGCGTAATATTTCTTACAGCGTGAAGTCGGGATCCCACGCACAAGCTTGCGCTTCTGGCGTATATCATTCTGTTTACGTATAAGCTTGCCATTTCTCGCCTAAGCCTTGTTTAACCTTTATTATGAATTGTTGCGGCGTGCAAACTTGTAAATAAATAAATCATAACGCCACGAAACCAATAATGTCACTAATAAGCTTAAAAGTTTAATATGTTGCGAAAAATAAGTGATAACATGGACTTTAAAACTTAAAGTTAATTATCTCACGAAACTTGTCCCGACATCATTGGACTATTGGACAAACAAATGACTTTGGACTCGTAACAATCATCAACATAGCACATTCAATAATTAGACAATAAAACCATCATTAACTAACATAATGTCTTCGATATGTTGGTTCTTTTGGCTAAATATATTTGATCACGACATGGACGCTCGAATGCGAATGTGGATGCACCAAATGTTCTCACCTGTTCGATATCTTCCCTAATGGCTATCCAATGAAGATTGGAAAGAACAACCTTCGTGTTGACTTTGAAACTCTCACTTACTCGAGTCTTCTTGCTTGATTGATGTGGATATTCGAAGAATCATCCTTATCGGAACATGCTCTCAAACCGCCTTCTGTGCACGAGATCTACATTCATCGGTTATGGAACACAATGCAAAAGATCAAAGGACAAATCTTTGTGATGAGTGACTCGAACCACAAACAAGTCACCATCACACCGCAGAATTAAAGGGTCATTCTCCTCATTCCGACATCGAGCCTACCGATTACGTTGTCGCACCAAGCTGAGAGCATTCTACAATTCATGATCGACATTGGTTATGACGAAGCTACGGGAGTAATCACTAAGCATTCATACGTGGATCTTAAGAATATTCCTCAACCACGGAGAACTCTACATCATCATTACCAAACTCATTTCTGGTCGATCTGATGGCTATGAGCATCCCAAGCTCATGGAATTATAGATCTTTTGGGCTTTGATCAACATGAAGCACATCGAAATTGAAGCTACGATATGGGACAACATGATGTCATTCCTCAAAAGCTTGGCTTAAAGATTCCTTATATCGGATATACAAGCTGTTGATCCAAAGAGCACTTGGACTTAATCACGATATCCCCAAGAGACTCAACGACCCCAACAATCATGACATGTTGTCCGAACCTACTCTAACCGCCGATTCAAGGAATCAACAACGAAGAAGCGGTCTTGTGTTGCCGGATCACCTTATGTCCGATGAAATCAAAAGCTCTACACATACAAAAGGTATCGGTAGCAGTTGAAGAAATCAAAGTTGGTTTTCTCGATGACAAGTCTTACGGTACACCTACTAGGAAAACCGTAAGAGGCGGCAGCAGGAAGTGTTGCAAGCATCGAGTCAATGAAGGTTCCCAAGAGGAAACCTCCACACAAAGGAAAGTTCCATCTAAGGAAGATGTTCCTATTCCCATTCCCAAGTCCGAACCGCAAAGAAAGCTAGTCGATGAAGACTCGAAAACATCGATACGGATGAAGAAGTTTTCTACGAAACTCAATCGTTGAAACCGAAAGTAGCAAAACCTCCAAGTCCCAAGGTGACAAGGGAAAGACTCCGGTGCTTGAGCAAGAAGAAGAAGAAAGTTCCGATGATGAGCAACTTGAAAAGATTACGGGAAAAAGGTGAAAATTTTGAGACTCCAACACGTTCTTGAACAATTTAAACGACAACAAATTCGTGGCCCTGGAGGGTCAGTGGTGCACTAACTACACCAGATCCCGATGTGGTTAATCAACCCGATAAGGGCTGGTACCACCACCCGCGATCCACAACAACGGCGGAGGAGACCATCACCTATGATTACAAGAACCGAAAAGGAAAAATCTAAGAAAGAAAAAGGCGATGAAGAGGATGCGGCTCATGCCAAAGCGGAGGAAGAGGCGAGGATTCAGTGAAGAAAAGGCTAAAAGCGAAAAAGATGACGAAGTGAACTATGATGATTATCTTCTCAACAATTCAACTCATTCCAAGGAGAAAACTTGAACCTCCTAAGGAACTGAACCTCCTCATGACTCTTCATCATCGATTCATCATCTCGCTCTTCACCACCACCATCCGGAAGATCAACCAAATCCCATCCAAATCCGTGAAGAAGCCAGCGGACTCTTGGACTTCTCGGGCAAAGACAAGGATCGTTAAAGGCGTCAAGCGGTCGGAAGAAGACATGCTTACTGAAAGTCAATTTTCTCGTGACTGGGTTCGTTATCTTCATGACTAGAATGACAAGATGTCGGTGAAAGGGAGTACATCCGAAGTTCATGCAACGTGATCCTCGAGGGAAATGAACGAGATGATCAAAGGTTACACTCACAAGTTCCTTCTGACATCGTTCCGGTATGACAAGAGAAATGTACACCAAACAACTCTATCCGAATCTATTGCATTTGGCCAAGCAAACTATGAGATCAACACCTATGCATGTAAACATCAATCCAGTTGATCCCATAATATTCTCGAATCTTTGAATTGGTTTCGGGCTAGTAGCTCAAATGTCTAAATGATCTACAACATTTAATTCTCACGAAGGTAAATTATTTGAAGCATTCTTTGGAATACCAACTCAAATCGACATGCAGAAGAAGTCGATAGGCCTAAGCGCCCAAGAGCGATGAAGACAAGGATAAGGATAAAGATAACGAACCCAAACATTCAAAGAAGTCGGTGAACCATCATCTATGCCACCACCACCTCAAGGACTCCACCACCAAGACGATCTCCTCCTAGCTCTTCTATCGACAAACCTCGGGACTCGAGTTACCACCCCTGATCGAGAAAACCGGTGATCACTTCGGTATCTTGGTGGTAACGATGAGGAAGTCCTTGAGCCCCAACAACAACCCACCTCTCCCGCTCAACAACAAAGAAACCATCATCCTCATCAAAGCCAAAGAGGAAGAAGAAGACGCCTCGGTGATGTCATCTCATGGCTGAGCGAAGATGACACCGAGTTTGAATGGTTTTCTAAACTTGTTGATGCCACTCCGCTCTAAGCGATGATCCGGATATGGTAGAAGGTAGTACGTTGCAAAGCATGCTAAGTTACCGCAAGAGAAGTTCCGTGAAGAAGATGACGAAATCGAGTTGAAGCGAATCAAGAATGAAGCATTTCAACTATTCAAAGACACTCGGAAAGTGCTATTGAAGTTGAATATCACCTTGATAATATAGCACGAGCCATGTCTAACAACATTGATTGGCTCAACCTCAAGCAAACATCGACTTCACCGTAAGAGACAACCCTCCATACTACACCGACTGGTCTAAACCTCTACCAGATACTTAAGAATGTTCTTAACAACATGCCGGTGTTTCACACATGGTATCTGTTGATATCGACTGGTGATATTTTGTGCAAATGCCACATCAGGCCTTGCACATCTCACAACATACATGATAGATCCTACATTCGAAGCATAAGGAACTTTTATCATGTGTGCCACCTCTTCAGGTGTTGACGCGCATAGTTCACTACTTAAGCCGTTCAACTTGCATCGACAAATATCCCTTCTTTGAATTATGCATATTGAATCTCTTCAATATTTTATCGATGTAAGTACTTTGACTTAGTCCAATCAACCGTCTTGATCTATCTCGGTAGATCTTGATTCCCAGAATAAATGCTGCTTCCCCTAAATCTTTCATAGAAAAGCACTTTCCAAGATAAGACTTTACATCTTGCAAACTTGGAATGTCTTTTCCTATGATCAATATGTCATCAACATATAAGATAAGGAAAATAACATTACTCCCACTAGCTTTGTGATATACACATGGCTCATCAAGATTTTGAGTGAAACCAAATTTCTTGATTTCTTCATCAAACTTCTTGTTCCATTGCCTTGATGCTTGCTTCAATTCATAAATGGATCTTTAAAGTTTGCATACACGCTTTGGAAATTTTGGATTCACAACCCTTCAGTGGGTGTGCCATATAGATGTCTTCATCTGGCGACCATTTAAGAAGCGGTTTGACATCCATTTGCCATATCTCATAGTCATAGTACGCAACTATGGCTACAAGAATCCTAATAGCTCTAATGTCTTTCTATAGAGAAAATGTCTCCTTGTAGTATATCCCAAAAGTTTTAGTAAACCCTTGAGCTACAAGACGAGCTTTATAGGTGTGTACATTGCCATCCATGTCAGTCTTTATCTTATAGAGCCACTTACTTCCAACTACCTTAGCATTTGGAGGTAAGTCAACCTCTATCCAGACTTCGTTATCTCTCATGGATTGCATTTCCCCATTCATTGCGACTTGCCATTTATCCTTTCCAGGACTCATCATAGCACCTTATAGTTAGCGGTGTTCACCAAGATCCCCTAACATATTTTCCTCAACTTCTACGTTAAGACATAGGCGCTCAGTGCACGCAGAGCCCTGCGGATCTACGAATGGGAACCACTTCAACGGGTGGAACACTCGGACTTCGGGTTCTACTTGAGGTTGGCTAGTGTTTTCGAAGGTGATGTATCTTCTTTATCATCTTCCGGATCATAAACTCTCCCACTAAATTCATGAGATATGAGATCCCTTTCAAGGAAGTCTCCATACCTAGCAACAATTACTTTGTTTTCGGTGGAAAGTAAAAGTAGTAACCCATAGTTTCCTTTGGGTATCCTCGAAGATACACTTAATGATCTTTGTTGTAGCTTATCAATGAGTCACGTTTAACAAACGCCTCACAACCCTAGACCTTTAAGTAAGACAAGTTTGGAGCTTTCCCATACCACACTTCATAAGGAGTCTTATCAACCTTCTTAGTTGGAACCATATTCAAAATGCGAACAACAGTTTCTAAAGCATAATCCCAAAAGGATAAGGGAAGAGTTGTAAGATTAAACATTGATCGCACCATGTCCAACAATGTATGATTTCTTCTCACAGATACACCATTTTGTTGTGGAGTATATGGAGAAGTGAGTTGCTGGACAATCCCACACTCAGCAAGATAATCTTTAAACTCTTGGCTTAAATATTTACCACCTCTATCGGATCGAAGAGCTTTAATCTTATTTTCTAGTTGCAATTCTACTTCACTTTTTAAAACCTTAAATGTTTCAAAGACTTCATATTTATGTTTAAGTAAATAAACATAACCATAACGATCGAAATCATCCGTAAAGGTTAAGAAGTAGCTAGCACCCTTCCTTGACACATGTCTTAGTGGTCCACATACGTCAAGATGTATCACACCAAGAAGATCGAAGCCTTTCTAAACTATTTGTAAAGGTTTCTTGGTCATCTTCCAGATATGCAAGATTCGAATTTATCAAATGATTCATCATTGATATCTTGCAAAAGCCCATCGTGTTGCGCTTTGCATGCGTTTCTTGCCTATGTGAGCAAGTCTACAATGCCAAAGATATGAAGAATCCAAATCACTTTTGATTCTTTTTATTATTGATGCTAAAAAGTAATTATTTTATCAATCACATTATCATGCAAATCAATTTCAAACACACCATTTCTTTGGAATAACATTAAAGTAAAAACATCATTTAAAGAAACCGAAATTCCATAATCAGTAAATGTATGAATAAAACCAATATCTTTCAACAAGGAAATAGAAACGACACCCCTAATTATAGACGACGCGTTATGACAATCATTCAAAGACAATACTAAACCGAAGGTAAAACTAAATCAAACGTTCTATAGCTTCAACAATCGCATGTGCTCCATTACCACGTGCATGTATTGTTGTCCATAGGCGAGATTCCTTGCACCTCTAAGTCCTCGGTGTATTACAAATGTGAATACCACATCCAAGATTATCATATACCTAGGAATTTATTTTATGAGGAAAAGAAAATAATTCTATCATCAAAAGAGTACACAAGTGCTAGCAACAATGCAACATTTTTATACCTCTTAGTACGCAACTCATCAAGGTAGAGTGGACGGTTCCTCTTCCAGTGTCCTACCTCGGTGCGTGATGACAAGCCTGATCCTTTTAGGATTCTCACGCTTTTAGGGGTACTTCTTGGGTTCTTGTTGATATGCCATAACTTGTTTTCCCTTATCAACTTTACCCTTACATTTCCCTTTCTTGTTCGCTAGCGGCTTATTAGGCTTAGAAATCCTACCCTTTTGAATAGCAAGTACCGTAGGTGTAGGAGCCTTCTTGGACAAACCTTTTTCGTAGTCAATGGGCATTGCATGTACCTCACTAACTGTCTTCCTCGTGCAATGCATATTATAATTACGCACGAAACCATCAAACTCCTTGTTAAGGGATATGTTGATAAGGCCAATTTGTATGTCATTGGGGTAGACGTAATTGAGTCTCCCGAGCTAGTCCATGTAACTCATCATTTCCAGACAGTGGGCGCTCACAGGTTTCCCGTCCCCTTGCTTGCAACTGTGTAGGGCATCTATCAAATCATACAATTCTACAGTTACAGGCTTCTCAAACAACCGAATTAGTTCGGTGAGCATGTTGTGAGGGAAGTAATTCTCAAACTGTTTTGCAAGTTTGGAGCCATAATTCCAAGCATAATGCAGCGACCTCATTATGTTTGTCATACTCTGTTTGCCATGCACCGTGCTTCAACAAGAGCATCGTTGCAGTTCAGGAGGACAAGGCGAGTAAAATAATCTAGTCTTTGGCAACCTCAAGACAATTTCGAGTTGCCGATACCAATCATTGAAATTTGACGCAATAATTCTCTCGATCAAACATGGATTTGAACGACGAGGCTAGTCGAAGAGATTCGACTTGAGCAATTTCTAAAGAAAATAAAAGTTCAAAAGTTCGTACTTTCGATAATTCAACCATTCAAGAAAATAAAATACTCTTTGGTCAATATTCATATTAACCATAGAATTTTCCTTGAAACTAGGACCCTCATTATCATAGTTTCATTACATCAGTTGATCTGCTAGTGATGAAAGTATAGAATAGGTAATTGTTGAAAAACAATAATTGACAAACAAGTTTCCAATTTCTAGAAAATATGGGATTTACAATTTTGCCAAACAATTATGCAAAACGTAAGCATGTTTTATCCTATCTTATGCCTTAAGTTATAGGTCTCACTAACTAACTTAATTAAGTTGTCTAATTTAGAAACTGCAAATTATTTAAGCTGAGGTCTCACACAACATAAAGATTCACCTTGTTATCGTAATCTAGCTCAAGGTCCCACATAACTAAATTACAATTTCAAGAGTTTCATATCATTAGATGACATAAACTTAAATTTTAAAAGGTACAATTTTTTGACGTGTAATCAAAACTTATGTATAAAGAAGCATGCATACATCTCTATAACATAAAATTTTATAAAAAAACTTACTTATATTTTAATTGCTAAGATTAAATTCTACAAAGTTTTAATCGATGCGTTGAGAAACTTACAACTTTGCACTAAGATGCTTCAGTTACATTGAATAGGTATACTAGGTAGCTCCAAATACAACTCACAAGGTGGTAGAGAATGGTCGTGTGAAGCATATTATGAATAACCCTTCTTTAGAGTCGCAATTTAATGTCGAACCCTCCTTAAACCAGCCAAACAGTTTGTTATAATGGGTGAGCCGTTCTAACCATTTAGTACAGTCGCATCAGTCGATTAAAAGTTCAAGATTTAATACTTAGAAAAAACAAATCAATTTCGCCATTATTTAGTCAATTTAATTTTCTATTCGTAAAAGAACCAATTTGCTTACTAACATGTCATACAACATAAACAAAAAAGCACTTTAATAAAAATTAAAACAAACTCAAATAATATACATAAAACTTAATAATTAACATATGTAAAAACAATTAGCCACATGCATAATTATTTCTATAAAACCTAATAAACAATTCTAGGCATAAAACAATGCATATATCAACTAGGGCTTTCACCTACAAGGTAAGTGAGCCACATACATCGACAAGTCGATTGCGTAAGCCAAAGTTAATAATATACCATATTGCACATAACGAATTTTTATTAGATATATTGAGGTCTTCCCCAATTTAATATTTATCAAACTAATTAACATGTGTATATCACTTAACAATTAATCAAAACAATAATCCATGGAAAAACATGCATGTTCCACCATGGATTCCTCATAACAATTATAATCCCAAGATACGCATAATACATGGCACATAACAATTATTCATTAAAACCACATAAAATATACATGCAATCCTAGGGTTTCTACAAGTTTTACAAAAAATAAAACCTAAAAACCAATAAAAGCATGTAATAATCACAAAGATTCAATTTTTATGTGTTTCGGTAATTAATTACAACATATTAACGGCTCGTGATGCCATTGTTGGGTTTTACTAATCATAACAATTATTAAAAACAAGTAAACATCATCAAAGCATGCAGTGAAAGTAATAGGAAAAATACTTGTAATTGAATTAATCGAATAAAAGAATATGCGTACCTTTTAGCAATTCAAGAAACACACAATATCGAGAACAAGGAACAAAAACCCAAACCCTAACTTAGGGTTTATATCAATTCGACCCAAAGAAGTCGACACCCAAAATTAACCACAAACACAATTGTATTTGTCCTTCGTTCTTGTACACACGTACTAATATCGATTTGATGTGAAAAGCTAGGTTCTTGAATCACAAATAAAACCAAACACTAGTTTCTTGGAGTTGGAAAAATCGAAACCCTTGGGGAGGGTGGTACACGATCGGCCAAACCAAGAGGGAAGGAGAGGAGAAAGAAATTAGGTTTCAAAGTGATCCAAGGTTAAGAATTATGAATACAAGGGGTTTGTATTTATAGTTTCTAATAACTTGGTGACCAAGAAAACTCTCCTCCTTGGGCTTGGAGACCCACGACCGGCCACAAGCACCCAAGAGGGGTTCTAGAATTTTCTTGTCTACTAATTTCATCTATAGTCCTTGTAGTTTACATTTAACGACCGTTAGTTTAACCTCGTTAAATATTAACTATCGTTAAATTTTATTTCGTGACAAATAATTAATAAAAATAACGTTTATATATATTAATTATTTAAATATCAACTCTTATACATAATATGTGCAATCCCGAAATCTTGAGTTCGAATCCGGTTATACGTATATCCATAAACCTTTCATGCTTACTGTTTGTCGTTTAGAAAAAATTGCACACATTTATCAGGTTTCGTGATCAGCCACTGACCTCTTAAGTAATTCGTAATGTTAATTTGCATTTTTGCAACATTCTAGTGATCTAGTCTAAGACACTAATGCTTTTACCGTCCATATTAATAGTTCTTGTTGATTGCCGAATAAATAAGTACCATTTCACATTCAATAAATGCATTTTACATGATGAAAACAAATCAGAATATGTTGGCTGGTTGGTAGCATGTCATTTTTTTAAAATAGACTGATACCATGCTAATTCTGATACTACAATAACATAATTATCATTTTGTTCAATATTCTAATGCTAATCGGGGCCAAGGTGTTTTGCCATATTGGTGACACTTTCTTTCACCCTTCCCCAAATGTTGCCCAAATGTGTATATCACATTTCTATTACATTATAAAAGCTTTGAGGTCTCTATTAATTACATTATAAAGCATTTAAGATCTTTTTAAAATAAAAGTTTTACAAATACTAATCCATCACACTTATTTATTACGTCAAATTTTAATAAAAATAGCTATAATAACGTTAGTTACAATCCTTTAAAGCTCTTTTAGTAAACATGTTTTAGAAAAGTTAATTAAAAAAACGCAATATAATTTAACATATATAAAAAAAAGGTTATGATACAAAAAAGTTATTAAAGTTTTCTTGAAAAATTGTCCTAGGAAGCATATACTTCGATAAATTCAGTGTTAGTCCCAGTAACCCGAATGTATTTTTTTGATAAGTTCAGTAACCTGACTGAACAAAGTTTCAAAGTTTAGTAACATGAACGTATATTTTTATAAGTTTAGTAACCTGAGTAAAAAAAAGTTTTAAAGTTCAGTAACCTGAGTGAACAAAATAAAACTATAGTAACTTAAGACAAATTTTTGAAAAACTTTAGTAACTTTTTTGTAGCATAACCATAAAAAAAATCGTCTATAACTATAACTAACTATTAATTTTCAACTTTTCTAATAAATGTTATTTTTAACACATATTTAAAATAAAAAATTGTTAGGAATTAGAAATTCCATAGTGAAGAGTCGGTCACCCCAACTCTAGTCTAGCATATGTTAGGTCGTAGACATTTCGTTATTTACTAGTTAGTTAGTTAGTTATTTAGTTTAGAGCAACACCGTGGAGGACGGAAGGGTCTTTACCCATCGTATGCACGATTCACGATCCAAGGAGGACGTATAGTATGTAACTAAAATACCTCACCTCCCAAGGTAGAGGTTGGACCTTCATTTCTTAATCTAACCTTCTATGTTTTCTTTCACTTTCTCTCTCTAGAAAGGCTCCCATCCCACTTTCTCTCTCTAAACTCTTAAACCATACGCCCCATTTATAATGTTATGATGTGTTTGTGAAATCCAATTTGTTACAAATGGTATCAAGAGCCATGGTTTGATCATCTCTCTTTACATATCCTTGGATTTCTAGTGGTTTTAGATGGTTTTTGAGTTTGAAAAAGTTTAGTGGTTTTTGCATCATTTGGATCATTTCTTGTGTTAAAGTTTGAATTTTGAGTGTACTTTTATGTTTAGAATCATTGTAAGTGCTTGGGTTTTGATTTGGAAAGCTTGAATCAACGTGGTTGGGCTTGTTTGGATTGAAAAGTCTGTTTTGAAGTTTTTCAAGGTAGCGACTTGAGTCTCGTTGTGAATTTCTTCGTAGCGACTTGCTTCAGTAATTTCTAGCGAGTTGTAGTGTTAGTCGTAGCGACTTGAGCTTAGCGACTTGTTTATTGAGACAAGCCGACAAACAGTACAAGTTAGTGGGTTCTCCACTACGGCTAGCGACTTGGAGAGGTAGTGACTTGCTTTCATTATTTCTAGCGACTTGTACTTATAGTTCTTAGCGAGTTGACTCTTAGCGACTTGGATACTTAGCGAGTTGCTCTTTAGCGACTTGTATGCTTAGCGATTTGGTTCGTTAGCGACTTGTGTTTAGCGACTTGGGTCTTAGCGACTTGTGCTTAGCGACTTGATTCATAGCGACTTGAGGTTTAGCGAGTTGCAACTTAGCGACTTGTGTTTAGCGACTTGGTTACTCTAGTGACTTGTCTTGCTAGCGACTTGTTGACTTTTCCCGACAAAACTTCAAACGGCCATAACTTTTGAACCGTAACTCCGTTTTCGGCGTTCTACCCATCAAACGACCGTGAGCGAGGAGAATGGCACGTCGTTCGGTCAACCTTCGAGGCCTAAATCTCTCGAACAAAAGTTATTGAGGTTTTATGTTTTTGACCTAAATTTCTCCGTAAAAACGGGCACAAACCAATCCAAATCTCAACCAAACAACATCTTTGCTAATCCTTCAAACAATCATATGTCCTAACACACAATTGTCTTTCATTGTGTCAATCCATCAGTCAACTTAACACATTCCATTGGTCATTGCTTAACGGTTTGGTCTTGATTTTAGTAAAATCTCGCGAAAGATTCTATTTCTCGGTTTAAATCATAGACTTGTAAAATACCGTGCATACTACAACATCATGTCTTACACTCTTGACCCGGTGATTTCGTAGTACTTAAATTGTATGATCTTTGTGGACAACAATGATAATGTATGCTACAATGAGCGGTTAAAGATGTTTGAATTAATCAATGAGGATGTGAGATCTTCATGTTACGAGTACAATGAGAATGAATTGCACTGCTAATGCTACGAATGCCATGCAAAGGAATCTTGCATTATACCCTATCAACAACTTCACTCACCTCATGTTACTTCTACCACAACAACGAACGAACATGTATTGCCCTTTTCCGTCAAGATTTATCCACATTAACGGGTACATTCTTGTTGAACTTAGAACAATTGGAACAACAACTTGATAAAGAAAAGGTTAAAAGGATAGTTCCCGTCTGCACTTCAAGTGATCCACAACCAATTTCGATCATTCATCGGTGGGGAATTTACATCGATTATGATCAAGACATGGTGAAATGCATTTCAAGAGACACACCTGGAATGGAAATTAGCGTGTTCATAGAGACACTTATCCATCTCATGGATAATGTGGATAAGTATATTGAGGAAGTTACTCAAAAGATGAAATAATAGATGAGAGTCTCAGTGCTTTGTTGATGAATGTTGTGATGAGTTGGGTAATGTATCGGTTGAAGAATCGGGTGTTCTTGAATGCGAGAATAACAGAGACAACAAAGAATGATACAATAAATTGTTCGAACTCATGTTACACATGATGTGGATGCGAGATATAAGACGGATAAATGAGCAGGTGTCATGTGATGAGGTAACCTTAAGCATTCAACATAGTGCATCCGCTAATGTACCTAAACATCTTGATCTTAATCTTGAACATGATTCGATAAATGTTCCTTGGTTGAAATGAGTCTAATAATTTCAAAACAAATGATATGGTTGATAAAAGGCTTTTGATGAACTTTCAAACAAATTCTCAAAACTTGAAAACATTGCATTTCACTTGAAATTGCCATACAAAGTAAAGAAGAAAGTTTTCAACTTAACAAACCATGTAAAATCCGGAACTTCACGAATTCGTGAACTTTTGAAATTAACACTTTGAAAGCTCGACTTCAAGACAAAGAGTCAACTATCAAAAATTTGAAGAAGCATATTTCTAATATGCATGTGAAAAGTAATTTGGTTACAAGTAATTATGATGTTAATGCTATTGATGATATTCAAATGAGAAATGATGAATTAGTTTTGTGTGGCCAAATTACTAAAGGAAAATGAGTCATTGAGTATGCATCACATAGAACTAAGTGACTCTGTCAAAGAAGCTAGAATTAAGTCATTGGAACAAACAAACTCTTTGATTGCCAATATTGATGAACTCAAAGCTCACCCGTGGATAAGAGTTTCACAATAGTTGCCTTAAAGAATGAGCTCGGAAAAACAACGAGGAATAGTGTGAACACTAAGTTTGCAAAACCATCAATCTTGGGAAACCGGTTATTAGACAACCGAATGCGTTTAGATCCGAACGACCAAAATTTTCAAAACGCGGTTTGCCTCCCAAGTTGATGCGAAACAAGTTTTGACAAAACCAGTCACTTCACCTTACTTGCCTAGTAAAAATGCTATGAATGACTTGTATAAGAACTCTTATCTAGAAATGGCTAGAAAGAAGGCACAAATTTGAAAAGACGGAATTTTAGGTGCAAGACCTAGGGTGATGAATTCTTCGAAATTTCAAGGCATTGCTAGTAGTTCTAAACCATTACCTAGGAACAATAAACTAAAGACTAGGGATTGACTTGTATCTAAGAGTAGTTACGTTTCGAATAAATCTATTCCCATAGCAGATCACTCTAAGAACTCTAGATCATTTTCTAAATCCAAACAAGTTGTTTGCTCAAATTGTCGAAATGCATCTTTAAGGCAAATCATGATAATTGTTTTGAAATCCCTAAAGAAGGTAAATGATCATACAAAGGTTCAACTGTTAAGTCTAGGATTTTCACTAAGTCATCTATCGTGCATACTGAAGCAAAATAAACTAAAATCTTCGCCTAGATGGATACCAACTGCTAAATCTGTGGAAACTAGGAATAAGGATAAGTCTTTCACTATGCATGAAGCCTAACAATCCTATACCTTGCCATAAGTGGATACCGATCGGTAGAATGTTTAAGGATCTTGGACTTAGGTGGATACCCACTGGGAAAGTTTGTTCTGGATGACAAAATCAAGGTTGTTGTGAAACCCCAAAGGGTTTGGATACTAATGTCACTAACCAAAATATATGCAATCAAGTTTGTAATATTAGTGCGGTAGTCCTTACTCGATTGCAGACATACTTGATCCTTCACTACATGGACCGGCTTAAAGTATGGATTACAAATGGATTGATATCTCATAACTCACGGGTTCAAGTAACTCAATCTTGATATTCATTACGCTATGACGTTGCTCACATTAGTTCGGGGCCTCGTACTTCATCATTATGGCGTCTGAGATAACACTTGGGCCCGTTCCTCAAAGAAAGAAAAGGTTACGCCTCGATGCGCTTTATCTTCGTAAGAAGAGAAATCTTCATTCTTATGACCATTCTCATCGACATTCTTCATCAAGAAGCTTCATGTTTTTCAATGCTCATTCAATCCTCAAGTGGATCTTCGTTCATTGGTATATATCCTTATTCACTTGCTCAATCAAAAATGGAAAACTTCATTTGCAATTTTTGAGGGGGAGAAGAGTGAATATACTACATGTTGATGGATGCTTGAGTCATGGTCATACGACTCTCCAATGCCTAATGTCTTCACTCACTAAGGGTAACTGGGATTTACTATTTGGGATTCATTATTTTTCAAGATATGTTTGATGAGTACTTCCAACCTCCAACGAATGTTGATCATCCAGTTTCTGAAGCTCATGCTCCGGTTCCTACTGACTCAACTGGTTCACCATCTAAGAAGTACTTCTCGGAATTCTCAAGAAACAATCTCCAGTTATTCCTCTAGGCATTGATAATGACTATCATAATATTGCTGTTGCACTCATGAATAATGATCCGCTCTTTGGTACTCCTTTGCCAAATCTTCGTGGATTATTGTTCCTCTCATTGTGCACGCTATAAATCAACCACATGAACATTAAAGAAAATGACTTCGGAGTTAATCATTTATCACTTATTTGAGATTGAAGTTGACTTTCAACAAAGGCGTGTTCTTATTTGATAACTTGCTCGGGCTTAAGAATTTGAGTTGAAGACTTGGTTTATCTAGTTACCGGATGGGGTGGATGGTTGAAGACCGTTAACTATCACTATTAGGTGTTACGTTGTTTTACTCGATGTCACATGCAGATGACGATGTGGATAATCTCAAGAAGTGTTAATGTCTCATACTTTGTTTGAGTAGTGAGTACTTAGAGATTTGCTTGATGAATAAATTCTCGACACCGTTCTTCCATCATTAAGTGCAAGATTAGAACACATGCAGAGAATTCTACTTCAGTTTCAAGTTTGGTATATCGGGTTTTCTTCTTCAATGGTCACTTCAAATTGTCTTCATATGGGTTGATAAGGATAGTCAGAGAGAGTTTCTGTAGCAGTTGATTCTCACAAGATTTATTTGTGCTAATTGTGTTCTTCTCTATTTCAAGTATATGAGTGTATTATGTTTTTCTGATTCTGAGGTATCAAAACCAGCAAGGGGGAAGGAGACATACATCTAAACACACAACGAGTACATGGGCTGAACTAAATACTTCTTCTATATTGAAGTTATTCCGGGAGACAAATGTCATAATTGCATAGAAACTCGGTGTTTAACTCGTGGCTTCCGGTGTATTCCAACTATTTGGGGAAGGATATATTATTCCAACTATTTGTGGGAAGGATGTATTATTCCAACTATTTGGGGAAGTGGTCTCGGAGACTTTTGGCATGTGTTACTCAAAGTGTTCGATTGGAAGAAATATGAGAAGAATATTTGGGCGTGAGATGATATTGCTTATCGACATCTTCGATATGGTTATGATAAATTGCTTCTGGTTATTGCATCATTATGGGCTGATTGGTTATATGGAAGATAACTAGAATGCACTTGGTAAAATGAAGATGTTGATATATGGTTCCCCTGAATAGACAACTGCTCAATCTCGAAGAGTAATGTGTACATCGGGGATGCACAACAAGTTCATGTGATCTCAAACTTAATCATTTATTCCGGGTTTAATAACCGCAACAATGATCCATGTTTCAACTTGTTACTTCGATGTTTTCGTCTTCTTTGAGGTGTTGAGCTTCATTCAATGAGACCGCTTTGTCTTCAACTCTACTTCTTAGGAAAATGGTCTTTATTCGATGTTTGTCGGTTTGGGGGGAAGCTACCAAAGATTCAAATTGAGAAGCCTCATGTTCGACGATTTTCTTAGAAGCCTCGAATGCTTTGGTGGTGAAAGTTTAAGAGATGTTGATTTCTTTCTTCTACAAAGTCTTGAACGATTTCCTATCTCTGATTGTATCATCATCTTCTTAAACTATTACTCTATCTGTACATATTTATCGTAAAACAAAATACAAAATTATAAAACCAGCAAAATCAAAATAGAAAAATATAAAATCAACAAAAACCCATAAAAATCAGAAAATTTAAAAATACCAAAAATATTGTTTTTCTCATGACATGTCTTCTGGTATCAATAACATCTACGGTCTTAGAAATGTCATTCATTAATGGCATGGGACTTTAGATGAAGTTCGAGCAGGAGGTGTAAATATTTCTTTCTAAACATGTCTCAAAAAATGGCTTGCAGTTACTTCAGACTGTGACCCCTCGCTTAAACAATGGCTTGCTATTATGTCAGATAGCAACCCGCTCTTCAAGAAAGGAAAGTGTTGCGCTAAACCAAAATTTTAAAATATTTCGTGCACTTATCCTAAAACAAAATGAGGAAAGTATGTCGAAGGACTGCTTGTTCCTACTCAAATATTTTTCCTTCTAAAATTCTTCAGAAAAATATTTGTTTTAACAAAATGGTGGTAAATTGAGTTGCTTGTAAATCAATCAGTTTCAGAGTTTTCGTAAAAATTGAAAACTCAATCAATGACTTCAGCGCTTTTAAACTTTTCAGAAAATAACTCATTGATTGAGGGGGAGAATGTTTTCAAATTTACATCATCTAACGGGCTTTCTTAATCATCCTACGTGCTTATCTGAAAAATATAATTGCCTATGTTGAAGGACTAGGTTTCTAGGATGTGATTGTTAGGATTAGATGATTATAGATTGATGAACACATTATTCCCATGCCTTATATGATGTGATTGATATGTTGGATTGACTTTTATTAGTCGATTGCTGTTTGGGTGATGTCGACCACCATATATCTGTATGTGTGTTCACTAACGTATGCATGTATATTGGTTTATAAGATTGTTCCCGATCCGGATCCCACAAATGAAAATGATTGGATGCCGAAAGGAAAGGGTAACTATATCTTGGGTTGACAAATGAAGAAACAGAGCTTAATTTGACTTCTATGGATAGTTGGCATGAAAAAAAATGCAACTTAAGAGGTCTCACCTGCATCGCAGATGGTTTTCTTCATCATCAAATGAAGAAACGGAGCTTAATTGACCTCGAGTTGGCATTAAAATGCAACGTAGAAGTCTCACCGCATCGCAGACGGTTTTCTTCCAAGCCCTACAACAACTACATAAGCTTCTCAACCACCTAACGTATCTTTGTGCATGATACCATTTTTAAACAATTTTGAAAAAATTTGTTAAAATTGTTTTGAAAATAAATCGAATTCAAAGTCTTGAAATCAACCGGACTTTATTTTGTCAAATCTTAAGTGATTTCATATTAAATATTTTCAAACGATATTTCATCAAAAAGTCCGTTTGTACGTTATAATAAGTGGTGATCTAAAGATTTAATGTTATGTCATGGTATGATTTTCTTCAAAGGTTAAAGGTTTTCAAATGAAATTTTTCTCGTTCTTGTTTGATTGTGAAAATGTTTTATTTTACCTAAAAGATCTCTTAAAAATTATCATGCCCGACACTAACAATATTTTAATTTCTAAACTGCTCCACTATCGAATTAAATTAATCGAATACGCTTTTTCTCATGTTTTTCTAAACCTATTTAAATCACTTGGGATCCAAAATCTCAAAGGATTTGATATTTTGATCGGGGAGAAATGTGATTTAAATATGAAATCGATAACAAGTGATTGTTTTGACTCAAAGTGCAGGCAACTCTCCCGTATGTGCTAAAACACTTTCGAATCTCGAAGCACATATTAAGGGGAGCATTTCTCAAGAAATTAAACTATCAAGGTACAAAGGTTTCAATGTTTTATCATAAGTATCTTGATTGAGTTTTAAAGGTTTTCTCTATGGCATTCGTGATCGTGGAAGTACTTTAAAGAACTCCTGCCTCTATGTGATAAAATGATTTCTAATAGCCAAAGCACATATTGAGGGGGAGAATTTACCAAGAAAATCAAATGGCTTTTTCTATGAAAATTGTGATCAAGAAATTATTTCAAAGAACTCTTGCCTCCATGTGCTAAATAATTTCAAAATCTTATGCACATGTTGAGGGGGAGCATTTCTAAATGATCAAAACTATTAAGGTACAAAATGATTTGATCTCGTATCACAAGTACCTTGATTGTTTTTCTAAATGATTTTTCAATTGGTTTCAAGGAAGAATGAACAATACCAAAAGACCGACCAATTTACTTTATGCATGGTGTTATAAGGATGGTTAGGTTAGGTATTCGTTCCCATGATCCCGCCAGAGCCGGAGGGATCTACCCAGGGACAATCCACTAGATAGTATAGAGTCCTGAAGTATAATGGAAAAAGGAGAAAAATGAGAATATGGGAAGAGTGCCAACTGAGATTGAGCTAGAACTGGAATAAACCCAACAAGGTTCTAGTTATGAAGTCTCGGTAAGCACTGCAGGGGTTGAAGAATGAAAAAGAACTGAATGTGAAAAGGGTGAAAAGAAATAGCCCTCCATTAATTCAACCTTAGGGCAAAAACCGGGTTCAATACATATGGTACTCGTGTTTACTAAGGTAACACTGGTATTGAAGACAAGACGTCATGGACCCAGTGACGCACTGCACTAAACTTCCCAAGCTACTCAAGTTCCTCTTAAAGGGCTTGTTTCATTCTCACGGGAACCTACATAATCTATCGACTTTCTTAGAGATTGTTGATATTGAAGAAGGAGACCCTCCCTAGTCTCCCAGCATAGGAACCAAATGTGCACAATTGAGTCTAGAGCCAAGAGATCATCCAAAAATCTCATTAGGACACAAAATTAATGAAGACTCACTGTTTTACACAATGTGGAAAGTGAGAATATATCTTAAGAGTCCTACGCATTATCCTTGTGGTAATTTCCAGAACATCCGAGTGATATGAAAATATTCACGATGAGGATGGAAATCCTTCTAGAGCCAACATCAAACAAGCTCTTGGTGGGTGACATGTGAGATCTTTTCTAAAGATCAAGCTTGTGACAACTGGATAGAAACGATGGGGCGATTCACTCTTGAATCAACCTTGGTCCAGGAAATGGATTGACGGATACCTTTGAAAAACCGGTTGGTGTGCTCAAACTCTTTTTCTATTGCACATCGACTGTGTATTAAGTTTTCAAAATTAAAAGGGTATTTATGATTGAAATTTGATTTTTCTTATAAAACCTTCGTCAGATTGCAAAACTCTTTCTTCAAGCAATACGCGATTGTTTTCAAATCATTTTAATCAATCGGTGAATCTCAATTTGTTGGTTCACTCACTCCGTGTTGTCTTCTTTGGGACGTTCGATTTGAGAACAATTTAGAACAATTGCGAAACCCATCGAGGAGATTCTTGAATCCTACCGATCACGAGCAAGATTGTATTGATCAACAAGGAACCGTGGGTCGTGTACCTCAATTCAACGAAGTGATCAAAGACACGTTCGTGTGTTTTATTGCTAATCGTTATTTTCGGTACATTTGGACGGTTGTAGCCGATCGAATTGAGAAGTCAATCCAAAGCCGCATGCTCACAAAGATCCACACTTAATTGAAGAAATCATGACTTGTGCATATCTACGAATCGGCTCGGATATTTTTATACTATGCTTCGCTGCTGCGCAAATATCTTGAACCGAAAAGCTTCCGCTACTCGATGAAAAGATGTCATGATCCGTAAAGTGTGAGCATGTCGGTCCAAAAGTCACAACATCACATGAAGGCAACACAACAAAAGGATGATCCAGAGATTTGCTGTGGCTGATGATCTCGAAGAAAGCTCGAAGATCAACAAGATGTGGATCAGATCAAAGACCTCCACTTAAAGTACAAAATAATCGGACTATGAAGAGTCACTGCTAAAGCACGAAGATTGCAGTAGTGAAGAATTGAAGTCTACGAGCTCGAGCATAAAGACAAAGATAGAATGCTAGGATTCAAAATATAAATCATGGGGTGACCTCCCTTAGGGGGAGATTGTTAGGAATTAGAAATTCCATAGTGAGTCGGTCACCCCAACTCTAGTCTAGCATATGTTAGCTCGTAGACATTTCGTTATTTACTAGTTAGTTAGTTAGTTAGTTATTTAGTTTAGAGCAACACCGTGGAGGACGGACGGGTCTTTACCCACTGTATGCCTGATCCACAGTCCGAAGGAGGGCGTGTAGTATGTAACTATAAATACCCTCTACCTCCCAAGGTAGAGGGTTGAACCTTTCATTTCTTAATCTAACCTTCTATGTTTTCTTTCACTTTCTCTTTCTAGAAAGGCTCCCATCCCACTTTCTCTCTCTAAACTCTTAAACCATACGCCTCATTTATAATGTTATGATATGTTTGTGAAATCCAATATGTTACAAAGTAAACACATAAAGCTGTATAGAATATATATGCAACTAAGTTGAAGATACACATGGTTTTAAAAACCAGACCGGATAGGACCAACGAGTTCAACCGGTTTAACCAGGAACTGGAGTCGCCACCGGTTCATCTAGCCAATAAAAGCCGTCCGAAAACGAACCTGAGAGGACCGTTGAAACTTGTAAAAACGGATGAATCGGGCCGGATCAGGATCATTTTCTTCTTGTTATTCTCAGATTAATCAGCTTATCATTATTATTTTGTTTGTACTTGAACTTTAATCACAGAGCATCCGGCATTGCAACGCACAACAAGTTTGTCTTTATAGGCCTAGTAGGCGCAACCAATATATTGTCACAAAGTAAATTTCATAAGTCAAAATATGCTTTAAATGTAAAGATTTAAGATCATTTGAGGATAAAAGATTTTTTACATATCAAGGGATCAATCTCCTACATCAATTTTTATTTGATTTAATAGATGAGATTAATCCCAACAATTTAAAAAACCCATTTTCATCATTTTTTTTTCAAATATTAATATCTTTCAAACCGTTAATCGTTAAGCGAAAAAAAATATATCATTGCGACGAGCATTTAATTATCTTTTTATAGATAGACACTTTGATATACTTTCGAAAAAAAATATTTTTTCGTATTTTTCACCTTTTTAAAAAAAAAAATTGTTTACGTTACTGAAATTTGCATTAAAAATCATATATGATAAAACACTAATTTGAATATCACATGTAATATCACATATGATATTAATGTTAAATCATATATGATATGTAATATCATATGTGATATTAGTGTAAAATCACATATGATATACATATCATATCACATATCATATTACATATCATATATGATTTAACACTAATATCACATGTGATATTCAAATTAGTGTTTTATCATATATGATTTTTTAATACAAATTTCAGTAACGTAAAAACTTAAAAAAAAAAAAGTGAAAAATACGAAATTTTTTTTTTGTCGAAAGTATGTCAAAGTGCCCGTCTATAGAAAAATAATTAAATGCTTGTCGCGCCGGTGTAAATATTTTCGCTTAACGATTAACGGTTTAAGAGATATTTAAATTATAAAAAATAAGTGAAATAATAAAAGGCTTTTAATCTCAGCAATTGATTTCTTTTTAAATTGATGGTGAAGATGAGTCTCTTAGTATATAAAAAAAGTTTGTTATGTAAAATAACTCTCCAAATTATTTTCATGACATTGCCAAACTATGTCCTAATTCACCCCGACAAATGATAGTGTAGTATCTCTCTATATAGATTCTATCAAGTTTTTGGACTGATATTTGCACACTGAAAGCATGTTTTAGGCTTTACTATTATTGTTTTTCTTTTTAATCCGTGATATTGACTTGTTACATCCAATGTAATTAAGCATAACTAATAGTAACTCCTTATGTTAGTAAATCTGTCTACACCCCCTATTTACATGTGTCGAGCACCATTAGACATAAAGTACTTATTGCAAGATTATGTAGTTAAAAAGGTGACTCAATCTTATTTGCAACCAACAATTACTTTTATTAAATGTTTCCATTTAGAATTTCAAGTTCACATGATTATACATATGGTAACTACGTTCATACAATTATAGTTTCATACAAGTTTTTCAAGTTGAGAAATTCTTATTAGACTTTGCATTGTGATGACTTCTAGATAATTTTATGTTAACCTAGTGTTTCTGTGCATGCTCGCGAAATGTTTAATTGTTGACGCGAGCTCGGTTTGCTTGAGTTTATAAGGCTCAAGTTTAGCTCGATCTCGACTCGTGATATATTTACAATATCGGCTTGGATTAGACTCGTTTTTGAAATAATCTTAAACGAAATAAAGCTTGACTCAAGCTCGTCTTGTCATGTACATTACACTCATTCTTGTTTATTTAGTTTAAGCTCATTTATATATAAATACATAAGTACATGTACAATCATACACGTACGAAATATGTTGACATGTATAAACACACATTCCTTAGGTTCACGTGCATAATTGAGTTTTTTCCGTATGCGGCTCAGAATCAAGCTCGTTTATTAAATAAACCTATTAAAAACTTGAGCTCAGGTCCGAGCTTGTCTATGCACAACTCGTTTGAGCTTTTACCGAGCCGATTATATTCCAAAGGCTTAACAAGCTGCTCGCCTCGTTACGGTCCAAATATTACAGTTATGAATTGCTCAGTTATTTTGTAAAAATAAAAAAGCACCGACCAATGTGGATACGTTTTAAATACAAATTAAGTTTTCTATCCTTGTCTTAAATTGAGAGACTGTCTAATTTGCAATCTGATTCGTATAGTTATATTGACTTGTCTTTGTTTTCATTTAACGTTTTTCTTGTCTTTGTTCAAAGTCAAACCCGAGTTAATTAATGTAAATCGAAGAATCTAAAATACACGTAGGCTCGCTTTTGACTTTTATTGAATTGGAACCAATAGTTTATTAACAAGTGCACATTTTATCTATAGCTTTAATTGCGTATAGATTATTGTCATTGTCAAAAAAATACACCCTCCAAAAACTTCTTTTTCCCATATTCTATTCACAACGGCACTAAATTCAAACCTGTGTAGTACGGACTACGGAGTAATAGTATGATTCCTATTTGGCTATTTGTTTAACTCAGGAACGAAATCGGTATCAAATTTGAATGAGTGTACAAAAAATTTGGAACTGTAGTATTAAATAAACATTTCGATAAACATAGTGCATTTAAAATGTATTTAAAAAAAAATTAATGTTTTAAAAAAAAATTAATATTATATCAAAAAAATTCATAAGGTTCCCCAAAACCCGCGAGAACCCAATTTCCGTCTCTGGTTTAAATTCTTTCTAATGAAATGGGGTATGTTTGTACTACGACTTCGAGATTTCTGTTTGTTATAATGCCATGCCTTTCTAGGTATTCCTCAAATGGGAGACACGCAAGTACAATATTTTGATTCAGCTAATCGTTAATGCGGTCTTGAAGGTCTTGAAATTAAAATTTGCGTGTAGCTATTTAGATTTGTCAAGCCAATTTTCGTAAAAGGATTTTGCCCTTCTTTCGGTTTTGCACCATTTACAGTTAGGTATTGCATGTAGTGCTTCCGATAAAGGAGCTGAGTAACTCTAACTTAAAAGGCGCTGCTCATTAATTCAATATGATTGAGTCTATGAAGGTTAGCTAAATTAAACTTTTTTAGTCTCTAGCTTACCAACAAATCATGCACACCGTCCATGGTCAACTAACCTTCACTTCACTTATTTTATCTTCTTTGAATTACCGAGTATTATTGACAACAATACCAACCAGAGACTTTAGAATTACTCCGTAAAAAAGTATTGTCTACTTTTCTTTTGTACCTCAAAAATAGTCATCTAGTTCATATGTTATTGTCTGTTTTTCTTCAGAGAAAATAAAATAACGGACTCTTGTAAACCAAAGTTTAAAATAAGTCGTGACTTGATTTCGCGATCAACGGCACCAACATCCATATTGGTCTTTGTAACAGTTTAAGACATCAAAAGCCTTCGTATTTTCTACATTAAACGAGATAAAATTTGACACAAAGTTAATTAATTTTATAAATATTTTTTATTTTTCTTATTATATCTCTTATTAAAATTTGACCAAGAAACATTTTACAATACGCTAAACATTTTACAATAGCCTAATATACAATGTGACGTGAAAGTGAGGTGTCTCTCAGTCATGTGTGACGCCACAACTTTGAGAAGGTCTCACTCCCTTAGGATACACGGAAATATAGTTTGTGGCATATTAAAATTGATATTGAATTATATAAATAATGTTTTAACTTCGAGCCTCATCATTAATCAAGTCTAATTAAGTTTTTATAGTTTTAAATGATGATTATGACTGATATCTGTTTGGATTTTTGAATTTTGTGTAATTTTTTGTTGGAAAACAATTTGTCATATACTAAAATATTATAAAGCATATAGACGTTTTCCCACCGTATCCGTTTCTTGAAATTTTGAATGTTGTCGTTTCTCGGTACCCGTACCCGTACCCGTCCCCGTCCCCGTTTCCGTCCCGTGCAACTTAGTCACTCCCAGTTCTCCTTTTAGAGCATAGGCACCCAATGTGCTGTTCCGCTTGTGTTGTCCGAAAAATGTTGTCATATCTGCACATTTTTTCATAACACTTAAATTTATCGCAACACCAAAAATAATTCTTCCTCTTATTATATTCGAATCTAATGCCATTATGTACCCCTGAACGTTTCATTTTCTTTTTCAAATAAAACAATATATTTAACTAAAATTAAAATTGCATTAATAAAAAAAATATTAAAAAAAATAAAAAATAAAAATCAAGGATATATTAAAAAAAATCAATTTAGTGATCAAGGTTACATAAATGCTCCATGATATCGTTTCGAAGTCGTCGTGCACTCTCATATCCTGAAGTTCTTTGTTTTTCCTTCGTTGTATCTTGCATCGTTCGATCCAAGTACGTGTAATATCCGGTTGTTAAGAAAAGTTACAATTCATTATTGTGGAATCTTGATCTTTCAATATCAAGTTATGATGCAACAATACATGATTCTTCGTAGCGTGTTAATTTGGTAAGCACGTACGGGCTGTTGTATAATTCCCCAACGATCTTGTAGGACTCTGAAAGCTCGTGCGATATCTTATTTTTATTTTTATTTTTTACATTCTTGAACTCTTTTAAACTTCATTATTTTTTCATCTCTTGCAACAGAATATGATTTAACAAATGTAGACTATTGAGGATAAACTTTATCCGCTAAATAGTAACCTTTTGCATTTGTTTTTCCATTTACTACGAAAGGAGCTTGTTGGATCCGGCACGATCACACAAACCATGAAAGAAAAGAACAACAATTTAAGCAAGTGACGAAAACTGATGAACATCAACATTGAGGTTGGGTTTGCATGAGAACGAATCTTACACGCTAATAACACCATTTGTACTTTTCAACTTTATAAATCTTATTAGAAATGAATCAAAGATTTACAAGGGATAGCCTACGGAAAACTATCCCAGTTAATGACATATTAACTCTCCAAAATCAAACAACAAGAGGCAGCTAGCTTTGCTTTATTATTCCTAAGAGAGGAGGATCCTAACTATAATACTTTGTATTATTTATATGTTTGAATCTCTACTTAACTTGGTTACAACTTTTGGTTTATATAGAAGGGGAAACAGTGGATGCACATGGGTGCATAGTAACTTGTCAACTTGCAATAGATAGGCACGTTTCTAGTGTCTTGAGCATACTTTCGGCTTACTTGATTTGACAACTTATATTCATAATGCTTGTTTCTCATATATCGATAGGTATTTGAACTTATTTTCTTCAAAACGTTTCCCGCTCATGCATTCAAAGGCTGAGGTTGTAAAAACTAAATTAAGTCTTTAGAGCCATAGAAACACTTGTCAGATCTCAGTGACCCTGGTGTTGTTTGTAAATCACTCCCTTACACCGCATCAGTTTGTGAAGTATTTTCTTCAGCTGGTCTTTGGCGTCCCTGAAGCTAGACAGTTGGATAAGCTTTATACAACAATCACTGATTTATTTTATTAGTGAGTAACACCTTTAGAATAATAATCAGGGATACATGTTTTATGATAACTATCACGTTCACATTGATAGTTATGAAGTGACACTCTCTCTCATCTTTATCAGATACTTATGCTCATCGACCTTCAAAGGGTGTATTAGGCTATTTTATGTTTAAATATCTGTCGTAGACAATTTGGGTCGATTTCAGACCCAAAAATCTCCCCCTATTTAAATATACAAATAAACTAATTATCGGTAGTAAGTGAGCATAACAGCTTCTTCTTGCATATTGAGTTTACATCAGAAAATAATATTTCTACAATTATAAGAAATCTTCTGATGTTGCTGATGATGTGGTCTCTGACACCTTGTAGATTTCCTTGGTTTGTGAACCCTTTGACATCAGGTTCAGAGGTTCAGAGTCACTATCAGCGTCTAAGTTCAAGTCTAGACTATTCTAAATATATGCCATAGTCTTGGGTAGCTTTTCCTTCCCAAACTCTCCTCCTGATTAAAGTATGAGTGATGCGTGTATAACGCGTTCGGGGTCAAAGAAAACTTCCTTTTCTTCGAGCAAGTTTTTCAATACCCTAGGCAGTGAACCTAATCGTTGTAGTGTAGTATTTGGTAAGCCTCGGGTATTGATATCGTTCTCTAGAGGAATAGGAATGCTAGTGAGAGATGTACTACGCTAAGGTTTGAGGTTGAGGAAGATTATTTTTTATCTTTTTTTATATATATTTTTTATAAAGCTAAGGGTAAAATCTCGGGGTTTGGATTTGGGGGTTGGTACTTCTACCGATTACTCTATTTATCTAATTATCTAAACTAAGGATAGTCTATGTCTATTTGATGTGTCCTCGTATGATGATTAAAAATGTGTCTACCTAGATACTATTACTCCCTAGTTATCTTTTATTGGTGGTTGAATTGTCACGTCCTTATTCTAAATGCGTTGTATCTTCTAAGGTCGTAGGGTATGCTTTTATCCCTAACTCTTTAAGTATACCTTAAGGTTATTGCCTACGAGATCTCTAGGATTTATAAACTAACACTAAGGTTATCTTTGGATATTTAGCTTACAATTACGCTAGGTGGTTATAAACTAAGGATCACAAAAATTACTCAAGCATTAAAAACACAACGATGACTTAGTGCAATCCTAAGCCAATTGCAATAAAGATAAGAGACAACCAATCAATAATTAATAACTAGGTTTTATAGATCTAAGCAAATACATAAGAAATTTAGCCGGACATGTTAAACATGCAAGCATACACACATACAATTGAAGACATAATGATATCAATGAAGTAAATAACTTATCTTGATGTAAAATAGGGTATAAGAACCCTAAAATACTGTCCAAACCGGACCAAAATCGTTTTGGTTTTACTCCACAAGTTTACCTCTCAAAAGTCCGAAAATTCGATTTCTATATATAATTTTACATATGCAACGGCGCCACCTTATAGTTGGGACACCGCCGATCGCCGCCATCGTGGTTTCGTCTCGCCAAGTCAACATTGGGACGACGTCACGTTGTGGTTGTGATGCCGTCGGTCTTCATTTGTGACGTCGTCTATATCTCGGATCTAGGCCGCCTCGAGAAGAAAAGTCTTCGTGACGCCTTACTCTTCAAACTCGATGCCGTTAGGTGTAAAATAGTAAATTCGCTCCCGAGTCGTCACAAAATAGGGACGGCCGCCTGTTTGGGGACGCCCGTCGGTGTTATTCCATCAGTTTGAGTGTCTTGATCTTGACTTAGCCATTTTCTTCATATATTCACTCATTTTCGTCCAAAAATGCATCATTCCAACATTTTGCTTCCAAGAGACCTAAAAAGTGAAAAGGAACGAAATTAAGCAGTAACGGATATAAAATTGGGCGATTAAAGACTTAAATGACCCCTTAAAAGTGTACGTTTTAAATCCTTATCAAATATCCCTACACTTGGTATTTGCTTGTCCTCAAGCAAATGTGTTTTTGGCCAATCAATTTATAAGTTAGGGGGCATAAAGCATTGGTTTAACATAATTCACAACAAGTAAAAGCACCAAGAATAGTCATAACAAGCATGGAAATTACATACTAGCACCTTACAAGGGGTGTTTGGATTCTCTCATCTATCGGGTGTATATGAAATATATCAAATGGAAATGGAAGATAAACACTCATTAACCGGTCATAGTACATAGATTACCATAGGCTTGAGACTAGATCAAACTTCCACCGCTTTGGCGTAAGCACCTAGGAACAACTATCTAAGAGGTCTTTTAAAGGGTTGTAATGTTAGGCTTACGGTTAGGGAAACAAAGGGTTTGGTTGGATAGGCGATTTAGTGGTGGCAAGTCAAAAATCTTTATGTTACAAGCATGAGAAGAATGGCGTTGCTAAGCCAAGACTCGACTCTCTAAACTCTAGATAACTTTGAAACAAACAAACATAAATATAAAGATATATGTAGGATGGTGGCAGTATGTTTTTTCATTTTATTGTTATTATTATTATTATTATTATTATTATTATTATTATTATTATTATTATTATTATTATTATTATTATTATTATTATTATTATTATTATTATTATTATTATTATTATTATTATTATTATTATTATTATTATTATTATTATTATTATTATTATTATTATTATTTTCAACACTCTTTTTTTTTCTTCTTTCGATTTTTTTTTCATACACTTTTACTCTACCATCCTCTATGATAACATCAAAATATAAAGGATTTATAGGTACATCCCTACACTTGAGTTTTTATTACTCTAACACTAATTTGACCTGAATTGAAAAGATCAAAACACTTGGAGTACATTATTACGCAAATAAAGGGAATTTGAATTTAACGTTCTTTCCCGTAACTCCATAAAATTTAACTTTACCCATGAGTCCTAATCGTCCCAAAATTGTGTACAAAATATATGACTCAACTTAGCAACCATGCAAGTAACTAGATAATTGAACTAATAGTTTAGCATGATAACAATAATGCACTAAAAGTGAGTGCATACAAGGTAGGCTAAGGCGATTTGGGTGTACATTTGGGGGTGGATTGTAAACAATGCTCTTCATTGATATTTCGGAAAACCGAAACATCACGAGAACCGCGAAAAGGATAGACTATGAGGGGTTAACTAGGGGTATCGTGTACTAAAGATGAGTACAATGCAAGGGTGTGGGGGAATTACTCAACCGACGTGGAAGAAGTAATTATAATACGGGTATCAAACAAGGGTTATCCTAATGCCTCTTATCATTTAGTTATTCCTAACTACACAACTGTAGTCTCACTAGCGATCTCGGAATGCATCACAAAACAAGTTCTAGAATCTATTATACTACCGGTACACTCTCGAAGCATTAAAGGTGAATGCTTTAATTCCTATAGATCTAGGGGCGAACCTCACGTTTTTGGGGTGGAATTTGAGTGGTAAGGGTTTTTGTGCTAGTCATATAACTCATATCCATGAGACGCTTTATTAAGACTAAAAACCCACCATACAAGTCATGAAATTTTTTAAATTTGGCCCTAAAATTGCCCTAACAAATATTTCTCATGGTTTATTACACAAATGAAATAGGACAAGACAAATGATCAAGTATAAACATAGTTTCAAAGTTCCCGTTTTATTCTCCTCCCACATAAACCGAACATTGTCCCCAATGTTCCCGAAAGTATCAAAGTTATGATAACGGAAGGTAATTAAAGAGTAACTAGTACTCCCCGATTAGCTTGGTAGGATCCGTGTGAAGTAGCGGTTAAATTCTTTCCAAGAAGAATGTATGTGGTAAGCTCCATCCAATCATTATGTTTCTTCTTCTTTATAAATAAAACCTACACACTTTAAGAAAATAGACGAAATCTTCGCGAAATCGGCGATAAAATTATATATGACTCTACTAAACTAGGATATAATGCTTGTGGAATGGATATTTGCGATTTTCTAGAAAATTAAGACCGAGAATTTCCAAAATTTATAAGTAGCATGAAAATGAGAGAAAGTTAGATAAGTTGTTTCTACTCCTACCGACGTCGTCGGTTGCAATCTCGACGCCGTCAGTTATCATGCCGAAATTGGTCTGCTGCGTTTTGCGGAAAAATTACACCTTCAAAATCGAAAAATTCCGCAAAACATCCATTATGACTCGATACAAGCATTTGACTCTAACAAACACACATATATATATATATATATATATATATATATATATATATATATATATATATATATATATATATATATCAATTTCACTAATTGTAATTCTCATGTTCATGTTCTTAAAACATATTTGATCTTCCCTACACTTATCTTTTGTAAAATACCTTTATATGTAATTAAGACGAGGTTAAAAACAAAATAAAGCATTTTCACAAAGTCTAACATGAGAATAAACAATAATGAAAAGATATATAAACACAAATAAAATGAAAACAAATACACATGGGTTGCCTCCCAAGAAGAGCTTGTTTTTTTTCGTGTCACGAGCTTGACTCTACCCTTATTTAATGGATAAAGGGGAAGTTTTTCCTACACTTAAGCTTAAGTGCGGGTGATAGTAGCGATACACATCCTTAGGGTGTAAATTTGCTACGTGAGGAGAGGGTGATGGGTGATTTATATGCTCAAAGGAGTATGCTCTATTCATTATAACCTTACCTAATTCTATTGGTGCAGCGGGTGAATCAAACCTCTCTCCTAAAATGGATCATCTTCTATCAACTTCAAAAGATTTTAGTTAAGGATCCATCTTGACCTAATAAACCCGTTTAAACCCATAATGTTTCTTGTTATCAACCATGATTGGGTGATGTAAGTGTAAGGTCACGGGTTACTCCTATATTAGCTTCCACTCTACATGGCCTAAAGTCTACTACCTTTATCAAACAACTACCCAGACTATTTATTTTGATGGGTGAATTGGGGCCTAATTCAATTCCTAGATTCACATCTAAAGACGGAAAATTGGGTAAGGTTTTTGATTGAGGCTCCGGTTCATCAAAATTAGGAACTTCCCTAGGACTAAGATAGAGGTCATGAAAACAAGCATCTAAACCTACATTCTCAAGTGGTGTTTGGTCCAAAGGTTCTCTATCAATCGGGGTTCCTATTGTCTCTTCTACTTCTTCCGGGTAAGTTATACGTGGTGTGTGTTCTCAGGTGGCTTGTGGGCTTGGAGTTTCCACCTCATTCTCCATTATATCTAGATCTCCTATATGTTCATCATGTTTTTAGTATGATCTAACCCAAATACACTCCTAAACATCTCAAATCCTTCTTTAGCCATTTCAAATTCTTGGTCTGATTCATAAGAATTGTTATAAAAAACTTGACTACTATGTTCTATTTGCCTAAAGGATTCCTTACGAGTGTCATATTTTTTGGTGAAATCTATCCCACGCATGCAACTAGGTAGTTCAACTATAACCATCTCACAATCTTGTTCGGATTTCAGTTCCATGTTCTTAAGATTTAGGTCTTTTTGTTCATGGTGCCTAAGGTTGGATAAATCCTCCTTATCTATTTCCTTAAGTTGTGATGTAGACAACAACTGATGGTTTATGCTTAGGAGGTTTTTCTCAAATTTTTTCCAGAGGGTCTCACTAAAAGGAGTTGATCCTAACAATGATTGTTGAATAGAAGCTACACAAGCACACAATTTATCAAATCCATCTAACCTTACACCCGTCTCCTTTTGGATATCTCTAAGATCACTCACAACTTCATTAGAACAATAAAAAGCAATCCAATCTGTGAAATTCAATTGTTCCTCATTTGTTAATGATTCAAATGCAACTTCACTTGCCATAGCGACAAATGAAAAGGGTTTTACGAACACAAACACAAAGAAGGGGGATAGACTACAAGGAAGCTAAAAATGAGAAAAAATCTTACTTGATAGGAATCAAGAAAGGGAACCGAAACGAGATAAAAATTTAACTAGCTATTCTATTCCCCGGCAGCGGCGCCAAAAACTTGATGCACGTATAACGCGTTTGGGGTAAAAGGAAACTTCCTTTTCTTCGAGCAAGTTTTTCAACACCCTAGGCAGTGAACCTAATCGTTGTAGTGTAGTATTTGGTAAGCCTCGACTATTGATATCGTTCTCTAGGGGAATAGGAATGCTAGTGAGAGATGTACTACGCTAAGGTTTGAGGTTGAGGAATATTATTTTTTAGCTTTTTTTATATTTTTTTTTATAAAGCTAAGGGTAAAATCTCAAGGTTTGGATTTGGGGGTTGGTACTTCTACCGATTACTCTATTTATCTAATTATCTAAACTAAGGATAGTCTATTTCCATTTGATGTGTGCTCGTATGATGATTAAAAATGTGTCTACCTAGATACTATTACTCCCTAGTTATATTTTATTGGTGGTTGAATTGTCACGTCCTTATTCTTAACGCGTTGTGTCTTCTAAGGTCGTAGTGTATGATTTTATCCCTAACTCTTTAAGTATACCTTAAGGTTATTGCCTACGAGATTTCTAGGTATCATAAACTAACACTAAGGTTATCTTTGGATATTTAGCCTACAATTACGCTAGGTGGTTATAAACTAAGGATCACAAAGATTACTCAAGTATTAAAAACACAACGATGACTTAGTGCAATCCTAAGCCAATTACAATTAAGATAAGAGACAACCAATCAATAACTAATAACTAGGTTTCATAGATCTAAGCAAATCTGTAAGAAATTTAGCCGGACATGTTAAACATTCAAGCATACACACATACAATTGAAGACATAATGAAATCAATGAAGTAAATAACTTATCTTGATGTAAAATAGGGTATGAGAACCCTAAAATACTGTCCAAACTAGACCAAAATCGTTTTAGGTTTTTACACCACAAGTCTACATCTCAAAAGTCTGAAAATTCGATTTCTATATATAATTTTACATATGCGACGGCGTCACCTTATAGTTGGGACGCCGTCAGATCGCCGCCATTAGGGTTTCATCTTGGCCAAGTCAACATTGGGACGGCGTCACGTTGTGGTTGTGAAGCCTTGGCTTCACCGTGACGTCGTCTCGAATCGGATCTAGGCCGTCGAGAAGAAAAGTCTTTGTGATGCCCTTACTCTTCAAAGCCTGACGCCGTCGGTGTAAAATAGCAAATTCGCTCCTGAGTCGTCACAAAATAGGGACGGCGTCGCCCTTTATTTGGGACGCCGTCAGGTGTTATTCCGGCAGTTTGAGTGTCTTGATTTGGACTTAGCCATTTTCTTCATATATTCACTCCTTTTCGTCCAAAAATGCACCATTCCAGCATTTTGCTTCCAAGAGACCTAAAAAGTGAAAAGAAACAAAATTAAGCCGTAACGGATATAAAATTAGGCGATTAAGGGCTTAAATGACCCTTTAAAAGTGTACGTTTTAAATCCTTATCAATGAGAATAGTATAGTTTTATCAGTAGTGAGTGAGCATAATGACTTTTTCTTACTGAATAATTTACAACAAAGAATAAAGTAAAGAGTTAATAAAACATGATTCTTTGTTGTTTATGTCTTCGGTAAGATTTTTGAAAGATCAGGGACTGTTTTGTTTACTTTACATTCCCTGATGCTCCTTTCATCTATTACATGGAGACATCTTTATACTACCCCTGAATCCCTCATATCTTTTTAGCCCGCCATTTTTCCTCATTAACAGCCTCTGTTGCTCATTTCTTCAAAATTCTGGTGATTATTGAAAGTGACCATTTTTCACATTTAAGAGTTACCACACTTTTAGCTTGTGTAATTTTCGCTCAATCTTTCCTCCGAGCCTTAGTTTAATAAGACTCGTGCGAAAATATCACAAAAAAGAGTGTGGCTAGAAGAGTTGGAGAGGAGGCCGAGGGAGATTCTTTCTGAACAAGAATAGTTACATGGTACTAGATCTTGTCAGGAAAAGGCTAAAGAAATCTTCGGAGGGTTGCATTTAGGTGGGGATAGAGTATGGTTTTGAATTTATGTTATTAGCCGTCATTCAAGAACGGCTATATATTATTAGCGGTCAATCAAAAACAGATCTAGATTAAGAAAAACCCACCCGCTCTGATACCACTTATTAGGTCCTACGATCACACAAACCATGAAAATGAAGAACAACAGTTTAAGCAAGTGACGAAAACTTATGAACATCAACATTGAGGTTAGGTTTGCATGAGAACGACTCTTACACGCTAATAACACCATTTTTACTTTTCAACTTTATAAATATTTTTAGAAATGAATCAAATATTTACAAGGGATAGACTACGGAAAACTATCCAGGTTGATGACAGATTAACTCTCTAAAATCAAACAACAAGAGGCAGCTAGCTTTGCTTTGATGTTCCTAGGAGAGGAGGATCTAACTATAATACTTTGTATTATTTTTTATGTTTGAATCTCTACTTAAATCGGTTACAACCTTTGGTTTATATAGAGGGGGAAACACTGGATGCTCATGAGTGCATATTAACTTGCCAACTTGCAATAGATAAGCACATGCCTAGTAGGCTAGTATTGAGCATACTTTCGGCTTACCCGATTTGACAACCTATAGTCCCAATGTGTTTCTTGTATATCGATAAGTACTTTAACGTATCTTCTTCAAGAAGTTTCCCGCCTATTCATTCAGAGACCGAGGTTGTAAAAACTAAATTAAGTCTTCAGAGTCAGAGAAACATTTTCAGATCTTAATGACCTTGATGTTGTTTGTAGCTCCTTGTAAATCACTCCCTGACACCGCATCAGATTGTCAAGTGTTTTCTTCAGCTGGTCTTTGATGTCCCTGAAGCTAGACAGTTGATTGAGCTTTATACAACACTAACTGATTTCTTTTATCATTGAGTAACACTTTTGAATAATAATCAAGGAGACATGTTTTCTGATAACTATCAGGGAGTGTCTCACTTCTGATAACTATCAGGTTCACATTGATAATTATGAAGTGACAATCTCTCTTATCTTTATAAGAGACTTATGCTCACTGACCTTCAGAGAGTGTATTATGCTATTTTATGTTTAAATATTTGTCAGAGACAATTTGGGTCGATTTCAGACCCGATAGAGCCTCCAGAGCTATATCGGCAATAAGGTTGTAACAACTCGAAAAAATTCACGTTAAATATTTTTTTTAAACCTAAACATTTTATCTCAAAATTGCGTACAATTTTAAACTTTAAAAATAACCGTCAGATTATTCCCCGCGCAACAAAAACTGACTTTGGACATTTTTGTCACATTAGATTAAATCCTAGTCTACTTAAAATCAATTTTAGGTATTTTAAAAAATTTATTTTCAAATGTTACCAAATAGACCATGTGTTTTACGAGCCTAAACTCGCGTTTTAAGTATTTTTACTTATACACAGACTTGACATATATATACACCGCATTTTCAAAGACGCTTAGATACTTTTATATTTTTGGAAATATTCAAACTTATTTCCCTCCTCCTTCGACCATGAAATCAACACTTGTTTACTTACATAACATATAATATCCTACAAAGACCTAGCTAACTAATGTCCTAATGGTCTCTTATATCAAGCTTACCAAGTCAACACAACTCTTCTTGCTTCTCCTCTTTATCTAACGCCAACACCACACCATGACACATCTATTTTACTTAACATCTAAGTCTTACACTAGATAAATACTTACTTGTAGCATTGATGCGTGCGGGAGGCGCGTTCGGGGTGAAAGAAACTTCCTTTTCGTCGAGCAAGTTTTTCAACCTCCTAGGCAGTGAACCTAATCGTTGTAGTGTAGTATTGGGTAAGCCTCGGGGATTGATTTCGTTCTCTAGGGAATAGAAATGCTAGTAATAAATTTATGACGAGAAAGTGGGGTTGAGGTGATTCCTTATATATATATATATATATATATATATATATATATATATCTTTTATTGGTTTTTAGAAAGCTAAGGTAAATATCTTGGGGCAATTGGTTAAGGGGTGGTACTTCTACCAATTACTCTACTTATCTAATTTATCTAATTATCTAATTACTACGGTAGCTATGTCTATTTTGATGTGTGCTCGTATGATGATTAAAATGTGTTTACCTAGATACTATTACTCCCTAGTTATCTTTTTTTGGTCGGTTGAATTGTCACACCTTATCTTAACATGTTGTATTTCGAGGTCGTAGGGTATCGTGCCCCTAGTTCTTTGAGGTTATCTCTCAGATGTGACCCACGATTCGGCAAGCCTAAGCTATTTCATCCATAGACCACATCATCATAAAGTATACTCAAGTATTAAATACAACAAATGATGACTAGTTGCACTCCTAAGCCTATTTACAATTAAGATAAGAAACAACCTAACAATAATCAATAACTAGGTTTCATAGATCTAAGCAAACACAAAAGAAATTTAGCTAGACATGGTAAACAAGCAAGCGTACACACAATCAATCGAATTTAGGATAGACATAATGTTACTTTGGATTAAAATACTTATCTTGATGTGTAAAATAGGGTATGGGACCCTAAGATACTGTCCAATTCGGACTACAAACGATTTAGGGTTTTTTCTCCAAAAGTCTACCTCTTTAAATGCAGAAAAATGGAATTATATATATAGATTTACACTTGTGTCAGTGTCACCTTTTACATGGGACGCCGTCAGCTCGCCGTCATTAGGGTTTCATCTGGGCCAAGTCATCGATGGGACGACCTCACTTTAGAGTTGTGACGCCGTCGGTCTTCAGTTGGGACGTCGTCTTGATTCTAGATCTGGGTCGTCTGAGTTGAAAACTGTGAGTGATGCCCTTCTTCTTTAAGGCGTGACGCCATCAGGTTATAAGACCAAAATTTTCACTGAGCCGTCGCGTGCATGTTTTGATCAAGTCATCATAGAGGGACGGCGTCTCCCTTTGATTGGGACGCCGTCAGGTACTGTTGATCAGCTTTAAGTGGCTTCGATCTTGACTTTGCCATTTTCTTCATGTATTTGCTCCTTTTCGTCCAAATATGCTTCATTCCAGCATTTTGCTTCCAAAAGACCTAAAAGTGAAAAGGAACGAAATCAAGCAAGAACGGATATAAAGTGGTCGATTTAGGGCTTAAATGACCCCTAAAAGCGCACGCTTTAAATCCTTATCAAATATCCCGACACTTGGTATTTGCTTGTCCTCAAGAAAATGTGCTTTGGCCGATCAATTTATAAGTTAGGGGCATGAAGCATTGGTTTAAAATAATTCATAACAAGTAAAAGCAACGCAATAGTCATAACAAGCACGGAAATTATACACTAGCACCTCAAAAGTGGTGTTTGGATTCTCTCATCTCTTGGTTTATATGAAATATAATAAATGGAAATGGAAGATAAACACTCATTACCGGCATAGTACATAGATTACCATAAGTTTGAGACTAGATCAAACCTCCACCGCTTGGCGAAGCACCTAGGAACAACTATCTAAGAGGTCTTTACAAGGGTTGTAACGTTAGGCTTACGGTAGAGAAATAAAGGGTTTTGTTGGATAGGGGATATTTAGTGGTGGCAAGTCAAAAATCTTATGTTACAAGCATGAAAAGTTTGGCGTTGCTAAGCCAAGACTCGACTCACTAAACTCTAGATAACTTGAAACAAAACAAACATAAATTTAAAGAAATAAACATAAAGATAGATGTAGGATGGTAACCCATATGTTTTTCTTCATTTTATTTATTTATTTTTTTTAATTTTTTTTTTACAATTTTTTTTTTCATTTTTTTAAACATTTTTACTCTACCATCTCTACGATAACATCAAAATATAAGAATTTATAGGAGCATCCGTACACTTGAGTTTTTATTTCTCTAACACTAATTGACCCGATTTGAAAAGATCAAAACACTCAGAGTATTTAATTACGTAGACAAAGGGAATTTGAATTTATAGTTCTTTCCCGTTACTCCATAAAATATTTCTTTTACCCATGAGTCCCAATCATCCCAAAAACTGTGTACAAAAGATATGACTCGACTTAGCAACCATGCAAGTAACTAGATATTTGAACTAAGGGTTTAGTAATGATAACAATAATGCACTAAAGATGAGTGCATACAAGGTAGGCTAAGGCGATTTGGGTGTACATTTGGGGTGGATTGTAAACAATGCTCTTTTTGATATTCGAAAACCGAAACATCACGAGAACCGCGAAAAGGATAGGCTCTGAGGGGTTAACTAGGGGTATCGTGTACTAAAGATGAGTACATCACAAGGGTGTGGGGTAATTACTCAACCGATGTGGAAGAAGTAATTATAATACATGTTTCAAACAAGGGTTATCCTAATGCCTCTTTTCACTTAGTTATTCCTACTACACAAGTGTAGTCTTACTAGCGATCTCGGAATGCATCACAAAACAAGTTTTAGAATCTATTATACTACCAGTACACTCTCTAAGCATTAAAGGTGAATGCTTTTATTCCTAAAGATCTAGGGGCGAACCTCACATTTTTGGGGTGGAATTCGAGTGGTAAACGGTTTTTGTGCTAGTCATATAACTCCTATCTATAAGACGCTTTATTAAGACTAAAGTTTAGCTCGTACATGTCATAAAAAAATTAAATTTGGTGCTAAAATTGCCCTAACAAATATTTCTCATAGTTTATTACACAAATTACCAAGGACAAGACAAATAATCAAGTGAGTGAATAGTTTCTAAGTTCCCGCTTTATTCTCCGTCCTACACTTAAACCGAACATTGCCCCAATGTTCCCTAAAGTGTCAAAGTTATGATAAAGGAAGGTAAGTAAGGAAAAGAAATTAGTACTCCTCTGATTAGCTCGGTAGGATCTGTGTGAAGTTGCGATTAAATTCTTTTCCAAGAAGAATGCATAAGTGATAAGCTCCATCCAATTTTGTGTTTCTTCTTCTTGCCAAATATAACCTGCACACTTATAAGAAAACAAACGAAACCTTCGCGTAAAATCGGCGGTAAAACTATATATGACACAACTACGCTAGAAAGCAAGTAAGATATAATGCTTGTGGAATGAATGTTTGCAGTTTTTCTGAAAACATAAGAGCTGAGAATTTCCAAAAATTTATAAGTAGCACATAAAACGATAAAAATGATAAACTGTTTACGATAGCCCGACGTCATCGATTTAATCTGACGCCGTCAGTTGTCCTCGACAAATTGGTCTGCCGATTTTTCTCGAAAAATTCTAGAAAATTACATCTTTAAAACACGGAAAATTCCTCAAAACATCCATTATGACTCGATACAAGCATTTGAGTCTAACAATTACACATATATATCAATTTCATTAATTGTAATTCTCATGTTCATGTTCTTCAAAAACGTATGTGATCTTCCCTACACTTATCTTTTTGTAAAATACCTTTATGTATAATTAAGACGAGGTTAAAGACAAAATAAAGCATTTTCACAAAGTCTAACATGAGAATAAACAACAATGAAAAATATATACGACACACAAAACAAGCAAACAATTAAGCATGGGTTGCCTCCCACGAAGCGCTTTTCTTTATTTATGAGTCTTGTAGCTAGACTCGAAGTCGTGCTCCTACGTACCTATGTAAGTAAGTTTATCCTCAAGAATGTCATAGGGATCAAACTTATCTTTTAACTTCCTATTGGTATGCTTAGTCCGGTATGCCTTTTCAAACTTTTCTCCATCGGGATCATAGATTGTCATCCTAATGTGCCGTTCTTCATTCCCATCACTAGGTAGTCTATACCAACTCCAATTAGCTTCTCACTCTCAACTTTCCACTTATTCATGTTAAGATTAATGGGCAAGGTTCCTAGGAACTCGGTCATCTTCCTAAACACTAAGGTATCCTCGAACGGGTTCACTTCAATTTCCCTATCCAATTGTTGTTCATGGAGAGTTGAGTTACTTATGAAGGTCTCTTCTAGATAGAAAGGTCGTTGAGGACCTACAAAATCTCCACTAATCCAAGGTCCATATATTGATGATTTTCTATCCAACATGATCTCATAGGGTATTTGTTCATCCAATTTGTAGTAGATATGCTTCTTAACATCGTAAATTGACCTAGCACTCCCTTCTCCTACCACTATCTTAGACATCTTATAATCAATTATGACACTAGCGGTAGCTAAGAATCCTCTTCCTACTAACAGTGGGCATGTTGGGTCCTTATTCATATGTCTAGCACATGGAAATCCGCCAAAAGAGTTAATCGACCTACGTGCAGTACCATGTCCTTAATTATCCCTACCGGATATGCAATACTACCATCCGCTAGACCTAAATTGGTTTTCGTTGGTTTTATCTTACCTAGGTTAAGGCTTCTATAGAGGGATAACGGAAGAAGATTGATGCTTGATCCTAAGTTGGCTAATGTGTCGAAAGATTTGGAATTTCCAATTCAACACGGAAGAATGAATAGCTCGGGATCATCTAACTTCTTAGGTAACTTATTTTGCACAAATGCGGACCCACATTCTCCTAATTTTAGTTCTTGCTCATATTTTTATTTTAAAGCATTATAATAGGGTGCATGAGTCAAGACTTCAAGAACCAGTTTTTCTTGGTGGAGCTCCTTATACTCCTCTTCTAGAGTGGGTTTGGGTTCTTGGTTGATAGGTTTCTCAAGAGTTGGATAGACCGTTGGCTCGGGTCCTTGGTACTTTATGAGGCATCGTTTGGAACCCGTGTTGATGGCGTTGACCCAGTGGATTTTTGGGTGAGAAGGGCATGGATAAGCACGCTCCTTGTTGAGCAAGAACATGAAGTCGATGAAATCGAATTCACTTTTGGGTTCTTTATAGTGTCACTTGGGAGTGCTCCAATCTCCCGGTCCTTAAAGTCTGTTAAGAGGGCGTCGAGCTTGGTTGTCATCTCGCTTTGTCATTGCTTGAAATCGGCTTCAAGATTAGTCAATAGAGCTTCTTGAGATGACATGAATTTGGACACCATTGCCTCGAGACTAGTGAAATTACCGGTGTTTGGAGGGTTGTTGTAGGAGGTGTGGTTCGGTTGGGACCTATTGGGTGGACTAGATGAGTTGTTTTGGGACGGGTTCGAGTTTTGGCTCCACCTAAGGATAGGTTGATTTCTCCAAGAGGGGTTGTAGGAATTTCCTAAGTTATTTTTCTTGGGCTTGAAAGTGTACCACTTCGTCCCTCCTCCGCTTGCACGCGCGGAGGCGAGTCCGCAAAGCTTGTTCGGGGAGTCTTGTGCAATCACGAGTGTCATGGGGACCACTACATAATTCACAATGTAGAGTGATTTTTTTCACTTGGTGTGAAGGCTTAGGATTCTCGTAGGAGCTCATTAGGAATTTGACTTGATCTTTAAGTTCGAGCATCCTATGATTGGAAGTTTGTGAGTCAATGGGAGGCAAGGAGATTGCCTTGACGGTTTTGGGCAACTCACGGGGGTCATTCCAACATTCGTTGTCATAGAAGGCAAGGTCCTCTATTGTACCCCATGATTCTTTCGCGGTAAGTTCACTAAGTTTGCCACCGGCCGCTTGGTCGATGGTTTTCCTAGTTGAGAAATTGACATGATCATAAAAGATTTGGACTTGAAGCCAAAGATCGATGCCGTGATGAGGACTTTATGGAGCAAGTCCTTGAATCGAGTCCGCCTCGTAGAGAGTTTTGCCTTGACGTTGTTGGAACATCAAGTTGTCATTCCTAAGTTTGGTAGTTCTCCCCGGTGGGAAAAATTGGGCTAGGAAACGAGTGGTGAGATCATCCCAACTTAAGATGGATCCGGCGGGAAGTCGCTCAAGCCAATTACTAGCTTGATCCGGTAGAGAGAATTGGAAGAAACGCAAGCACGTGGTCTCCCGAGTGGTAGCATCAAGGTCGATGGAGTCAACAATTTTAAGGAAGTCCTTGAGATGCTGATTAGGATCTTTGGAACGAAGTCCATGGAATGCACATCCGTTTTGCACCCACCGGATGGTGTCGGCTCGCAGGGCCGTAGTTTGAGCTTGACCGGAGAGCTCAATGATGTTCCTATAGCCTTGATGGCTCAGTCTAGAGTATTCACCAAGAGTACGGCCTCTTGGCGAGTCAGTTGGTGGTGGGTCGATGGGAAGTGGTTGATTTGGTGGTGGGTTATCACCTTCCATGATGAAATGTAATGGGGTTACAAATAAAGTCACGAAGAAGGGGGATAGACTACAAGAAAGCTAATGAAAATGAGAAAAAATCTAACTTGATAGGAATCAAGCAAAGGGAACCTAAACAAGATAGAAATCTAACTAGCTATTCTATTCCCCAGCAGCGGCGCCAAAAACTTGACGCGCGCGAGAGGCGCGTTCGAGGTGAAGGAAACTTCATTTTCGTCGAGCAAGTTTTTCAACCTCCTAGGTAGTGAACCTAATCGTTGTAGTATAGTATTGGGTAAGCCTCGGGGATTAATATCATTCTCTAGGGGAATAGGAATGTTAGTAAGAAATGTATGACGGAAGGTGAGGTTGAGGGTGATTCCTTTTTTAAATATTTTTATTGGTTTTTAAGAAAGCTAAGGTAAATATCTCGGGCAATTGGTTGGGGTGGTACTTCACCGATTACTCTACTTATCTAATTTATCTAATTATCTAATTACTATGAGTAGCTATATCTATTTTGATGTGTGCTCGTATGATGATTAAAAATATGTTTACCTAGATACTATTACTCCCTAGTTATCTTTTATTGGTCGATTGAATTGTCACACCTTATCTTAACGCGTTGTATTACTGAGGTCGTAGGGTATGCGTGCCCCCTAGTTCTTTGAGGTTGTCTCTCGTATGTGACCTACGAAGTCAGCAAGCCTAAGCTATTTCATCCATAGACCACATCATCATAAAGCATACTCAAGCATTAAATACAACGAATGATGCCTAGTTGCACTCCTAAGCCAATTTATAATTAAGATAAGAAACAACCTAACAATAATCAATAACTAGGTTTCATATATCTAAGCAAACACAAAAGAAATTTAGCTAGACATGGTAAACAAGCAAGAATACACACAATCAATCGAATTTGGGATAGACATAATGTTACTTTGGATTAAAATGTGGAAAACTAGAAGGGGGGGTTGAATAGTTTTGCCGATTTTAAATTAGTTTCAAAAACTTTAGATTCGATGTTATGTGAAATCGTATGGATGGAGAGAAAGTATAGATCTATAAGTAACGCAAGTAAAGAAAATAAGTAAAGTAAAGGATAGAAATGACACAACCGATTTATAGTGGTTCGGCTACAAGGACACCTTCCTTGCCCTACTCCACTCCCCGAGTCACCTACTCGAGAGTTCAACCACTATGTCAACAAACTCCTTCAACTCGACGGAGAAGCCTTCACAACGTCGCTTACACTTTTTCCGGTACAAATCTAAATACCGAGTCCTTAACACGGAGGACCAAACCAACACTACTATAACACAACAAATATGTGAAATATGAAATACAAGATCTTTGCTACAGAAATCTTGTGGAGGAACAAATCAATCAAGGACCCCTTGCTTGGATGACTTGTAGAATGCTCGTGATCTCGCCTTAGAGAAGGACCTATATGGGAGTCACAACAAAAGAAAGAAGAACTACTATATAGATCAAGAGATCTAAGGTTAGAAGAATGTAAGAATATATGAGAGAGTTTGTAAGAAGAGGGTGAGTTACAATGAAGAAATGGCTCTATTTATAGGCAATTTCTTGCTATCACAGACGGATCCCACAAATCCCTTGCCGAGGGATCCGTGAAGTGTAATCGAGGATCCGTGAGACGCCCTGCTTGCCCATGGGTTATAGGCAAGGTTGTAAAAATCGCTAGGCGCTAGTGAGGCGGTCGGGTAGCGCTTAGCGATTAATCAGTCAGGCGGGGATTAATCGGATTAGAATTTTTATGCACAAAATTGTAATTTTAGATATTATATTATATTATATGTATAAGATAAGTATAGTGCATCAAAGTTCAAATATTTCAAGTGTTCACATATAAATATAATACATAATTCTTCAAATTTCAAAGTCAAACATAGATATTACTCGGTTTATTGACCATTTTTAAGGGATCTTTGACCGATTTTGTCTGATTTATCGGTTTGTTGACCGAATTTTAAGTGATTTTGTCCGATTTTTAAGCGATTTTGTTAACCGATTTTTAAGCGATTTTGTCCGATTAATTTGATTAGACCGATTTTGTCCAATTAATCGGTTTGTTGACTGATTTTTAAGCGATCTTTGACCAAAATGATTAAATAGGCCAATTATGATAAATCAAGGCGCTTAGTGAGCGATCAACGATTATGCGGGGATTAGTCGGCCGCCTGGGCCAATTTTTACAACAGAGGTTATGGGTCATGGGTCCTAGAATTTGGACCATGGGTATCTAAGTAGATACAATATATCTAAAAGATGCAATGCATTTAGTCAATGTGTTATGGGTTAACTCCATGGGTTATGGATATGCTCCATGGGTATGGATCATGGGTTATGGTTTTTACCCATCCTAATAAACTATTACAATAAATGAATTATTACAACAATTTATATTAAATGACTATATATGTAGATGCTTTACAAAAATAACATGTATCCTTATAATTTTACTTAAGATAACATTATATTTGTTATCAACAAAACCCAAAGAGATCGCTAAATATTAATAAACGTTTTTACAATTTATTTCTATTAACAATCTCCCACTTTTTGTTGATGACAAAACATAATGTTATGATGAGAAAAAATTAAGATTAGATGTATGTTTTGAAAGCATAAGTTTTACTTCTTCTCCCCCTTTTTGTCGAAACAAAAAGTGACCCTAATGAAGAAATAAAGTGTTGAAAAATAGTCCATGTATCTCTAACTCCCCCTTGACGGTAACTCCCCCTAGAATAGGCCGTCAAGTGAGAAAATATAAAAACCTACAAATAAAAGGTTAGTAGTAACATGCATATATAATCTTGTGATTGACGAGAAACAAGATAGAGATCCAAGGTATGTAAACAAAGCCTTGTAATAAAATAACAAAGTGTAGTGGTATATATGCCACATACAAACATGTAAAACTAAAAACAAGGTTTGTTCTTTAAAATGACTCAAAAGAAACACTAGAGAAAATAGTAATATTATTCCTTTCATGCTTGCATAAGGTTATTGATGGAGGTTTTGGTGAGTGATGATGTTGATGCGATCAAGGATGTGGTTATATGAATCACATCTCTTCCTTAATTTCTATTGCAAGTTCCCTAGTGGATTGGCAATGTTCATAATGTAAATGATGTGGGTAATGTGTGTGGAAGGTTTCCGGGTTAGTTTGTTTTGTATGTGGAAGATGTGGTGGAAAAGTTGGAAAATATGGATCAAAGTCCGGAATGTTTGGAAGTGGTGGTGGAAAAGAACCTAGATGTTCTTGTAAGACAATGGGAGCTAAAGGTGGTGAGGTTACAAGGTCTTTGTAGATTGTGTTTGGAGATGTGGGAGGTGTTAAAAAGACTAGTTCTTTTGGGTTGATTTGTTGGGATGTTTTTGGAGTCTTAAGGAGTTCCAATAGAGTGACTTTAGGTGGAGACTTGATAGGTGATGATGGTGGTGTGCTTGTTGGAGATGAGGGAGGTGCTACTATGGAACCATTTGGTGGTGAATGAGTAGTTGGTGATGAGTAAACAACAAGGCCGGATGCTAGTCCGTGTGATTTTTCTAGATTTGGGTGGTGGCACTACGGAAGGTGGTAGGATAAAGTTTTGGATTTCTTGAAGAGGATTGTTTGAACTAGGTGATTCATAAATGTTGGAAGATCTTTTGGATGACATGATGATGGTTGTTTGTGAGGTTGAGAGTGATGAAGATGCAAGCATTTTGGGAACCTTATTTATAGAGAAAATAATGCATTGTAATGAATGTTTGACCCAAAATGTGGACTAAAATCTAATGATTAGATATGAATTTAAGGCATGTGATCATGAGAGTGAAAAGGATAAAATGATGAAAATGGGAACCTTATTAAGTGATGAATTTAAGGCATATGAAAATGGGAACCTTATTAAGTAACATACTCATTAGTAAAAAGGATAAAATGATGAAAATATATAGGTTTTTAGCCAAAGTGAGAAAAATAGAAGAGAATTTCAGCTTCTGTCTCACGGATCTCACGGATCCTTCCCTTGAGGGAACCGTCCAGCGTTAAAGTTGGGATCAATGGTACTGGTGACTCACCGACTTAAAATTTTCCTTTGGAAACATTTGTGCCTACGTGTACCTATATGCAAACCATTTGGAGTTCGGTTATCTCGACTCTAAAAAAATGAAAAATAGACTAGAAGTGAAAAGCATACTATTATGAGAGATAACCCGAGTGCTCCTAATTCATTGTTGCTTAAATTTATGTACCGAAAACACATATTAGTTATGTGTTTTCTTTAGCATTCAAAAGACATGAGATGCAATGAAAACGGGTTTTTACTTTGTATTAATAATGAAAAAGAGGTTTTTCCTAGACGTGAGAAATAGCTTTTATGAAAGTGATACGGGAAAAAGTATCCTTTTTGAAAGTATTTTGAAAAAGTTTCTTGTTTGAAGAAAACGTTTTATCTTTTAGTTAAGAAAAATAAGTATGAAATTACATGCTTTTTAAATAAAATTTACCTTGGGTTTTGAAAATTCCCGTATTGTTTGTGAGTTGTGTGTGAAATAGAGATCCTAGTCTCAGAAAAGAAGAAGGCTAGTGTTTACATACCTTGTAGAGTTTAAAAACTAATTACGACGATTATTCCATGAGACCAAGACCAAGACGAAGCAAGTTGAAAATTGTTCCCGCTTCAACGGTTTGGTGAAGACGTCGGCTATGTTTTCTTCGGATGCTACCTTCTCAATAGAGATGTTCCCTTTGAACATTGTCTCTTAAGTGATGACGGATCTCTATATGCTTGGTGCGAGAGTGCAACACCGGATTTTTGCTTAAGTCGATGGCACCTTTGTTGTCACATAGAAAGGCTATGTCACTTAGATGAATGTCGTAGTCAACTAACGCTTGTTTCATCCATAGTGCTTGTTGGCATGCTTTGCCGGCGGAGACATATTCGGCTTCGGTTGTTGATATGGCCAATGCCGTTTGCTTCTTCGAGAACCAAGATGTTAAATGATAACATCAAATAATCTTGAATATTAAGTGTCAATTTCCCCCGATAATGCTTGTAATTTATATCATTTATGTGGATTTACGCTTGTTTTCCATTATATTTCACTTTCAGGTAAATTACGAGCATTGGAGCTAAAAAGATGCGGAATTGGACAGTTTATCGAAGATTTATCATAGTATGCTCACTTTGAAGAAGTTACGGCATAACTTCTCTCTAACATTATGCCGTAACTAAAGCGTGGCTCAGAAAACCAACTTAATGTAAGATTATGGCGTAACTCTATCCAAGATTACGACGTAACCATATTAGGTCAAATGAGGTTCCGCGCCGCTACTAATTACGCCGCAACTCATGCATCAACTACGGCGTAACCAAGATTTATTAAAGATACGGCGTAACTCCTTCCTGATGTTACGCCGTAACCAGCATTATTAGTGCAGATTACGAAGAATTGTATGTTATGGCGTAACTCTTTTAATAGTTACGCCGTAACCAGATCTAGCCTATAAATACCCCATGATTTCCAGCATTTGAAAGCATCCCATTTCACACACAACAATCTGAGAATGTGAGAAGAAGTCAAGGCGGATCTAGAGGAGTATACTGAGCTATCTCAAGGAGAAATCACTCCCTCACGATAAGCATTAGCTTTTTATCTTTCTTTACTTTCGATTCATGTATTTCGTAACATTAAATATTGAATTGATTTGTATGGTTAATATGAGCGGTTAAGCACCTCTTGGTGCTGGCCTAGTTATGATTCCTTAATTGTTTTGTTTACGTTTACTTTACTTCCGTATAATTATTTCTAAGTGTATGCATTCATAGTTTATTGGTAGCTACCCTTGTTTCGGTAGTTTTGAATGGCGGTAGAGGCTAGTTGGTTAGGAGATATAACCAACTGACCCTAAGTGAGTAGACTGAGATGGGAAGGGTAAGATATGACCAACTGACGACCCTTTCTACTTGTGCAATTTGACCAACTGATCACCCACCGTTTGGATGAACTTAAGAAGTAAGGGGTGAGTTTTTAAGTTGCTAACGCCCGGGCACTCGCTATTATAAATCCAGCATGTGGCGGAACTTAATGACTTGGCTTAGGGGACCAGGAACAAGTGGACTTATGAGGGGACACCTGACTTCTCCAGTGGTACCCTTTGCTGATAGGTTAAGACGAACTGACCAAATGATGTCCTCTCGACTTTGACCCCACCTGAAGTAATTGGAAGTAATTAGACGTAAACATTACTAGTTAGGATGAGTAACTAGGTTAGCACCACTCTCCTCTATTGATCACATCCTTTACCTTTATTTGCTTTAATTAGTTAATTACTTATCGAAATCATATTAAAATATGTGACACCTAGACTTAGTATAAATCCACACACATAGCTCTTGGGACGACCTCAGTTTTACCGAATACTACACTACACACGACCGGCACACCGCCTGTTAGTGCATTAGGTAGACCATAGGTATAACGAGACTTATAAATATTAAAACACAGTCAAGAAACCGGCATCATTAAACAAGATCCCATAAAAGTACATACACCACTTGTACTCTTCGGTCAACATAATCACCGCATGGTCGAATATGCATATACAATAGTTTCTACCCCGCACCCTTAGGATACCATAATCCTAATTGAGTCGCACTTTAATGTATCTAAATATTCTTTTGACCGCTTCTAGGTGTGATGTTTTATGGTCTTCTTGAAACCTAGCACATAGACAAACACTAAACATGATATCCGCCGACTAGCCGTAAGATAGAGGAGACTACCAATCATGCCACGGTAATTTGTGTTATCAATGGATTCACCGTCTTCGTCTTTTGTAAGTTTAGTGTCAGATGACATTGGTGTTCTTATGGGTTTTAACTCTTCTAAACCAATTTTTTTTAACATCTCTTTTATGTATTTAGATTGATTAAAGAAGATACCATCTTCTACTTGTTTGATTGTAGACCAAGAAAGAAACTTAGTTCTCCCATCATACTCATCTCAAACTCGTCATGCATGATTTTAGAGAAATTATCACACATGTCTTGACAAGTAGATCCGATATTAATATCATCCACGTATATTTGAACAATAATTATATGTGATTCCTTTTCTTAGTGAAAAGTGTATTATCAACTAACCCCATGGTGTAGTTGTTTTGATTAAAATGACTTGAGTCTATCATACCAAGCTTTTGGGGCTTGTTTAAGACCGTAAAGAGCTTTATTTAATTTATAAACATGTTTAGGTTTTTTGAAATCGATAAAGCCCGGAGGTTGAGCTACATATACTTCTTCATTAATAAAACCATTTAGAAAAGCACTTTTAACATCCATTTGAAAAAGCTTAAGATCATTAGCACAGGCATAAGCAAGAAGTATTCTTATAGACTCTAATCTAGCCACGGGGGCATAGGTCTCATCAAAGTCTATTCCTTCTTGTTGATTATACCCTTGGGCGACGAGTCTAGCTTTGTTTCTAGACACTACACCGTTTGCATCTAACTTGTTTTTATATACCCATTGGTTCCTATTATGGTTTGATTACTAGGTGGAGGGACAAGTGTCCAAACGTCATTAGAAACAAATTGATTTAACTCTTCTTGCATAGCAGTTACCCAACTTTCATCTTTTATGGCTTCTTGTGTATTCTTAGGTTCTATGGTTGAGACAAAACTAAATAAGCTACTTTGGTTTTGGACTTGAGACCTTAAGGTTCTTTCGCTTAACTTTCCTATGACCTTATCTACGGGTGATCTTTAGACTCTTTAATATTGATGATTTCATTGTTTAATGGTTCATCTTCTTATTTTGTATTTTTTTTATTTCTATGGCTTCACTTTCGACTATCTCGTCATCGACAAGAGGTAGGGTAGATTTAGGTGGACTTTCATCAAATTTTACGTTTAATGACTCTTCAACCTTCATCATTTCTTTATTTAGTATAACATAAGCTTTGCTATTAGGAGAGTAACCTAAAAAGATACATTCGGTTGATTTATGATCAAATTTAGTTAGATAATCTTTAGTGTTAAGTAGAAGACATTTGCTACCAAAGACTCTAAAGTGTTCTAACGTAGGCTTTTTGCTTCGAAGTAAATCGTATGAAGTTTTACCTAAAAATGGTCTAATTAAGACTCGGTTAAGTATGTATGTTGATGTATCAGCGGCATTGCACCAAAAATTTTGAGGTATAGATTGCTCATTTAACATGGTGCGACTCATTTCTTGTAGGGTTCTATTTTTCCTTTCAACTACCCCATTCGATTGTGGAGTGCGAGGATCCGAGAAGTTGTGAGTAATACCATTGGCGTCACAAAAGGCTCCAAATTGCACTTCATTATCGAATTCCTTACCATGATCCGTTCTAATAGACACTATAGGACTTCCTAATTGTCTTTAGATTTTCCTACTTAATATTTCAAAGTAATCGAACGTTTCAGTTTTATTCTTTAAAAATTTAGTCCATGTGTACCTAAAGTAATCATCGACTATTACCAAAGTGTAGTAGTTGCCTCCATAACTTTGGATAGCGGATGGACCAAATAAATCCATGTGAATTAATTCTAGACACTTAGTTGTAGAGACCATATTTTTAACTTTGTGACTAGCATGGACTTGTTTTCCTACGTTACAAGCATCACAAAAGTGATGTTCATATTTTGATTTTGGTAGATCTCTTACTAGATCTTTGGATTATAGCGATTGAAGAAGTCGCATATTGGCATGACCCAATCTTCGATGCCATAAGGTCGAAGTATCATCCATAGAAGTAAGACAAAGTTTTTCTTTAGGTTCATTACCTATTTTAATGACATAGACTCCATGTTTCCTAATTCCTCTTCCTATAGTGATACTGTTTTTCAATATCTTACTACCGGTTTCATTAAAAAGCACGTTACACTTTTTATCACATACCTTTACCGATGATTTTGCTTTTGGTATTTCCAAATACCACATTTCCTCCGTTGAAGGATTCATATGTGGAAAATAAATCTTTATTACCGATCATGTTCCTCGTGCACCCGCTATCCTTGATCCATTCATCTGGATCTAGGTCGACCTTTAAGCACACCTAAGAAAACAATTAACTTAAAAGTTTGGTCCCCATTTGTTCATGGGTCCATTAGTGTTATACATTTCATTCTTGTTAGACATATATTGAAAAGGTGAGTATGCATTCCATGGTGCAAAGTTTTGAAATGGAAAACTATTTTGCATATTAGGATTCCATTCCATTTGATGGTTACTTCTCGTATAAACATTATTAGGTCTCCTTATAAATGTGTTTGGTTTTGAAAATGATGGACCTTTGTTTCTTATAAAACTTTGATTTTGTCTTGGGGGTGGTTGTCTAACAGTCACATGAGTTGGTTTCTTCTTATTAACAATAACAAAATCGGTTCTAGATGAAGAGGCTATATTACTCTTTGTTCGCAGTGACCCACGGATCCCTAGTTTTACACTAGCCGGTTCCCTTTTTGTGGGATCCGTGACTACAGTGACTTGTTTTTCTATTGCCTTGATGAATTGTGTTTCTTTGTTTTCACTAGTAGAAGCATCAAGTTGCTGAATACCTAAACCTTTTTGGTTGTTTCCTGTTTTAACACTATCTAATATCATATCAAGAGTATTAGTACTCATTCTAGCAATCTTGGAATCTAGATTATCAACTAGTGTTTGAAGTTGAACACAAATCTCACATTCCCCACTTGCTATCTTTTTCTTTTCTAAACGTTTTAATTTAGCTTTTAACTCAAAGACTTCCTTTTCTAAACGTTCATTTCGGTTTTTCAAAATCTTGTTTTTGTTAATTACCATTAAACTAATTTTGAAAAGTTTATCATATTCACGATGCAATGAATCATTATCTAATGATGAGCTACTATAATAAAGAGATTCGAGACATACCTCGTTTGAGTCATTTGCCATGAGACATATTTCTTCGCCCTCTTCCTCGCTCATTCCCCACGAACCACTCACGAACGCTTTTTGTTCGTCACGTTTGGGACACTCACTAATAAAGTGATTAGGGTCCCCACATTTAAAACAAGCGCTTTCATCCCTTGCTTTCTTGTCGTCTTTGCCTTTTCGGAACCCCTTTTTGGCGTCATATGGTTGGTTGACATATCTTCCCTTTCTTCTAAAGAACTTCTTAAAATCCCTTACCGCCATGGCATACTCTTCGTCATCACTATCCGAAGAAGAGTTTTCTTCATTGCTTGAGACCTTCTTGGCTTTTAAGGCAAGAGATTTGTGCTTCTCCTTCTTCTTTTTTGAGGCTTCAAAATCTTTAGCGAGGACAAGCTCATAGACCTTTAGATTGCCAATGAGTTCATCAAGGGTGAGGATTGACAAGTCTTTTGATTCTTCAATTGCCGTCACCTTAGATCTCCATTTGGATGGAAGCGCCCTTAGATATCTCCTAACATGATTACGACTAGAGAAGGACTCATCAAGTGCTTGTAATGATGTAATTATAGTATTAAAGTTAGCAAAAGAATAATCTATAGTATCCTCATCCGATATTGAAAATTGTTCATATTTTTGAACAAACAAATCTATTTTATTGTTTTTAACTTGTTGATTTCCTTGATGAGTTACAACTAAAGAATTTCAAATTTCTTTAGAGGTTTTAAGCATGGAAATTCTTTCGATTTCCTTTTTGGGTAAAGCATTGAATAAAACCATTTTAACTTCACTATTTTTGGAAAGCTTTTTCTTATGATCATTGGTGAGTTGATCATGAGGCGTGTTTACTAAATTTCCGGTTTCATCTTTTGTAGTGGCTTCAAAGTCGCCTTCAACAATGATGTACCAAAGATCAATATCTTTTGACTTCACATACGTTTCGAATCTATTTTTCCAATAAATAAAACCATTAGTTTCAAGTAGTGGAGGTCGTTGCATAGATTGCCCTTCTTTATAATTTTCAGAACCCATAGTGATCGAAAAGTTTTTAAAATACTATTTACTTTAAAACTTTTGTAAACTTAGCTCTTGATGCCAATTGTGGAAAACTAGAAGGGGTGGGGTTGAATAGTTTTGCCGATTTTAAATTAGTTTCAAAATATTTAGATTCGATGTTATGTGAAATCGTATGGATGGAGAGAAAGTATAGATCTATAAGTAATGCAAGTAAAGAAAACAAGTAAAGTAAAGGATAGAAATGACACAACTGATATATAGTGGTTCGGCTACAAGGACACCTTCCTTGTCCTACTCCACTCCCCTAGTCACCTACTCGAGAGTTCAAGCACTATGTCAACAAACTCCTTCAACTCGATGGAGAAGCCTTCACAACGTCGCTTACACTTTTTCCAGTACAAAACTAAATACCGAGTCCTTAACACGGAGGACCAAACCAACACTACTATAGCACAATAAATATGTGAAATATGAAATACAAGATCTTTGCTACAGAAATCTTGTGGAGTTACTTGGATGACTTGTAGAATGCTCGTGATCTCGCGTTAGAGAAGGATCTATATGAGAATCTCAATAAAAGAAAGAAGAACTACTATCTAGATCAAGAGATCTAAGGTTAGAAGAATGTAAGAATATATGAGAGAGTTTGTAAGAAGAGCGGTGAGTTACAATGAAGAAATGGCTCTCTATTTATAGGCAATTTCTTGCTATTGTTGCACGGATCCCACGGATCCCTTGCCTTCTAGTGTAATCAGAGGGATCGGTGAGACGCTCATGTTTGCCCATGGGCTATGGGTCATGGGTCCTAGACTTTGGATCATGGGTATCTAAGTAGATACAATGTATCTAAAAGATGCAATGCATCTAGTCAATGGGTTATGGGTTAACTCCATGGGTTATGGATATGCTCCATTGGGTATGAAGCATGGGTTTTTGTTTTTACCTATCCTAATAAACTATTACAATAAATGAATTATTGCAACAATTTATATTAAATGACTATATATGTAGATGCTTTACAAAAATAACATGCATCCTTATAATTTTACTTAAGATAACATTATATTTGTTATCAACAAAACACAAAGAGATCGCTAAATATTAATAAACGTTTTTACGATTTATTTGTATTAACATAAAATACTTATCTCGATGTGTAAAATAGGGAATGGGACCCTAAGATACTGTCCAATTCGGACTACAAACGATTTAAGGTTTTTTCTCCAAAAGTCTACCTCCCTAAATGCAGAAAAATCGAATTCTATATATAGAGTTACATATGCGACGGCGTCACCTTTTACATGGGACGCCATCATTAGGGTTTTGTCTGGCCCAAGTCATAGATGGGACGACGTCACCTTAGAGTTGTGACGCCGTCGGTCTTCAGTTGGGACGTCGTCTTGATTCTAGATCCGGGCCGTCGAGTTGAAAGCGTGAGTGACGCCTTCTTATTTAAGGCATGACGCCGTCGGTTATAAGACCGAATTTTCACCGAGCCGTCGCGTGCATGTTTTGATCAAGTCATCATAGAGGACGGCCGCCTTTGATTGGGACGCCGTCGAATCGTTGATCGCCTTTGAGTGGCTTCGATCTTGACTTTGCCATTTTCTTCATGTATTTGCTCTTTTTCGTCCAAATATGTTTCATTCCAGCATTTTGCTTCCAAAAGACCTAAAAAGTGAAAAGGAACGAAATTAAGCAGTAACGAATGTAAAAGTGGCCGATTTAGGGCTTAAATGACCCCATAAAAGCGTTTGTTTTAAATCTTTATCAAACATACACTAGCAAACCTTCATCACCGAGTCTTTATTACATCCTAACTAAGTCTTTATTTGTTATCACTCATCTTACATACAACACTTAGTCACCAAGTAAGATACTAGAAATACCTACTTATAACTCCTCACTTAAGAAGAAGTAACCACTTTGACTAACTAAGGCACATGTCCTTGCCATGATAAATCAAGCACAAGATCCTTACACCTTGCAACACTTAGCTAGTCAGTAAATGACTCATGCATTCTTGAACCTCCTCAAGATCCTATATAAACCCCCTCCTCCTCATTCTTTGTCGTCCACCATAACAAACACAAACACATTCATAGTTTGATTTTCACTTCAAATTTTACTCAAGAATTATAGTTACAAGTAAACTACATCAAGTCCTTGCATTTCTTTGGTTATTTCTATTGAGTTTTAAGCCACTCAAGTAACCAAATCTTTGCACAAGTTCTAAAAGCTCATAAGAAGTATCGAAGACTTCTAAAGAGTGGAGTTGTGCTCTAGTCCTTGTTCTAGTTCTTGTTTATCCTTTCTTTGAAAGCCAAAAGTTGTAAGACCTAGCTCACTCTTATAAAACAAATCCATTTTCTTATTTCTCATTCATTTTATGATATATATGGTATTTATATTGATATCATGATGTACAAAGTCTTAGAAATCAATTTTAAACTTATATGTTGTCTTATGTAAGTAAACAAGTAAAACTAGTGACTTTATGCTATGAAAATCGACCAAACTAAGTACCCATGAACTTGGGAAATTGCTTGTAGTCAAAGTATAACTTACAAGGAAAATATATCAATTTGAATCACCCAAAATGAACTCACGAGTCAAAAGATACAACAAGTTAAAATCAAGCCGAAAACCTTAAAAGCTGTTAGAAAGTGTCCAAAAACTAAAAAATGTGATTTTGACCACTTTAGATTCGAGTCATCAAAAGTTTAAAACATGAAAGTTGACCGAAAAGATATCTTACGTCTAGCTTCGAGAGATCTTATCCTGGAAACGCTAGAGGCGGGCTGGGCAGTAGGGCCTGTTTAGAACCGAAACATAAAGTTTTCCAAAAATCTTTTCTCAAACTAGTTAGTTCCCGAACTTGATAATTTACCAAACTTACCAAACTTCACTACTAACCTATAAGTGTCATTTTCATAAAATAAAATCATACACTTGACCCTCATAATAATATTTTCTCAAATGACGGGAATAATGGCCGTTTTATCCTTTTTCCGTAACTTATAACCAAAATCCATTTTTGACTTTTGTAAAGCGCCAAGAACTTATGAAACCATTTTGCGTTACTTACCATGACCAAAGTACTTTATAACTTTTGTTGAACAATGAAATCAACCAAAACTCATTAACAGAATATGACCAAACTCATTTTACAAACCATATAAGTATGTTAACACTTATGATATCGAATCAAACAAGCAAAACATATAATTTACATACTAAGTACTACAAAACTAGGGAACTTCATGTGAGGGGCCTCTTCGGTGTGAACGTACTGACGAGTTGTTGGATTTACGAATTAAAGTGTACTAGCTCCTCGTACGTTTACTACATGACATCTGGATTGTGATGGCCTGAACGGTAGTACCATATATATTAACTAAAAAAGTTTTCATAAGCTAAGCTGTTTCTGTAAACAACATATACAAACTACCATGTACTACATCATGATCAATATAATGACGTATATAGACTCGTTTATGTTTTCACAACATTATTCCAAACCTAAAACGCAACATCATATTCTAGGTTGCACGTAGAAGTTTCCCGGCTTATCCGTCATTTTTGTTATGCGTTTGATATCATTAGTTCACGGTGAGTCATGGCCCCACTCTTACTCTTTTAATACCCATTTTAAACTATTTGCGTGACACACATGCTTAGAAATACTTTACTCGTTTATCAAAATATATGATTTGCATTTACATACAAATACAAATGCACAAAACATTTATACTTTTATGATGTGCTGCATTTTTCAACTTTTCAGACATGATGTGTAGTTTTTATTGCGATATATGCCTTAATGTGTTAAACTTGTTTGCATTATTCTAGATCGCTTTATTCTTTGGCAGTTGTTTAACTCTTGAAGGGAGCCGATGGAGAGGTATTGATAGTACTATCGGGGTGATGCCCCCACCCTTGTGTCCCTTATTCTTGACCTTGGGTGAATATAATCTTGTGTAGGGTGTAAGCATATGAAAGCAAGTCGTGAGGTTCAGTTGGCCGTTACATTTTACATTAAGTACTTGCAGATATCGTATACACATATGTCCTAAACATAACGCATTCAACATTTACAGTTATTAAATATGAATTTGTATGTGGACCTAAGATGTTACAAAACTAGTATGGGCGGGATTTGTAGCAGGATTAGGTTGACATATACTTGTCATGGGAATCAAATCATAAAGGTTTTACATCTTATTTGCAATAAACTCTATGAACTCACCAACCTTTGTGTTGACACTTTTTAGCATGTTTATCTGAGGTCAGTAAGGCGATAGCTGTTACATAGGACATAGAGTCGTACAACATATTTTAAAGACTTATTCTTTGTCATTTACCATTCAAACATTTTGTAAACATTTATGTATTATATTTTGGGAGCTCATATTTGTAACTCGAATTTATTAATCGAATGGTAAATTTTCAAAACGTCTCATTTAGAGGTCGTTTTCTATAACTTGTAATGTGTGCTAATAAGTAATACCCCGATGACACAATTTTCCGCTGTGATATTTTGGGGGTGTTACAAAGGTCATCAAATAACGATGAACTTACAGAACATCGAGGTCATTATTTTGGCATGGAACACCAAAATATGCATGCCAAATCCACAAAGCGTATGATGCAACGGCTTCAAGCATTAGAGTCGAGTATTTATGATCACACACTTTGAATTAACCGTGTAATGACTTGGACAATTTGTCTATTCCCAAGGCGCACAATACATGCTCTCGAGCATTCTTGGGAGTCCATGTTTTTCATCGTGCAATGCATATATATGTCGGATATCATTTAAATCAGGATTTTTTGAAAACATTTCTAAGTATAAAGTATATAAGCATTTGATAAAGTTTTGTAAGCATTCACGTGAACAACGTTCACCAATTTGCAAGTACTCGTCAAATGCATCGGCTGTGGTGTCGTATGCCAAGTGGCATATGAACAATGTGCATTTATGATAGGACTAATACTTAAACGACCCAAAGCATCCGGTTGTTGTTTAATATGTATATGGTAAGAGGGTCAACATTGTAGTTGGTAATTTCATTAACTATTTGTTTAAAAAGTTTTGAACTCATATGATACATTCGCCTAAAATTCATCTCCAGATTGTTTTCGTCTCCAAAATAATCTTTCAATAGCGTTGTTACGCCTCTTCCCGTCTACATGGTATGTATGTCCTAGGTATGCGACTCGAACTCTCAGCCCTATTACCATAAGTTTGAAATTGTTGATCATATTGAAATTACTGAGAGTACCATTTCGCATTGTCTTGAGAGTAAAGATCATATTCGTTGGAACCGATAGCGTTTATATGAAGTTAAAAAGAGAAGTACTGTTGAGAAGTGTATTTAGAACTATGTGTAAATATTAAAAGATTAATGGGGTATTTATAAGATCTTTAAAAGGTAAAAAATTGAGAAAAAATAAGCATCTTTTGGCTTCAAAGGGTATATTTAAAAAAAAAATGGGTATTTTTTAATTTTTATTTTGGACCGCTGTTCAACATTTAAAAAAAATAGAAAAAAGTGAAATACAAGACCGTTAGGCTGGTAATGACGACGCCATACCCGAAAACGCCACACTTGGTGTGATCTTGGCGCCTCCCGTCGCGTTATGGGGGAAAATGCCACCTACGAAATAGGGCACCCTGGTCTAAAGTCAGAAATGATATACTCTCATTTTCTATCTCTTATATAATAAGAGAATGTACAAATTAAGCATATTGATTTTTTAATTAGTCAATGAGTAAGCTCAATTTTAAAATCGATTATTTTGATTAGCTAATTAAAAGTAAAAATCGAATCTAATTTGGTCAAACTTATCTAAATTTCGTCTAACAAAATAAATACGTATAAAAGTACACGTGTCAATTTTGTAAAGAAAGTAACTAAAAATAAGTAATTAATAAAACTTTTGTTGTTAAATACTAATAATAAAAACTAAATAAATACGTATAAAAGTACACGTGTCAATTTTTATGTTTTTTAATAACTTTATAAATTTAATAAATATCTCATATATTTTATTTAAAAAAAAAACATATATAATGTTGCTATTAATGATAATTATTATCACTATATATTAAATTAATCAAAAAAAAGGAGTTGAAAGGCTTAATAACGCCTGCCCAATTATCCGATCTTGTTGTTATTAATATCTAAATGAAAGCACGTATTTTTGTGATACGTAAATGAATACACTAAATTGCGCATATACGAACGACTCATGTTACTCTTCTTTATTATAGATTAAGTAAGGAGATCCGATAGAAGATTTTTTTTACTAATGACATTCAATAAGGACTAATGTTATTTATCTTTATCCCATGTGTTAATGACTTAAAAATCCAGTACGGCTAAAATAATTATTAACATAAATTTAAATATCAAAATGAAAGCATATATGAACAACCCATGTTTCAAAATGACTATAAACAAAAGCCAGGGCAGACGTTGTCTTAGGTAGGTTTGTTTCTTCAACGTATAGTATTCTCACACGAACAATTATATGTGATTGTGTCAAGAGTAAAAAGCAAATACTGTCTAAAAATAATTTGTTGCGATAAAGACGGAAAGCATACAAATAATACAACTAATGTTATATACAAAGAAGTATTGCATAAACTTTAAAACCTTTTTTTTAAATGATGATTATTCATGTATTTGTTTTGTAACATACGAATATGCTTTAAAAGTGTTTCATGTTAATGTTATATATTATTTGTTCAAAGACATTTACATGATATACTAATCTTGGAATGTTAAACTACATTAAGTTCTTGAAAACTAACCCGTCTGATCGGACGGGTCTTGAAGCTAGTCATGGTATGTATATATATATATAAAGGTATATATAAAAAAGGATGTTTTAGATTCTTTAAAATGGATAAATTGCATATACAAAATGTGTACTCTATTATTTATTTTGCAACTTAATTTTCATCAAATACTTATTTTAGTTATCGTGTCATTAAACAAGCTCTGATCAAATTTGCTTTTTGCGGAAAAAATGCGACGTCTTTGTTCTCTTCTCATGTTGCACGTTCTATTCTTAATCTTATAAACTTGTCAACAAAAGTACACAAAATTTGGGACTTTCTGTAAGGATTAAAAAATGCATTGGATTTTTCGATAAACCAATGAAAATATATAAACTATTGTCTTCATGATGTGGAATAACATTTAACGTATTATCGAAAATCTCGACAAGAACAATCCAATGTCTTTGTATAATAAATAATTACACTAGGTCTTGAAAAACTTGTTTGAAACAAACAACTTCGTATATTGACGACCAATGTTACTACATTAATTTATATTCCATGCCTAACTTGATTATCGCCTTATTGCAAGTATGTAGGAATTGCATGTGCCCATACAAGTTGTATATAAAAATGAAGAAAAAAATATGGTAACAGATTTTTCTTATGCATGTATTCATAAAAAGTTATTGGCATACAAATTTAGGTTTAATCATCCTACTCATGTATTCTAACTAAATGCAAGCATTGAAAGGTTTTTCTAACTTGTGTGTTTGAAATGCACAAATTAAGCATATTAAAAGTTTTATCTGACTCAGGAAAAATGACATAGGAATCTATACAAAAGTATATTTTTTTGTATTTTTATGTAAGTCTCTAATTATTTTTTTAATATTTTTTTTATACTTAACTTGTGACTTTAGTACTCAATACTAAAGATTGAAATTGTGTTTTATGAAATACGAAATAGGTGGGACTATATGACTAGTGAAGCGATAATAATGACCTTCTTCAAACAATACGTGTGGACTAGCTTTGACAATCATTTTATGACCACAACTCTATGACGATACCCATATAACACTTTATAAGTATATATCCGTTTATAATATTCCCCCATATTATATTTGGGAATTGTTAGTGTGTTTCACATTATAATCTCTCTCTCTTGACTTTGGAATATTATATAATTCTTTATTTCAATTCCCTAAAATACCCTTTAAAGGCAACGTACCCTAAATTTTTTGAAGTAGTGCTTCTTAAATAAGTACATCATTTTATATGGCTTAAACTTACCTTAATGGTGAGAAAACATGTTAAGTTACTGGTATATCTTAGGAGTTAGGACAGTGCAAACTTAGCTTTAAAAATCGATTCAACAATGCAAAATTTTCAGTTTTGCGGGCACGATTGTAATAGTCCATAAAGAGTAAATATGTTCTAATAAATACATCTTTTTTCCTTTTTTTAGTATAGCTTTTTTATTTTTTGTCGATTAATTCATTAGGTTTGAGTCAACTAATTTAACACATAAACTCGGATCATGTAATGCCCTTTCTTTCATGAAAGTTGGCATGGTTACTACTTCAAGCTTCGAACTTGAAACATTTCACATTTTTACCAAACTACCCGTCACTTCAAGCTTCGAACTTGAGATTTTCATACTGCTTTTAATATATACATGTACACATCCATAAATGATGGACATTTTCATAATGCTAGATGATATATTCAAGCTAGCAACCAAAGCTCGGTCCTCAATCTACATCATCAAATTTTTATAAATTACTGTTCGATCATTTTTTATCTCTAGTTGAAATTGTCCGATGTAGTTTGTATTCAATCATATAGCCAGCATTCTCATTCAGGCATCCATTAACAATTCAATATATCATTAACTTACGTAACAGATTACTCATATTGTAACCTTTTTTCCTTGACGTCAAGAATAAACTAATTTAGTAAACAAAAAAGTCTAACAAATATATACATAAACTAATAATCAAGTACATATATAACTAGTACGTGTACGTAAACACGTTAACGTTATAAAATTAGCGATCAGCAACATATATTCCAAGTTAGTTAGAACAATTCGATCTGTATGACCTAAATACCATGACCATAGACTACGTAACCAAGAAACGATACTTTTACTGGTCGACAGACAATCCACAAAGCCACTTCCGTTTGATCTATTATTTTTTCTTGTCGATAAAAATGTACGTAATGATTATAAACTCTAAATTTGATTGCACATTAGTTCCAGAAATTACCATGAATGCATACAGATAGATTGATCAAAGATGTTGAGAAAGATATTTAATTTCATTGTTTTTAAGACTCTATCCATTAATGAAGACTTTGATCAAAATCATTAAAGTCATTGATTGATAGAAAATTTTGTTAAATGAGCACCATGAGTTTATGTGGATTGATAACTAATACAAGTAGTAGTAATTAAGGTAGTCGTTTACTTTTGATGCAAGGAACTTAGCTCAGATACATGGATATGCATGCATTTCTAAAAGTGATTAACAATGATATTGCATTTAATAATTAAACAATGATATTCGAAAAGTAAGTTTTTGCCATTTACTTGACTAAGGATTTATGATTGTTTCCCATTAAGGGTTTTGCCAATTTTCTCGGAATCTATACAATTTTTGTACTGAGTGTAATGTACAAATATTTCTCAACTAACTGTGACATTTTTAGTCATCTAACAAAAATTTGTTGCTTCTCGTGTTTTGTCCCGGACAACAGTCTTTTTGCTGTTGTTCGGAAAGGACACGTGGAGCTCACGAAACCATCTACTAAGTGGAGATAGGTTTTCAAGTCGTGACATGTGGCGAAGTCGCTTTTGGTGAGGTATGGCGATGCGTCGCTACTTAGTCGTAGCTCTTTACCCACATCAGCGTATCTAAACCATTCACTTTCATCAACTCGCTTTTGAAGCCATTGAGGCAAACCCGGTAGTTGAATTCTTCTTTTAGTCATGTCATTGCTGTCATCAACCAATATTCCAGGGACTTTCGTGATCACATCCGTTGAGTTCACAATTCTAAGAACTCGAGTGCCGCTCTTTTCAAGTTGTGATCGAAAATTTCGATTTCCAACACGAGGGCCCCCAAATGAAACCACAGTCACCATTGGTGAATGCTTACAAGCATAAGTTATATCGTAGGCTGTGAGCTTGGCTAAAGCCGCGCCTAAGCTGTGACCAGTAATGGTCACGCTAAGGGGCTCATTGCCATAAGTCTCCACAATCCTTGATATCTCTTCCCTCACCATATCTCGTAAACTTGGAGTCGTGGGAGTGGCGGATGTGTACATACTTAAAAACCCTTGTTGCACCATTGCTCTTTTCTTTTCGGGTGTCACGTCATGAGGCATTGATGTTAACATGGCACGTAAATTCTCAATCCACTCTAGACACGTGGCAGTTCCCCTAAAGGCAATCACCACATCCCTACGGCCCAATCGCGCAATCTCCTCCTCGTCATTGCAAACCGCCACGTAACCGATCCAGCTCGAATTCGTGGATGTCCAGCTCGGCCCCTTATCGATCCAACTTGGCAGCTGAACCCCACATGTGGCATGCAAATTTTTAGTCACCTTATACCCACAGTCCCCTAACCCACATCTATCCAACATTGAGTCTTTTGAGTACTTACATGTACCATAATCAGGAGACGACGCGTCAAATTCAAAACTTCGATAAGCAGCCTCGACGAAATCTCCATACCGGAGTATCTCATGCCTAAGCCCATCATCCAAAGGGTCAAGCAACCCTTCCCAATTCCTTATCCCTTGATACTCTCTCCATTTCTGGCCCAACTTGGCCACACGGCTAGCGACTCTGGCCTGTCCAGAGTCGCTGTTCCATGAACTCCTGACACTTAGCTGTCGTTTTCGACAGCTAGTGCTGGAAGTACTACAATGTGAAATTTCATTACTAACAAAACTAGTTGGTCTCACTAAGTTGCATGGTTTAACCATGCCCATAACACCCTTCATGTTTTTTGGATTTTTGTATATATGTTGGAGCTCGAATCTAAGTTGGAGATAGTTGACACACACACTTAGTTGGATGTGAAAATGGCATTTTATAGTTGTTGAGAGAAAAAAGTTGGTTTAGGACGGTGCCACGAAGGGTTAGTTGAGTCTGAGTATGTGTGTGTGTATTTCATTGATATGAATTTTTGAAAATTTTAGATGAAGAATGTTGACCGGGACCCACAGAATAAATAGAAAAAGTGAAATAAAATGAAACAAATTTAGAAACTAGAGACCTCCGTCCATGTATTTTTAGAAACACATGTGTGCACGTGCCGGTCACAGACCGCGTTAAAATTCAATAGAGAAAATTAATCAAACTTTATAGTTTTAGCATGCTCTTCTTTGGTCTAAAATTGCGATGTTAGCTTTTTATAATAAGCATGCTTTTGGTCAAAACTTATATAGTAATCTGGGGTGATCAGCTATACTTGATTAAATTTAGTAACTCGCATATAAGCTACGATTGCCAACTGAAAATTATCAACGGAATCAAATCCGTTGCTGATTATATGTATTAGCAACACAATTAACAACGGAAAATAGCAACGAAAAAATTTTAAAATATTGCAACGGAACTCGGATGCTAAAACCAATTTTTTCTGTTGAACCCGCTCGACTAAATATATTAATTACACATGTCATTATGTACCCATAACAAATATATGAAATTTTGATAAAAATTCAAATTAGCTGTAAAAAAATGTTGATCATTACGTACATATAAAGAGTTTTAATTATTAAATTTTGTCACTATAATAAATTTTACTAATAATTTCATACGCATAACAAATCTAGTTTACTAAAATTTACCATATGTAAATACAAGTTCTTGAGTTATAAACGGCATATCTAATAGTTGCAAGGGCAAATCGAGTTAGCATCCCGTTATTCATGTCATGCCTTGTTAGCTTAGGTTGTTACTACAATTGATTAAAAAAGAAAACCCATATAACCTATTATTGATAAGTTGGTACACCAGTTAATAGTTCTTAAATAAACAAAAGTCAAATGTGTCGCAATCAAATAACCTATATATATTGAATTATTTGAGTTTCATATCAGAGAAACATATGAAAATGCTATTTTATGTCAAAAACACGTAATCATAATTGATGTAATAATATTATAATGATAAATATTACGAGTGAAGTTCATGTACACACACATAAAAAAAGATGTATTATTGTTAGTTTGAATGAACTCACTTCACTCTGTATATACGGATGACTAGTTTAGTTTATGAATTATGATTACTAGCATGATACTCACGCAATGCGACGACACGTATTCTGTGATTATATTTAGCGACAAACAAATGTTATTTCAGCTCAAATAAGCAGATAATTAGAAAGAGATTGCTCCATCCATATTAGAATGGCTAAACCTATTGTGTGTGAAATATGATTAATTTGTGTTGTAGCTTTTTGGATTTTTCATAAACCATGAGTTCTTTTTATATTAAGATTTCATAACTGACATTTTGATGTATATCAATGACTTTTTTTGAGTTTTATATGTTACAAGCTTTTTTTGAACGGAAAAGAGAAATATAAATAAAAAACTGCTACTAGTAACGCGCTAGAAACAAAAACAGTACAGACCATACACAAACTACATGAACTAGACTCAACCCGAGGCTTTAACTGGGAGGACTACAAAAGGGATAAAAAAACTCTAGCCGATTATAGAAAACCCGAGACGAGAGAAAAATCCTCACTTACGGAGGCAGAGCCACCGGTTTGCACTCCGAAGTGTTTTTGAAGAAGACCCAAACAAGCCCCGAGGAAATAAAACAATAAAGAAACAAAGAAACATATGTTCCAAACATAGACAATAAGCCCGCAACACCACGAAGCAAACATCACGAACCCGCGAGCAACAAATGATTTTTCAACCATTCAACCCAATTACTCGACATGCGACCCTTGTGAGAAAGCCAAGAAAATGAAGAGGAATGGATATTATCAAATAGATCACTTTTCTTCATCGGTTGAGCACAAAAAATGATGCAGTTATGATATCTCTACATCCACCACAAAAACGTCGCGAAGATAACAAATAAACGACGAGATTTCTCTTTAGGAGCGTGCCACGTACAAAACCAGCTTTTCCAACTATCATAAGACGCAAATGGAGGAAAAGGAATATCACACCACTTACGAACAAGCGACCAAACCTCCTTAACTAAATCACAATCAAAGAAAATGTAGTCAGCGGATTCAACATTACTATTATAGGAGAAGCACGAGATCGAATGAATATCGGTTCCACGAGACGAAAGGTTTAACCAATGAGGTAGCCGGTCCAAAGACAACCTCCATAAGAAAATGTTCACTTTACATGGAAGAATGTTATCCCAATAAGCCGACGACAACATGGAAGGAAGGAGCTTAGAATCAATGAGACGACGAGTACTCCGTAAAGAAAAAATGCCATCATCAACCATCATCCAAACACAAGTATAAACTTCCATACTAAGATCTACCTGACTTATTTCCATAAGTAAGTCTCTCAAATAGGCCGAGTTTTAGATGCCAATATCAGCCCTGGACCAGTTCCAATGCCATTGACAATTAACAGTACTGAGTATGATGAGGGGAGTCACTAATCCAAGTATCTTTCCAAAAAATAAATACGGGTACCACATCTGTACAACCCCCAAAATCGGTACAGGGGAAGCATTCGGGTTATGGTGCTACTAAATAGGAAATCACAACACAAAGTAATAAAGAACAAAATACATACTCCATTTTAACAATTCATTAACCATTTAGGAAAATACATCATAGTTCAAATGCGGAAATGAGGCCCATTAGTTTTAGTTGTTCTATACAAAAGTTGTCATATGTATGTGTAAAAACACTTCAGCTGACAGTCTATGACCTTTTCCATGCCTAGCTTTGATACAAGAAAATAGCAGCAACAATTAAACACTTGAGAAAACATGCTAAAAGTTAGCAAAAAGCTAATGAGTTCATAGGTTTAAGGATAAAGCAGTAAATGTTACACCCGAAACCCGTTGAGGTATTATTTTATTATAATAAGGAATAGTAGTATATTTTCCTAGAATGTATTTTATAAGAAAATGGTTAAGTTACAAGTTATAAAAGAAAGTGTAAAAGTGTAGAGACTTATGTGGCCAAAATAGGAAAAACCGGACTTGAAGGGCCATTTTTGACATCTACCCAAACTATAATTGTATAACTTGATAATTATCCAATTATCCTCTAGAATTTTCCAGGAAATTAGAGAATGAGATGAGAGAAACGGTTTCCATGGGAAAGAAAGAAGAGGAAAGATCAAAATCTATTTTAGTGCAAAATTTATCAAGGAGAAGTGTATAATCAAGTTACTAAGGGCTCTTAACCATAAACCCACCACAAGTAAGTGTTAATTATTGAATTTAAGTTAGGGTTCTTTAAGAGGTTTGGGTAAATGATTAAAGATTTTTAATTTATTATCCTATTATTGAGTTAGTCACTAATTAGGGCTAAATCTATCATAGGAGGCATAGAAGGAGCTTCTAGCAATCTCAAGTAGAAATTGTAATTGGTGAATTTGAGGTAAGTATTATAGCTAAACTTGTTATTGTAATCATAGTTTTGTTATTTGGATTATGATGTATAATGATATGGAGCTTATGTTAAAGAAAGTAACTTGGATCCAATGCTAGCTTATTGTAATGTTAGCATATTAATTATGCTTGTTAAGGTATGTTTAAATGTTATGAATTGCCCTTAATGGTGTTATAGCTAATGTGCCCCCATTAGTTGTAACCATGTTTAATGATAGTTTATGCTATTTACTTACTAAGCGTTTTGCTTATATGTAGAGTTTAATGATGTTTTATAGGTGTTGGCAAATCTAGCAAGGGTAAGGAAAAAAGAATAAGGCGATTTCCTTCTTAGCTTTTAGTGTAGGACTCACTAAGTAGAAGACTCCGTCTTTTGGATCAAGCTTTTGGAAGTTGGAAGCCCCCAAACTGTCTTTCCTTTATTTGGTATGGTTTTGTCAAAATGGGTCGTTTGATGTGTATGGGTCTTGCTATATGTTTGATGCGGTGGATGTAACCCTCCGAAGAAGTTTTACAATCCTCCTAGGCAGTGTACCTAACCGTTGTAGTGTAGTATAGGTAAGACACGGGGGATTGATCCTTCTTTAGGGGAATAGTGTTGGGAAGGTCGAGATATATGACGAATAGGTCTAAGGTGAGAGATGATTCTTTTTATCTTTTTATATTTTATGAAAGCAAAGCAAAATCTCGGTATTTGGATTAGGAGTTTTGATTATCAACTACTTAAAACTACTACTTCAACTAATTAAAACTAAAATTAAACTAATTTGCAAATAAAGTAAATGAGGGATTCAAATGATAGGTAAATGTGTGTTTACTTAGATTTCACTAATCGATAGTTATCTCCTATTGATTAGTCAAATTGTCACATCCTTGTTTAATTGGTGCGTTGTATTTCATTAGTCATAGGGAGGTGCCTAATGCCCCAACTCTATGAATGTATTGATATCCTTTAGAAAATCAGGATCGCTAAGTAACCTAAGTTATCTCCCCCAAATCTCCTATTATCAACAATCGCAATTCACGCAATAAACACAACGAAAAGTCTACTAGTGCACTCTATGACATAAATACGTTTTTTAGGACGTTCAACCTTACAACACTAAAGAAAGAAGCAAGTTTACCTAACCTAACGTGTAACAACCACTTAAACAAGAGACGACAAGCAATAGTTAACAACTATGTTGATTTAGCTAGACATGTTAAAGATAGAAAAACAAGTTGTGGAAAACTAGAAGGGGGGGTTGAATAGTTTTACCAATTAAAACTCGTTTTAAACTATTTAGATCGATTTATGTCAATCTATTTAGATGTGTGTTGGATGTTGATGAACAAACATATAGAAATATAGATATGTAATGAAAAGATAAAGAGTAAGAAGCACAAAACCACAACGCGAGTATTTATAGTGGTTCGGCTACAAGGACACCTTCCTTGCCCTACTCCACTCCCCAAGTCACCTACTCGAGAGTTCGTAATCACTACACAACACTGACTCCTTATGGTGGAGAAACCTTCACAACGTTTCCTACTCTTTTTCCGGTACTAGGCTAACCACCGGGTTCTTTAACACCAAGGTGAACCACACCTACCACAACGTCGCCTACCCTTTATCCGGTACTAGGCTAAGTACCGAGTTCCATTATAATGGAGGAACTACTACCCAACACTACACCAATCGCCTAACCCCAAAGGAGACCAACTCCTTATTACAACATCATCAAAGATATCAATATCCTTGGATCCAATACTAATCTATCTTGTACATCGAAACACACCATATCGAATGTACATCTTAGGCACCTTTCACTAATGCCTTTGACTAGATCTTCAATACACCTTTCACTAATGTCTTGTGACTTGACTTCTAGGCACCTTTCACTAATGCCTACAAACACGGACGATCAACACCCTTCACTAATGTCTTCGTCTTGACACTTGAGACATCTTTCACTAATGTCTTCAACACTACACTTCTTAGTAGAAAGAAAAGAATCATCGGCAAGAGGACTTGATGGTCTTGATGATGAGAAGCTATGGCAACTCATGGACTTGAGTTTGCTTGACTTCAAAGGTGGTGATCTCGCCTTTAAGAGGAACCTAGAGAATCACACAAAAACAAAACTACAAACATAGATCACTTGGATCTGGGGTTAGAGAGTTTTTAACTCAATGAGAAAGTATGTGAGAAAGGGGTGAGAAACAATGAAGAAATGGCTCACTATTTATAGAGAGAAAATGCCTATTGTTCCCCGGATCCCACGGATCCCTCCCTTAAGGGATCCGTCTAGCGTAAAGCTAGGGATCCGTGGGACGCTCCTCTTTGCCCATGGGTATTTTGGTCATGGGTCATGGGTTATGGGTTGATCCATGGGTATTTCTTTAGATACAATGTATATAATAAGTGCAATGTATCTAGTCAAGTGGGTATGGGTCAATACCGTGGGTTATGGATATGCTCCATGGGTTGTAGTTATTTACCCATTATATAATACATACTAGTTATGTATATATTTGCCCAATATGTAAACACTAGTTGTTGTACATATGTATTACTAAATCATAAAATCGCTTATACATGTTTTAGTGTTTTATGTGAAAACGTAAGTGTGTTAGAAAACTATTGGCTCAAACTATTTACGTATTTTATTTGTTTCGTTAAAATGATTTTACGTTTGTTATCGACAAAACATTAGAAGATCGTAAAATATAAATAAAAGTTTTTACGGCTTATTTGTATTAACAATCTCCCCCTTTTTGTTGATGACAAAACATAAATTATTTTAAGAAAAAGCTAAAATTCGTAAAGGTTTGAATTTGTAGTTTTACTTTCTTCTCCCTTTTATGTCGAAACAAAAGAGCTTGAAGGAAACTAACACATTGTTTTAAGAAAACATGTGAAAAGCAGAAAAGAAAGAAAAGTAGAGAGCAAGTAACGGCAAAGGATCTCGTCTTAACTCCCCTTGACGAGTCCATCCCTATGTGAGGCGTCAAGAAAAATAATACTAAGCTAGTTCATTTGCAACTAAGTTTGCAAAGATTTAAATCTAAGTGACGAATAAGCTCCCCTTGATGATTGCAACTTTGCAAAGGGGCGTCATGAAATGTAATCCTAATATTGCAAGTGATTTTGCAATGTGTTGCTTTGACACAAAGCTCCCCCTAGCTTTAGAGTGTTAAAGTCTTCATGTGTAAATGGAATAACTACAAAACAAAGATTAGAAAACAAGTATAATGCATAATTTCCTGCAAATATGACTCAAGTTAGTAGAGAAATAGTTTTCTGTCTCACGGATCCCACGGTTCTCCCTTGTAGGGATCCGTCTAGGCAAATTAAAGGGATCCGTCTGGCTGATGACTGATTTCAACAATGGTGATATAACAAATAATGTTAACATCAAAGTGAGATATGTATTATACAACATAATCATATACTCAGAAATATAGCAAGTAGCATGTAATTTCATTTAATAAAACTAGAGGTATGATATACATGACTCTAAAAACTAAGAAAATGATCGATACATGACTTGGAATTACTAGACTTATCTAAGTAACGCTTGATACTAGGACACCACTAAAAATACTCTAGCTCAAGTTTGTTTAGGTTTAATCTCGTCGAAACGTTCGAGGAGGTGATAGAACATGAAACGTTGATCTTCTCGTACTTCATGTATCAAACTTTTAACATGTTGACAATGATAACAATCTTTGTCATGGCTAGGTAGTGGTGGTGGAAGAAATGAAATTGCTTGATGTGAAGGATCAAATGAAGCGGGTTGGGGAGCCTTAAACGACGGAGGGATTGGTGGAGGCACATTTGAAGATGGCTCGACCAAAAATGATGGTGGTGGTAGAGAAGTGTCAACTTCCATATGGTCGGGTGGTTGACTTTGATAATTTCTCATAATCCAAATGGGATTATATGATGGTGATGGCGAAAAGGAAGTCGGAGCTAGTGTTGACTCAACACCTTGATTTTGTATCATTATTCCTCCTAATGAGGAGAATGTTGCCGGTGGAGGAGGATGAGACGGCCTAGTAGGCAAATCCTCTAAATTGTAGAGGTGTGGTGATGATAGTGGAGTTGTGAATGAGATAGATCTAGGAACAAATGGTGATGGATTAGTGGAGATGGGATTGTTTGGCCTAGGAGGTATGGTGGTGTTTGGCATAGGTAGTTTTGTGGGTACTATCCTTTTAGGGATTGGTTTGATTGGTGGAGGAGAAATCCTTGCATTTGTGGACTTGACCGTAGATGATTCGGTTGAAGAGATTTCGTGTACAACACGAGCAATTTTCTTGGGTGGTTCTTTGGTTGATGAGTTACCACTTGGAGTTTTCCTCATGATTAGATGATTTCAAGAGGTTTGTAAATATTTTTAAGTGCTAAAAGTGTGGATGAAGATGATGACTTTAGAAGTCCTAACAATATGGTTTATAAAGCAAGGGATTTGGCAAGTGCATTCAAGACTTAAGCCACTAAAATTCATTGGAATGTGATGATTAACATGCACAAGAGTCAACTTCTGAGTTATACTAATCTAGGAACTCATTTAAGATGAGATGGAGTGTTCAAGTTAGCAAGATGAGCTTGAAATGATTGTTTTTGCTAGAGTTGACATAAATCTGTCATACGAATCCCACGGTTCCCTCCTTTGAGGGATCCGTCTAGGCTAATCCTAGGGATCCGTCTCTTAGCAGCTTGGAAAAGATGCAATGATGTTTTGTAAGGTCTAATGCCTATTTATTCTTCAGTGTTTCAGTTCATTTAAGTGTCTTAAATGAAGAGGTGCTTAAGTACTTAAGGGTAATGAGTGATGTAGCTAATGATTGCCTTTTATGGAAGAAATTAGAACTTTCATGAGTACCAATGAATGAACAAAGATAACACTAAAGATTTTGAGAGTGTCAAATAGGACTAAATGATCCTAGAGATCAGATAGTGACTTAGGATAATGTTTTGGATAATATCCTAAAGGCTTAAGATGGAAAAACTAGAATTTGATTAATTTAGACTAATTTTGAGATAAAAATGATTATGATCAATTTTGCCATAATTGAAAGATTTCCAAAGCTAGATGTGAGGGATCATGTAAGAAATCATGAGTGAGCTTGAGAGCGGAAGAGTAATGGGTTTAAGTGAAACGATAGATCTACAAACGTCTTGAGTGTGATCTAGATGAGTTATGTGTGAGTACGAAAGATCTACTTAACTTGATAAGGACTTAATTTGCCTTAAGGTACTATGTCTAACTTAGTGTGAAGTGTTCTAAGGACATGTTTGAAATACAATTATTGCAATTGCATTTTACATTTGTCGGATCCACGGTTCCCAAGAGTAGGGATCCGTCTAGCACAACCTTTGGGATCCGTCTATCTGCTAAGCAGAACATTTACTAAAGGTATGCAATGATTTTGACAATGCATTATATTTCAAGGTTAGTTAAAGAGGTTCTAAGATATCAAATGTAAAATGTTTTATTTCATGAAAGAAATTGGATTACATTGATAAAACATGAATACTAAGGATTGATCCTAGTTGAAAGATTACTAAGTTCCTTGAGCGTTTTCGCTAGAAGGATCATCAAATGGTTGATGAGTGTTTGCTGATTCAGGAATGAAGAAAGTCTTCATGAGAGATGTGTTTAGAGGTTCCATCATCTTGTTCACAAGTACGTACAACGGACTTTGAAATTGCGGGTGGAAGTACGTGATGTTATGATAAAGGCGCGTCAAGAACATTCCATAGGGGATGAGTTTGTTCTTGGAGCCTTGAAGATTTACAATTCGCCTTGCAAAGAAGTAAGCGAGATTGTATGGTTGTTGTGTTAGCAAACAATACATTATGTGAGCACAACAAGCAGGAAGGATTTCTCGATTTCCCCTAAGATTCCAAACATTTTCACGTAGGATGAGTGCAAGAGGTTTATACTCTTCTCAGATGTCATGTGTAAAGATAATGTTTGGATCGGAGTAATATGGTCGAGGTTTGCATATTATGTGATTCAAATCTTCCGGGGAAGGTATGTGAGAACAATATGGACTATTTTCTTCACGAAAGTTGAAGAGAGAGTCAAGAGACCAATCTTCGGTGAAGGCACATTGTCCATGATTTGGAATTCGGAGAATTTGAGCAAATTGTCCAAGGGTTAAAACAAACTTTTGGTTTTGATCCAAAACCAAATAGATAGAAACGATCCTCGTTACGAGCGAGTTTGACTTGACGGAAGAATTCCAATACAAACCTTGGACATATTTTCTCGTTAATTTAGAAGACATTCCAATCCTATGGTTCGGAAGGAGGTATTAATACCTTCTTCGTATTGTAGAGAGTGTCGACAATACGTCCTTCGTGGAAGTGACGAGGTTTCGAGATTATTGAACCCACGAGACATGATTGCGGTGTGTTGGGCACAAGGGAGATGTTAGGAGTGTAGACGCTAGTGAGTGAAAAATCAAACTCATATTCATGCGACATAGCGAAACCTATAGGAAAGACAAGTTAATAGGATGTGACGTATTACGGGTAAAACAATGATTACCTAACGTTTTTACAAGATGTTTATTAACAATGACATTTAACTAACTTAATGTTTTACATTCTAGTAGAACATTTCTTTTAGGATTGCATGGAAAATCTGTTATCCAGAAGGTCGGTTCCCACGGTTCCCTTCTATAAGGGATCCGGCTAGTATACTTGCCGGGATCCGTGGATCTAGTAATGTGATGATTTTTGATAAAACATAAGTTTAGTGGTTTTATACCAAGATATGTGTTTTAGCCTACATTTTCTTTTAGCATGCATTCATGGTTTCTAATGTATCACGAAAGAGTACGAAAGATATAAATCAAAAGAAATGACAAACACATTATGATAATAATAACCTAGATAAACTAGACTATTAATAATATTTCATTTCAATGCTAAGAATGATACAAAGGATTGGGTATATAACCCCAATGTAGATTAACAACACAAAGTATATGTCTCCGTATGTGAACTTCATCATATGGAACACAAGAGCGATGAGTGTTAAGGCGATGAGCACGAGGGCGATGTAAACCATGTTCATGACGAACCTTCTTGGTTTTGGTTTGAGATGAGATGAGATGAGAGGAAGATGAAATTTTGAATGAGAGGTAATTTTTTGAAAATGGAAGATTTGAAAAAGTGGGGATTTGATATAGTGGACGACGGATGGTTTATTTATGGGGAATGAGGAATTTTTGATATTTGTGTTTTGTTTTATTATTAGAAAGATATGATTTTTGGATTAAGTGAAATAAAACACAAGTTTTATATACCACGACTTTAGACGAAAAAGTAACACGTATGTGAGAAAAGGCTTCCTAATGAAGCTACATGCAATACATGTATATGCACAAAAGATAATCATATAAATACCTATGCAGGCATACTTAATTATCAAGCTAATGTCATTTAGAGATATGTAGAAAGTCATACCTCTAATGCACTTAGGAATGTCTTTAAAAATGACACAACAAATGTCAGTAGACAATTCCGTCTCCTTTGTGTTTAAGATACATTTTTAGGGAAGGTATCCTTGTTACCAAGCGATTCCTATAGCTTGGTAGATATGAGCTTTGACTAAGCAATATGACAAAGAGGATTAGTGCAATTAAATGAAGAATAAATAATAAGACAAATGTTGTTATCTAATCAACATCCAAAAAAAGAGTTTTAAAAGACATGGTGTTTGTTTTTATGAAAAACCTTCTTTGTAGTTTTCAATTAACCATGGATCGTATCAACTTTTTAAAGTACAATATACTTTAAGAAACTTGGTGACAAAGCTTTGATGCCATTGTAGAAAACTAAAATTAAACTAAATTGAAAATAAAGTAAATGAGGGATTCAAATGATAGGTAAATGTGTGTTTACTTAGATTTCACTAATCAATAGTTATCTCCTATTGATTAGTCGAATTGTCACATCCTTGTTTAATTGGCGCGTTGTATTTCATTAGTCATAGGGAGGTGCCTAATGCCCCAAATCTATGAATGTATTGATCTCCTTTAGAAAATAGGGATCGCTAAGTAACCTAAGTTATCTCCCCCAAATCTCCTATTATCAACAATCGCAATTCACGCAATAAACACAACGAAAAGTCTACTAGTGCACTCTATGACATAAATACGTTTTTTAGGACGTTCAAGCTTACAACACTAAAGAAAGAAGCAAGTTTTCCTAGCCTAACGTGTAACAACCACTTAAACAAGAGACGACAAGCAATAGTTAACAACTATGTTGATTTAGCTAGACATGTGAAAGATAGAAAAACAAGTTGTGGAAAACTAGAAGGGGGGGTTGAAAAGTTTTGCCAATTAAAACTCGTTTTAAACTATTTAGATCGACTTATGTCAATCTATTTAGATGTGTGTTGGATGTTGATGAACAAACATATAGAAATATAGATATATAATGAAAAGATAAAGAGTAAGAAGCACAAAACCACAACGCGAGTATTTATAGTGGTTCGGCTACAAGGACACCTTCCTTGCCTATTCCACTCCCGAGTCACCTACTCGAGAGTTCGTAATCACTACGCAACACCGACTCCTTATGGTGGAGAAACCTTCACAACGTTGCCTACTCTTTTTCGGTACTAGGCTAACCACGTGTTCTTTCACACCAAGGTGAACCACACCTACCACAACGTCGCCTACCCTTTATCCGGTACTAGGCTAAGTACCGAGTTCCATTACAATAGAGGAACTACTACCCAACACTACACCAATTGCCTAACCCCAAAGGAGACCAACTCCTTATTACAACATCTTCAAGGATATCAATATCATTGGATCCAATACTAATCTATCTTGTACATCGAAACACACCATATCGAATGTACATCTTAGGCACCTTTCACTAATGCCTTTGACTAGATCTTCAAGACACCTTTCACTAATGTCTTGTGACTTGACTTCTAGACACCTTTCACTAATGCCTACAAACACGGACGATCGACACCCTTCACTAATGTCTTCGTCTTGACACTTGAGACATCTTTCACTAATGTCTTCGACACTACACTTCTTAGTAGAAAGAAAAGAATCATCAACAAGAAGACTTCAGTAGTCTTAATGATGAGGAAGCATGGCAACTCATGGACTTGAGTTTGCTTGACTTCAAAGGTGGTGATCTCACCTATAAGAGGAACCTAGAGAATCACACAAAAACAAAACTACAAACATAGATCACTTGGATCTGGGGTTAGAGAGTTTTTAACTAAAGGAGAAAGTATGTGAGAAAGGGGGTGAGAAACAATGAAGAAATGGCTCACTATTTACAGAGAGAAAATGCCTACTGTTCCTCAGATCCCATGGATCCCTCCCTTAAGGGATCCATCTAGCGTAAAGCTAGGGATCTATGGGACGCTCCTCTTTGCCCATGGGTATTTTGGTCATGGGTCATGGGTCATGGGTCATGGGTTATGGGTTGGTCCATGGGTATTTCTTTAGATACAATGTATCTAATGAGTGTAATGTATCTAGTCAAGTGGGTATGGGTCAATACCATGGGTTATGGATATGCTCCATGGGTTGTAGTTACTTACCCATTATATAATACATACTAGTTATGTATATATTTGCCTAATATATAAACACTAGTTGTTGTACATATGTATTACTAAATTATAAAATCACTTATACATATTTAAGTGTTTTATGTGAAAATGTAAGTGTGTTAGAAAACTATTGGCTCAAACTATTTTACGTATTTTATTTGTTTCGTTAAAATGATTTTACGTTTGTTATCGACAAAACATTAGAAGATCGTAAAATATAAATAAACGTTTTTACGGCTTATTTGTATTAACACAAGTAATCATAATAAAGCATGAATCAAACATAATGATAGAAGAGATTAAAGAACTTATCTCTTAAGGATAGGGGTGTTAAAACCCTAAAAATACTGTAAAAAATGAATAAAAGTCGTACACCAAAGTTACTCCCTCCGATGTTGCACACTAATGCATAAAAATTCTAAAACTATATATTGAATTACAGTTGCGATGGCGTCACTTTATAGTTGTGACGTCGTCAGGTCGCCACCATAAGGGTTTCTTCTTTTCCAAGTCAGCATTGTGACGGGGTCGCTTTATGTCTCAGATACCGTCCAGAAACCTCTGACTCCGTCCCTCTTTAATTATCCTGGACCATCACTGTTGGGAATTATATGTTTGAGTTAATAAGACAAAAATAATGAAACAAGAGGGACTTAATACGACTAGAAGGAAACCTACAAAAAGATGGAAGGACTTGCTTGCAAAAGAAGTTTTATTTATTAGTCCTTTGTAGTATTTTGTAAACCCTAATCCTCTAGTATATAAAGAGGACATGGGGTGTAGGTTTTATACACAGGTCTTTCAAGATGTAGTAGACTTAAAGGTGTGTGTGTGTCCTAGGCGTATAGTCTTGTAAACGCCTAGGTGACTAGATTAGTTAGTTAGTGTTAGATCAAGTCTTTGATCTTTATTATAGTTAGTTAGTTAGTTTATGGTGAATGAAAACCTTGTTCAATAACAAAGAATTGATTAGTTTATTATGCTGTGCATGTTATTAGTCTTTGTTATTGATCCTTAGCTGAGCTTATAAACGATCTTATCAATTGGTATCGAGAGGGAGCTCTTGATATAGGGATCTACAAGGTTTTTCAAGAAAAGGTAAAATTCGTCGTTTTTAATTTTCGTAATACTTCGCATCTTTGTTTTCGTGAGGGCATAACTTTTATTGAACCGTTGGATCGAGCTACAATTTTTGCTGGTGCATCTCAGTATATCCTTCTAAGGTTTCACCGGAGCGATCGTCAATTAGAGCTCTCAATCAAAAGTTATAAGCTGTCGAAATCTGCTGCAGAAACTAAAATTTTTTCGTGGACATTCTCTATATGATAAAATAACTTTTCACCGGAGGGATTGTCGATTTGAGCTTTTATGTGAAAGCTATATGCTGTCGAAGTTGGCTGCCAAGAGAGGTTTCAAAGTACTGCTGTGTGTTTCAAAGTACTGTTAGGGTTTATGCAAAGTACTGCCACGACAGATGCAATGTACTGCTACGACAGATGCAAAGTACTACCCTTTTACATAAGTACTGCTCGTTATCCAGTTTGCTTAACTGTTAATACTACCAAGTTTGTGAAAGGTACTGCTTTCATGTTAAAGGTACTGTTGGTCCCAACTTTGTACAGCTAAAGGTTTTTGAGCGTGTAAACAAAAGGCTATGATTAACATGGGACGATAGTATATATTCGCATATACATATTGAATTGGTGGGTGACATATCAAAGTATGGCTTGATATTGTTGACTTCTCTCTATGTGTATTTTATTGGTTTTGGTTTATTAAATTCTCGTTATATAACCAATTGCATGGTTCACTGATTGGTTTTGATCATGCAATAATACTTGTGATCGAGTATGGGTGTGCTCAGATTATCAAAATTCTTGGGATCAAGTATAAAGCTCAAATGGTATACTATTCGTTTGAAGAATAATCAAGCTGGGACAGGAGTATATAGCAAATCTCGATAATTCATGTGATGGATGCAAACAGGAGGCACACAATATAGTTTATTATTGAGCTGTGATTAAACACGTTTTTGTGGACAGTACTTATTTTTGGTTCTCGACTGAGTTTGAGAGATATCAGTCTACACACACAAGAAGATGTTTGATTTTTAGATTTGAGGGGAAGTCGAGCATGATAATTGTTATGGATTTTTTGGCGACACACACACAAGTTATTGGTTCACACACACAAAGAGATTGGAATTTGTTCTTAAAATTTTTTTATTCTATTGAAGAATTGATTACGAAGAAAGGTTTTTATCACCTATTTGACGATGAAGTGTAATTACTTGGATGCGTGTTTTATTATACCTTTTAGCAGGAGGTAACTTGTTTGTACGTTTATGTTGTAGCTAAGACTTGGTGAATCTAGCAAGTAGTGTTTGCTATCACTTAAAGAAGTTACATTGTTGTGCTCAGTGTCTCATTGAAGATGAGGATTTTATCAAGAGATCGAGGTCTACTCATATATCATCAGGTATGAGTTCATAGTCATGTGGTTAGTACAAGACATAAGACGCAAGTTTAGGATGTTCTACTTCAGCATCAAGTTGGTTATACTTAGTTTTCTTCACAAGTGATCATTACAAGGAGCTTACGATTTGAAGAATCATTTGATGTTCATGCACCACTCAAGGGAAGTGTTTGATTTTACTATCGTTGATCATTATTCCTACTACTAGTTGGAGTTTTCTCTTTTTTTGAATTCATTTTAGTAAGCATTTTGGTGTTCTTCATGGAGGGCAATTCAAACATTGGACGGCTTAGATTGGAAGTATGATATTGGTTCGTGGTGGTCAAGGTCATTATTTGCATCGTTCCTATTTAGATAATAACAAAAGGGAAGAGATGTTTGAGTGGCATGGCATGGATTAAGGGGAAGACAAAGGAAGACATACTTGTTTCATTCATGGTGAGATCCCCGATCTCAATTCTCTATTTCGTCTAGGGAAGTTCGTTTCAAGAATGGTTTTGTCATTATCAACTAGGGAAAATTGTTGGGAAATATACGTTTGAGTTGATAAGACAAAAAGAATGAAACAAGAGGGACTTAATACGACAAGAAGGAAACCTACAAAAAGATGGAAGGACTTGCTTGCAAAAGAAGTTTTATTTATTAGTCCTTTGTAGTATTTTGTAAACCTTAATCCTCTAGTATATAAAGAGGACATGGGGTGTAGGTTTTATACACAGGTCTTCCAAGATGTAGTCGACTTAAAGGTGTGTGTGTGTCCTAGGCGTATAGTCTTGTAAATGCCTAGGTGACTAGATTAGTTAGTTAGTGTTAGATCAAGTCTTTGATCTTTATTATAGTTAGTTATTTAGTTTATGGTGAATGAAAACCTTGTTCAATAACAAAGAATTGATTAGTTTATTCCGCTGTGCATGTTATTAGTCTTTGTTATTGATCCCTAGCTGAGCTTATAAACGATCTTATCAGTCACATTGTAAATTTGGCAGAAACTTCCAGCTCTTCTAACAAGTGAAGACGTCACTTGTTACTTCATTACTTTTTCACTGAACTGTCTCTAGTAAAATCTGGGCTGTCGTCTTCGTTAACAAGTGACAGCGTCACCTTATAGGTTGTGACACTGTCTGGAGCTCTTTTCCAGAATTTTCATGGCTTGGTCGTTTTCTTCACATTTTCATCCCTTTTCGTTCAAATATGCATGATTTCCATCTTTTGCTTCCAAAGTACCTAAAAAGTGAAAAGTAAGTATTTTAGGCAATATTTGATCATAAATACACGAGTTTAGGGCTTAAATGACCCCCTAAAAACGTACATTTTAAATCCTTATCAAATATCCTTACACTTGAGATTTGCTTGTCCTCAAACGAATGTGCTTTTATCTAATCAATTTACAAGTTAAGGGTTATTTAACATGGGTTTAAAATAGTTTACAACAAATACAAGATCTACAATAGTCATAACAAGCACGAAATTGGATTCTCTCATCTCCCGGGTGTATAATGAATATAACATGTATGGAAATGGAAGATAACACTCTCTGCCTATCATAGCACATAGATTACCATAGGCTTGCGACTAGATTAAACCTCTACCGATTTGGCGTAAGCACCTAGAATAAACTATCAAAGAAGGCTTTTAAGGGTTGTAATGTTAGGTGTAAGGGTATGGAAAAACACGGATTTGTTGGATATGGAGGAATTTACTGGTGGCAAGTTAAAAATCTAAGCTAATTACATGTAGAACGAGGCGTTGATAAGCCAAGATCGACTCACTAAACTAACTTAATACTTGACTTAAACAAAAATAAACGATAAAAGATAAAGGATAGAGGCGAGATGGTAGCCCGTATGTTTTTTTCTTTTCCTTTTTTTTCTTTCTTTTTCTCTCTTTTTGTTTTCATTTTTTTTTGATTTTTTTCATACACTCTTACTCTACCATCCGTAAAACATAACTTCATAGCAAAGGGATTTATAGTAGCATCCATACACTTGAGTTTTTATTAGATTAACTAATAACCCGAATTGCGAAGATTAAAACACTAGGAGTAATTAATTACGCAGATAAGGGAATTTAAATTTAACATTCATTCCCGTTACTCAATAAAATACTACTTAACCCATGAGTCCCAATCGTCCCAAAACTGTATGTACACAAGATATGACTCGACTTAGTAACCATATAATCAACTAGATAATTGAACTAAGGGTTAAACATAATATGATAATGCACTAAAGATGAGTGCATACAAGGAAGGCTAAGGTGATTTGGGTGTACATTTAGGGGTGGATTGTAAACAATGCTCTTCATTGATATTCTGGAAACTAGAACATCACGAGAACCTTGAAAAGATAGGCTCAAGGGGTTACCTAGGGGTATCGTGTACTAAAATGAGTACATCACAAGGGTGTGGGGTAATTACTCAACTGATGTGGCCAATGTAATTGTTTAAACATGTTTAAAACAAGGGTTATCCTAATGCCTCTTATCATTTAGTAAATCCTAACTACACAAATGTAGTCTCACTAGCGATCTCGGAATGCATCACAAAACACGTTCTAGAATATATATACTACCGGTACACTCAATAAGCATCAAAGATGAGTGCTTTTTTTCCTATATATATCTAGGGCGAACCTCACATTTTTGGGGTGGAATTTGAGTGGTAAGGGTTTTTGTGCTAGTCATATAACTCCTATTCATGAGACGCTTTATTAAGACTAAAGTTTTGATCATAAATTTCATAGAAAAATAAAATTTTGGTGCTAAAATTACCCTAACTAGTATTTCTTTCAGTTTATTACACTATTACTAAGGAAAAGACAAATATCAAATGAGCAAATAGTTTATAAGGTTTCATTTTTTTCCAACCCTACACTTAAACTGAACATTGTCCCTAATATTCCCCGAAAGTATCAAAGTTATGATAATGGGAAGTAAATAAAAGAGAAAGAAACTAGTACTCCCCTGATTAGCTCGGTATGATCGGTGTAGAACTAAGGTTAAATCCTCCTCCAAGAAGAATAAGTCATAAGTGTTGCTTCCAATGTGCATTTGCATCTTCTTATCCAATATAACCTGTAAATTCATAGAAAATGAGCAAAAGACCTCGCGTAAAATTAGCGGTAAAACTATATATAATACAAATCTAAACTAGAAAGCGAGTAAGATAGAATGATTGCAAAATAAGTATTTGCAGGTTTCTGGAAAATTAAATATTCTTGAAATTTTTAGAAATTTAGTTACGACATAAAAACAAAAATCTGGAAAACTATTTGCTACAATGCTTGACGCCGTCATGTTATAGATCGTGATGCCGTTGGGATTGACCTGAAAGAATTTTAAACTTTGTTTTCTAGAAAAATTCACTTCTTAAGAACATGGAAAATACTGCAAAACACCCACTGTAACTTGATACAAGCATTTGACCTAAACAAACACACAAATATATGCTCATCATGCATTATTAAGTTCATGTTCAATTTTATTCTAATAAACATATGTGATTTTCCCTACACTTATCTTTTTGTAAAATACCTTTATATATGATTAATACAAAGTTAAAAATAAAATAAAATATTTTCACAAAGTATTTGAAATATTAAAATTAAACAATAATGAGTAGGCATATATGACACACAAACAAATAAAATAAATAAACATGGGTTGCCTCCCAAGAAGCGTTTTTCTTTATTTACGAGTCTTGTAGCTAGACTCAAAGTTATGCTCCTACATCACCTCTCCTTCCGTCACGTTCTCATCATCATTCTCATTGTAATTTTTCAAAAAGTGATTGTGACTTATCAAGTATTGTTCCTTAAAAGCATCATGCTTCCACTTTTCTAATTCTAGCTCCTTATCCTTATGTTGTTTGATCTTTTCTTCCCATTCAAGGATCTTTTTCTTAACGATACTAGTAGAGTTTCTCGGGCTACTATCAATTTTATTTTCTCTTTAAACTTCCTAGGATGGCGGGGTATCATTGATATCCCAGTTTTACTCTTACCGGCCTTGATTATCATAATACCTTCACCGCATTTTATTGTTGCCTTGATGGTGACTAGAAAAGGCATTCCTAATATAAGAGGCATGTACTCCTCCTCCTCAATATCAATAATCACAAAGTCAACCGATAAACAAAATTTACAACATCAATTAGCACATCCTCAGTTATCCCTACAGGGTATATATATGAATGGTTGGCTAGGGAAACTCGAAGATTAGTCTTGGCCGACTTTTCATTAGTTAACTTATTATATATTGATAAAAGCATTATGTTTACATCGGACCCTTTGATCGACTAATGCGTTTATGTATTCCAATTCACCAATGCTTCAAGGTATTACGAAATTTCCGCAAATCTCTTGTTTCTTAGCTATTAGAATCTTAAGAACAACCTCGTATGGAGGTCCCATGGGTAAGGTATCATATTTTTTCTCTTCTATTTCACCCACGAAGGTTTTTTTCAACTTATCGTTGTACCTAAAATTTTTACTATGTTGACAATGGTCTTTTTATTGACTTCGTGTTTCAGATAATGCCCTACTGTCCTAGGTTTAACAACATCTTTGTTTTTACTTTCCATTTTATATCCTTTGTGACATTCTCTCCATCCTCCTTATTTTCATCCTTAATAACTTCCTTCTCATAGTCCGTTTTTGATAGTTTCCTATCCTTTTCTTGAAGAATCGATATGGCATTAACGTACTTAGTTAAGTGATGGATCTAAACACACACCTTGTGTTAGTGATATTTTGAGGTTATTTTATATTAATAAGCAACCGCGGAATATACTTAGTAATACTTAGAAGATGGATTATATGATGTAATGTAAGTGAGATGATTCTTCCAGTTTAACACAAAGCTACTTGGTATTACAATATTATTAAGAAATAATCGAGTGATCTTGCTTATCACTAGGGTTACACCTTGAAGCTTATATGAATAATACGTACTCTAAACAATGACCTAGGATCTCCTTTTATAGCACAAGGAGTCCTTTACAAGATAAGTATAATGCTAACAATATAGAATATACACAAGATCTTTTCTATACTTATCAATACACGGATACATAACAATTATCCTAATAGCGGTGGTAATAATGTCTTGGCGGTGGTAATGAGTTTCCACTTGCTAGTGTAATCTTTAGCGATGTCTTCCATGACTTATCGGTGGTAGCTGTTAGCTTTATTCCCAACAATCCTCCCTAAACTTATGATTTCTCTGCAAATCAATAAGTTTCTTCAATCTGCATCTTACGTAAGGATTTGGGGAATTCTATCAAACACTTCACTTTCTCCTAAACTCTGAATAGCTCTTGAACATTGATCTTGAAGCCTATGTAACAATGCTCGACCTTCTCATTATCTTCATGAACTCTTATTGTTGTACACAACATCACGGTGAGAGTTCCACTCGAGTGGGTATTCTTTCTCGGCAAACATGAATGCATCCACTCCATCGATGTAGAAACATGATAAACTTCACATGAATCATAATAAAACCATTTAGTACCGGGACATGAACATGAGAATTTCCGAAATCATCATTAGTATCGGTTCATAGAGCCTTCTTAGATTAACCCATAAGCGCATTTCCTTCATATCTTTAAGATCTTGACATCAAACCTTTCTTGAACTAATCTCCATAATGTATCAAGATCATCTACATCACATGCTTTGATAAGTTCTTCAAATTGAATAAATGATGAAGTTTCACCACCTAGCCTTGTAATCTTCCATGTTGGAGCAAAATTGCTAGCGATGTATACTTCCCAATCAATAATAGGATGTCGACTTGCGGTGGTTCGGGATAAAATCTTCTTCTTCAATCAATATCATTTCGGTCAATTGTTCTTGATGAATTTCTCGACTTGAACTTCTTGTTCTTGACAAATTTTGTCTTCTTAAATGTTTGAGGTTCACTTTCTTTGGCCTTTCTCTTCAGATTAGGATACCTTCTTTCTTCTTCTTCAGAGTTCATTGGAATAAAATCTTGATCTTGCCTTTTAACTATGTAGTAGATACCTTCAACTTTATCATCGGGCATTCCTTTGAATTGATGTCTTTTCGACCACCAACATTGCAACAATAATCTTTCATCATTGAAATCACTTGTGCCTTGGTTGGTTGTCTTGGTTTCTTTGACCCTTCTTGGTGAAACAATAGCATCTTGAAGTGCTTGATTATTCTTCATCTGAATGAAATCCTTTAACTGTGTTGTTCTTTGTTCTTGATTAAAGACTTATCTGCAACTAGGTCAATTGCCTTCTTCTTGACTCTTTGGATCATTAGTAATCAAGAATTCAATCTCTTGTTCTGTAGGTACATAGCTGAACTCGGGTCTTTTCTTTCGAATATTGTAGGTGGAGCAGTGGAAATTGGATTTACATCCATTGGATCGATGGTGTCCATTACGCTTGACCTTTTAGCCTCCATGAAGTCGCAATCTCTATCTCCTCCGGTCTTTTCTTATTAGCAACTTGATCTTCATTGATCTTTCTAGCAACCTCGCATCATGAGCAATTTGAGCTTGTTCTTTCTTTGAAATCTTCCTTCTTTGTTGCTCTTTGCTCTGCAAAACTGCTTTTCCTTTCTTCTTCTTGATTTCTTCCTCTGCGGTGGTAATAGCTTGATCGTGATGGTAACTTCTTCTGAGTGGGAATGAAATCGGTGGTTGCGATCTTGAAAATTTCTTGCTCTAGTTCTTTGTTGAGGAACTTCTTGAGTATCGACTTCCTTAGTACCTTTACTTGAAACACCTTCATCTCCAAAGTCAATTCTCCTCCCTTGGTTTGACATCTGTTTTCCTCCCTGTTTGGGAGAATTTCCCAAATCTTTATTGAAATCTTTTGAATCACCATCATCGGTGAGGATGGAGATGATATCACAATCTTTGGTTTTCCTTTGCTTCAACCCTGCAACTCTTCCTTCAAGGTCCGAATCTCCTCTTTCAAATGTGTAATATCCTTGGCATGTTGCTCCTTTACTTGTGCCAAGTCTTGTTCCGAGATTCAACTGCTTTGCTAATTTGGTACAAAGTTCCATCAATTCCATTTGTTGCCCACCGCCTCAACACTTCCAAGCTGTGTGACTGTTGGGAGAGGTGAATCATAGGGCATTGGCTCGATTCCTCCCTAGTTGGACTAGGTTGAAGCACGGAACCACCTTGCTTGTTCCTAAACCAAAAGGATCGGGGACATCTTTGTGTTGTAATGGGAGGAGTTGGTTGTTTTTGCCTCCTCTCATAGGTGTGAGAAGCGGTGGAGTGTAATCAATGTTTGGAGCAGTGATTATGGGTGAGTTTTGTACTGTGAAATCTTTGCAAGCATTTGAGGAAAAGAGGTGTAATAATCCTATTGCCATCTTTGTTCATGTTTTGAAAACTTTAGGCTTAAGGCAACGGATTTTATAAACTCTTGTATGGGGTTGCGGTTGAAATTCATTTAACACTTGCTTGCACAAACCTTGGATACATCAAAATTTTGTTGAACTCTTTACATTGCCTTTCATACTTGTAAAATATATTTTGACCAATTAAAAATCCTATCGGTAGCTAGACAAACCAAAGGGTAAGCCATTGTTGAACTGAATTGTTCATAAGATGTTTTCTTAGGACTAAGACAATGTAAAGAGTATGTATCAAAAATCTCCAATGAGGACGAAACCACTCTTTTGAAAGTAGCCTTTTTGTCGGTGGTATCATACCCCATGGAAGCAAGATGTTCATGAATTTACGGCATAGGTAATGTGATGATACCATTGAGATCATCCAATTGGAGAATTCTCCTCAAGGATGCCTCGGTAACATCAATAGTTACCCCATCCACAGTGGCTCTAAGAGCATCCATTTGTTTCATGTGTATCTCTATTTTCAATGGTTATGGGTGAGCATAAGTCCAAAGCTGTTTGATTTGAGAGATATAGATTGTGGGATTAAGTAAAGCATACCTTATATGGGTAGTATTTAGAAAGTCCACAATCGATGAAAAAGCAGGCCACTCTTCTCGTTTGACTTTTCCAAGTAGGCCACTTGGTTGTGCTCATCTGCAAAGTGATAGGTGCCATAGAATCTTTTGATGAAAAATATATTGTGTCGATATGAATTGTATAAAGAACTCGCCAATTGAGAGAGAAAGATATATAGTGGTAGGGTTTAAGAGTTTTTGCAAGAAAGATTATCTAAGGAAAAGATTTATCTTTAGAGGATAAATAGCAATTAGGAAAGTAGATAATCTTCTAAAATTTTACCCTATATATATGGAAAGCAATTTCTCTTCAACGGCTAGTAAAAATTTATTCTTGACACAACAGTTGTAACGGCTAGATCAACGATGGTAAAAATAACTTTGTCGTTGGAAGCGTGAACTAGCGATGGTAATTTTTCACAAAGATTTTCAAAGAGCGATGGTAAAGAAAAACATATGAAAATTGGACTGCTCTTTATCATAGTTTTAGCAAACTACCACTATCAACGGATTTGATATGTCTTTACCATGAGCCGTTTGCTATGGACTAGCCAACTCTTAATCATAAAGAATATGGTGAGTTGATAACCATATAGTTTTGGTAAACTATCAACCATAAACGGATTTGTTAAGTCTTTACCGATGGCCGTTTGCTCGGACTAGTTGATTCTTATGTGGATTAGACATGGTGAATCAATAACCATTTGTTGTGTGTCTCGGATACACACCTTTTATGATCAACTCCCATCTTTCTTTGCATAAAGGTTAAACAAAAATACAAGCAAATATATACAAACTTATACAACAATTTTAGTACCCAAAACTTCTTCTCAACACCAAAGACCATTAGACACAAAAGTTTATGGATTTAGCATTCCAATACACATTACCAAATCTTGAAATCTACCCACATCAAGTCCTTTTGTTAATAAATCAGCATAGTTGTCATCAGTATGGATTTTGACAACTTGGATTAGCCTTTCTCATAACAATCTCTTATAAAATGGTGTCTAATTTCAATATGTTTAGTCTTTGTGTGTTGAACTGGATTCTTAATAATGCAAATGGTACTGCTATTGTCAATATGGATGATGGTATTCATGAAATTGTACCCATAGTCCAAAAGTTGATTCTGAAGCCATAGAACTTGAGCACGACAACTTACGTGACCACATACTACGCCTCGGTTGATGAATTTGCCACCATTGTTTGTTTCTTGCTTTGCCATGACACCAATCTATTGCCAAGAAATTGGCATCCACTCGTAGTAGATTTTCTATCCAAACTAGCACCGGCATAATCACTATCCGAGTAAGTAACCGGTTCTAGAGGTGATTCTCTAGGGTACCATAATCCCAGTTGGGAAATGCTTTAAGATATCGAAAATCTTCTTCACACGATCAAGTGTGAGAACACAGGAGTGACACGAAACCTTGCACAAGCACATCTGCAAACATAATATCTGGTCTAGATGATGTAAGATACATCAAAGAACCAATCATAGATCTGTACATGTGCACATCAACCGCTTCACCACTATTTTCCTTCAAGAGTTGATGTGTAGTCTTGTCTGCAGGGGTCTTGGATGACTTTGCATCGAGAACTTGAACTTCCTTAGTATCTCGACCACATATTTATCTTGATTGATGAAAATACCATCGGCCTTTGTTGTACTTGAAGTCCCAAAAGAATGTGAGTTCACCCATAGAACTCATCTTGAATTCTTCCTTCATTAGCTTCTCAAATTCTTTGCACATCTCTATCTTTGTAGATCCAAAATGATATCATCAACATATACTTGAACTAACAAGATATCATTCTTGTCTTTCTTGATGAACAAAGTCGATCCACTCTGCCTCTATGAAACCCATTATCAAGAAGATAAGTAGTTAAGGTCTCATACCATTTTCTTGGTGCTGATGCAAGCCATACAAAGCTTTAACCACCACATACACTTTGTTTGGATAGTCGGGGTCTTCAAAGCCTGGAGGTTGTGAAACATATACCTCCTCATCAATCGCCCATATAGAAAAGCACTCTTTACATCCATTTGATAGACTTTAAAGCCCATAAAGGATGCATAGGCTAAAAACGACTGATTGCTTCAATTCTTGCAAGCTGGGCAAACACTTCTTCATAGTCAATACCCTCCTCCCGAGTGTATCCTTGAGCCACAAGCCTAGCTTTGTTCACGATAACAATTCCTCTTTCATCCTTCTTGTTTACGAACACCCATTTAGTACCTATTACCTTCTTGCGGAAGGTAAATCACAAAGCACCCAAACCTTTTGAAGCTTGAAGCTGGAGCAACTCTTCTTGCATTGCTTCCACCCAACTTTCATCTTCAAGTGCCTTGTATACATTCTTTGGCTCCATTTGTGACAGAAAACACATGAGCAGACATTCATTCTTGCCTTCATGATTCTTAGATTCATAGATTTCACTAATAAACCCATGAATATCGTGCAATTTTGTTTGTCTTCTAGTCTTCACTTGGTGAATGGACATCCCCAATCACATTTTCAAGAGGATGTGATTTATGAATTGAAGTATGGGAGTCGAGGCGCAATCTCACTTGGCATATTTGAGATTTCAACATCATTGGCTTGAGCTTCCTCATGGCGGAGTTGTAATTTCCACTTACGGTGTTGCGGTGGAAACTTTCGCCTAGCGATGGAATCTGAATTTCCCCGCTTTCGAGATTTTCGGTGTTCATGTTGCTATCTCCTTCCTTTCTAGAATCATTAGAAGGTTGAGCATCTCCGGTCTTTGGAATATCATCATTATCGCATAGTCCCAAAGTGGCAAACGAATTCATCTTGATCATCTACTTGATCCTTGCTTGGTTCATCATCATCAAGAAACTCTTACGAACTGCAAAATCATAAGTAGATGTACAGTAGAGATAGGTACATAGTTCATAGTATAAGTTAGAGTATCAAGATCAAACGACCTTTCGGACCGGTTCCTTTGACATTCACTTTGTTTTCCGGGAACTCAACATGCGATTCTCTTCAATCTTTTGGGTTCTTAAGTTGAATACTCAAAGCTTTACTAACCATGGAATACCCAACAAAATACCCTTCATCGACTTTTCTTCAAATTTTCCCGGATAATCTATGGTATTGAGAATAGAGACATGACATCCAAATGGTCTCATGAAGTCTAGGATAGGGGTCTACCTCTAAATAACTCATAAGGTGTCTTGTTCTTTGCTTTCACTACTAAAACCTGTTTTGCACATAACATGCGATGTTAGCGCTACGCCCAAAAAGTGATTGGCAATTTTGAATCTGCCAACATGGTTCTAGCAGCCTCTATAAGTGTCATGTTTCTCCTCTCAGCAACACCATTTTGTTGAGGAGTTCTAGCAACACTAAATTCTCTTTTAATACCTTTATCTCTGCAAAAATCATCCATAACTCTATTCTTAAATTTTGTCCCATTGTCACACCTAATGATTTTAACTTTCATATCATATTGGTTTTCAACTTCTGTGATGAAGATCTTAAGGATGCCAGTTGTTTCATCCTTAGTCCTTAGAAAGAAAACCCATGTAAACCTGCTAAAATCGTCAGTCACAACAAGACAATACTTCTTAAGATTTAAGTTGCTCACGGATGTAGGACCAAACAAGTCCATATGTAACATTTGAAGTGGGTGAGCAATAGAGTTAACCAACTTTGACCTGCAAGAAGCTCTGTGTTGTTTGCCTTTAAGACAAGCCACACAGGTTTGATCATTTTCAAATCTTTTCTGAGGTAAGCCTCTTACCAAACCATCTTTGACAATCTTATTAATGGTTTTGAAGTTAACATGACCAAGTCTTCTATGCCATAACATGGATTCATCCACTGTGGCCTTTGCAAGCAAGCAAGCATAATCATCTTTAGCAACAATGTTGTTCATATCAAAGCTATATAAGTTGCCTTTTCTAGGAATCTTAAGAAGAATCTGACTTTCATCAGGCATCTTAAAATCCTTAGAGAGAACAAAGCACATATCTTTAGTAAAAAGAACATTGTTTTTCTTGTCACACATTTGTGACACACTAAAAGATTATACTTAAGCTCTTTTACATAGTACAGGTTCAAAGTCCAAGTTACCGGTTTGATGACCCTTTACCAACAACTTTTCCATTAACTCCACCTCCAAAGTCGACATATTGTCCATCATAATGTTCAAAATCGAGAGATAGGACTTGTTGCCGGTCATGTGCCTTGAACATCCACTATCTGTGTAGCCTTGATCGATCTTTTGTCCTTGGATGTTCTGCACATATAAGTAAGGAGTTAGTTTCCTTTGGGGACCCAAGCCATGATTGACTTGGATCGCCTCGTGTATCAATATAGTTAAATCTATCAAAGGTCATTGATACACAATTGGGATTGGTTGTTGAGGTAATTCCTTTAGGTTTCCATTCCCAACGTCTTTGAGGCCTTCACAACATTTCCCATGTTACCCCTGGTCTTGTTTACAACCCTTGCGGTGGGAACTTTTGATTGAGCGATGGTAGCTTCTTGGTTTAGATTTTGGTACCCACTTGTTGGTTATAGTTAACCCTTTTATCGAAAAGACCTTTTCCTGTTTGTGCAGATTTTGCAAAAGTTGTTTTGGATTTTGCACTTGTAATAGGTGATTTAGGGTGGCGAGTGTTGACAGTTTTAGCGATGGCAAAAGTTTTAAGACCACTTCTTAGTTGAGCGCTCTTGGGATCATTTTTTGTGTGAATTAGGGTGTACATTGTTTTGAAACTTGTTAGACTCCACCCTTTTATTCCCATGGACTTCCTTCTCCCAACATGATAGTCACAATTAGCATGTAAATGATTAAAGCTACCACAGATATAACATGCTTTATTGTACATCACAAAATCACTACCTAGTTGTTGAGATTTGACATGATTCCAACTCCTCTGGTTACCCCTAGGAGTTGATGACTTGTTTCTATACATCTCAGCATACCTTACAGTTGATCTAGGCTTGTTAACTTGTTTCCTAGGTTCCTCTGTAATAGTATTAACAACTTTTGGGATAGAAGCCGCTACATTCTTTTAACATTCTCATCAACAACGCGATGAGTCACTTGCACTTTCAAAACATCGGTTTCATGCTTAACCTCTTCCTCACTTTTCACAAATTTGAGAGGACCATATTCACGAATAGGTTCACGAAAATCTTCTAGGCTGTATGAGCTAAATCTATGCCGGAGGTGATGGAACACCCTTAGTGGTGGAGGAGCATATATTGTATCCCATACCGGACTTAACTTTACTAGTAATTTGAGCATTCCAAATTTTATCAATTGACTTAGGCGATAATAACGGTGTCAACGAGATAAATTGACATTCTCATTTATCTTTTAAGTTTTTCAAACTCTTCTTTTAATGCCTCATTCACTGTTGTCTTATGATCTATCTCTCTTCTAAGAATAATCATATCATCATTATATTTTGACTCATTTGCTCTATAATGCTCTAGTTGTTTCTCTAATACAGATATGCCTCTTCTAAGATTTGACACAACATAATTAGCAGCAAACAACTCTGTTCTTTGGTTTTCAAAAGATTCATTAAGCCTTTCACATTATCTAGAAGCCCTACATGTTTTAGAACAACTTTCAAAGTTTTGTACCTCAGTCGAGAAAGCCATGAGAGCATGTTCGTAGACACAAGAGCGACATCGAAGGTTGTTCCTCTTGTCCATCGACCATGAAACTCAATCATAGCTCACACCATCAATAGCCAACATTGCCTTTGGTTCTTCCACAATTGGTTCTTTCTTTGCTTGTACCAAGTAGACCTTTTGTCCTGGTTCCTTGGTCTTACGCATTCTCTAGCAAAATGCCCCAACTTGTGACAATTGAAACACTCTACTTTCTTTTATCGAACCTGCGGTTTCACCACCATTGATGTGAATTGGCTTGCCGGTCTTCTTGTAGAATTTCCTAGCCCTCATGCTAAGAAGAGCTATTTGCCATTTTATGTCCATCTCCTCCAAGTCATCTTCATCAATTTGCTCTATGTCTTCATGAGTTAATATAGAGCCATTAACTTGAGTGGAGATAAAAGCATAAAGGTAGGATCTCCAATACCAACAACCTTCTTCTTTGAACTGCGGTGGTAACACTAGCATTACCGATGGAAGCTGTAGAACCGGCGGTGGCAAAATCATCATCATTGTCATCTTTAGAATCATCATTGTCAGAGAGGTTGACAACAATGCCAAGCTGCTAGAGCTTGTACCAAGTTTCCACCTTCTTCAATCTTTGTTCAATGAGTTTGAAGTTATTGTAAAGATCATTGAGCTTCATAGTTTCAATCTCGGTTTATTTTCCCGCACTGTAACATTTGTATGAAACTCGGAAGGCAAACTTCTTAGAAACTTCAAATTGAGGTCTTCCTTTTCTACCTCAATGCCAAACACGATCGGTTGTGTGACAATCTTCTAGAGTTTGGTGAAGATCTTTGTCAAGTGAGTCATTGCTTGAAGCAGAGAAGTTTTCATAACTTTGCTTCAACAATGTCTTTTGTGTCTTCTTTGTAGCATCATTGCCACCAAACACCGAGCAGATCTCTTCAAAAGTTCTTTTCTTTGTCTTGTACTTCTTTGAAAGCAATGATCCGGTCTTTAGGAAGAGTCATTAGTAACAAACTTACGGCCTTGGTCATTCTTCTTCTTTGCTCTTTCATCATTAGTCTCGGTACATAAATTGTTACAACCACGTGTCACCAACTTTCTCGGTCTTAGTATGAGACTTGAAGGAATCACCGATTAAGATGATCTCCATAGAGCATAGTCTTGTATGAGAAAGTATTGCTCAATCATTATCCTCCACATCTCAAACTCATTAAGTTTGAGCTTAGGAAGCCTTGGAGCAGAGTTGGACTGGTTGTTTTCCATCTCCATTGATTTGAGTGAGTAGGTTAAGCTTATTCCTTGGATCTTCTAAATCAAAATATCAGAACCTTCGCTCTGATACCACTTGATGGATCTAAACACACACCTTGTGTTAGTGATACTTTGAATTATATTAATAAGCACGCGGAATATACTTAGTAATACTTAGAAGATGGATTATATGATGTAATGTAAGTGAGAACAGTTTAACACAAAGCTCCAATATTATTAAGAAATAATACGAGTGATCTTGCTTATCACTAGGGTTACACCTTGAAGCTTATATGAATAATCGTACTCTAAACAATGACCTAGGATCTCCTTTTATAGCACAAGGAGTCCTTTACAAGATAAGTATAATGCTAACAATATAGAATATACACAAGATCTTTTCTATACTTATCAATACGGATACATAACAATTATCCTAATAGCGGTGGTAATAATGTCTTGGCGGTGGTAATGAGTTTCCACAATTTTGCTAGTGTAATCTTTACCCGGTGGATGTAACCCTCCAAGAAGTTTTACATCCTCCTAGGCAATGTACCTAATCGTTGTAGTATAGTATAGGTAAGACACGGAGGATTGATCTTTCTCTAGGAGAATAGTGTTGGGAAGGTCGAGATGTATGACTAATATGTCTAAGGTGAGGTATGATTCTTTTTATCTTTTTATATTTTATGAAAACAAAGTAAAATCTCGGTATTTGGATTGGGGGTTTTGATTATCAGCTACTTAAAACTAATAATTAAACTAATTAAAACTAAAATTAAACTAAATTGAAAATAAAGTAAATGAGGGATTCGAATGATACGTAAAGGTGTGTTTACTTAGATTTCACTAGTCCCTAGTTATCTCCTATTGATTAGTCGAATTATCACATCCTTGTTTAATTGGCTCGTTGTATTCCATTAGTCATAGGGAGGTGCCTAATGCTCTAACTCTATGAATGTATTGATCTCCTCTAGAAAACCGGGATCGCCAAGTAACCAAAGTTATCTCCCCCAAATCTCCTATTATCAACAATCACAATTCAAGCAATAAACACAACAAAAAGTCTACTAGTGCACTCTAGGACATAAATACGTTTTTTGGGATATTCAAGCTCGCAACACTAAAGGAAGAAGAAAGTTTTCCTAACCTAACGTGTAACTACCACTTAAACAAGAGACGACAATCAATAGTTAACAACTATGCTTCATTACATCTAAGCAAACACTTTGTTGATTTAGCTAGACATGTTAAAGATAGAGAAACAAGTAATCATAATCAAGCATGAATCAAACATAGTGATAGAAGAGATTAAGAAACTTATCTCTTAAGGATAGAGGGTGTTAAAACCCTAAATACTGTAAAAAATGAATAAAATTCATACACCAAAGTTACTCTCCAATTTTGCACACTAATGCATAAAATTTCTAAAATTGTATATAGAATTATAGTTGTGACGACGTCACTTTATAGTTGTGACGCCGTCAGATTGCCGCAATTACGGTTTCGTCTTTTCCAAGCCATCATTGTGACTGGATCGCTTTATGTCTCAGACGTCGTCGAGAAACCTCAGACGCCGTCCCTCTTTAATTATCCTGGACCGTCATGTTATAAATTTGGTAGAAACTTCCAGCTCTTCTAACAAGTGACATCGTCACTTGTTACTTCATTACTTTTCACTGAGCCGTCTCTAGTCAAATCTAGGTTGTCTTGATGTCTTCGTTAACAAGTGACGGCGTCACCTTATAGGTTGTGACGCCGTCTGGAGCTCTTTTCCAGACTTTTTCATGGCTTGGTCGTTTTCTTCACATTTTTCATCCCTTTTTGTACAAATATGCATGATTTCCAGCTTTTGCTTCCAAAGTACCTAAAAGGTAAAAAGGAACGAATTTAGGCAATATTTAATCATAAATACATGAGTTTAGGGCCAAAATGACCCCCTAAAAACGTACGTTTTAGATCATTATCAATTTTTTTTCTAAATGTTGTATGAAGTTTACATTTATGAAGTATGGATGAGATGTAAGATTAGTTCAGGAGTTGTAGAACGGGTGTTTGGCTTTATGTCAATCTACCCGTTAGATCCATTTTGGTTATTGTACGGGTGTTGAGAATTTTAAAATATGTTGATATGTTTATAATGGAATAATTTTGGTTACAGTTCTTACTGTATATGGATGGGTTTATGTTTGAGTTTTCTGCAGTTCTGCAATAATTTTGTAGTCTGTTATGTCTATCCCATCGATACAGCGTATTCTCATAATGAATACGGTGTATTTATTGGTAAGACTGATACGGCGTATTCCCTCTATGAATACGGCGTATCTGGCAATACGTTCAGGTTCTAAATAGATTGTGGAGCATAAACTGATACAATGTATTTAATTAGTTGAATACAGTGTATTAGTATGTTTTGGTTAAATTGAAAGTGTCAATGGTAGAATTAGTGAATACGGCGTATACAATTCTACGTATACGACATATTGACTTATGACCCAATACGGCATATTCAATTAACGAATACGGCGTATTGGTTTTGTTAACAGAACAATTGCAACTTTTCTCGTGTTTTAGGTTTTCACATTTAGACTATCGTTCAATGTTCTTAATAATGTTTTTAAGCTATTGTATGTCAGTCATACTAATGTATGTCTTCAATTTTTATTAGTTTGTTTGTAATAGTTCATTGTGGGTATTTAAAAATAAAAAATAAAAAAAATTATGAGTCACTTTTGGGGCGTAACAACTTGGTATCAAAGCTTTGGTATAAGAGATTTAGGATTTTATTATACGATTTCCTAGACTTAGGCCTTGGGTAGACGCGTTTAGTGTTAATGTTTGTTGTGGTGTATTGTTTTAAGGATTTCGAGAACGCATGTGTCACGTATTCTTATGACTACGCCTGGCCATCGTAGTGATAAAAATATGCTACACATGTGAAATCTAAATCATTAAGACTATAAATATACGCCAAGCTTAGGTTGGGAGGTATAAGGATAATTTATATATTGTAATTTACACATTACGTATGTGTTTGATTTTACTTGATAGTGTAATGTGTTAATTTTCAGTAAGAAGAAAAGATGAAAGTGGCCCAATCCAAAAAGATTGAGAAAGCTACGACTTCTAAGTGTGTCGAGTCTTCGGCAAGTGAAACGGGTCGTGATAAAAAGGATGATAGTAGTTCTTCGTCTTCTAGTTTCAGGGGTCCTAATCTCAAAGGATTCTCGAAAGATCAAACAAAAGCCTTGGATTTGATGTTGACAAAAAGGGTAGGAAAGGCGATCACACGAACTATGCCTTATTATGTTAAGGAGACCACGTTAAACATTCAAAAGTTAATGCGTAAAGAATTCGATGAACTCAAAAATAAAGGCGGGGTTGAAAAAAGAACTAAGAATGATATGGCCACTTAACGTGATTTCACAACTTGTGATGTGCCCAAGTTCACGGGCAAACAAAACCCGATTGTTAGCACGGGATGGCTTACAGCCGTGGAAGTTGCTTTTCGTATTAGTGCCAGTGAAGAAAAGAAGAAATTTACATATGCGTCGAATTATCTTCAAGAAAGTGCCAAGACTTGGTGGGAAGGAAAAGTTTGTGAAAAATGTGAAGCTTGGGCCGAGACATGTTCGTGGAAAGAGTTTAAGGAGTTATTTAATGTAGAGTATGCACCGGCCGAAGAAGTCAATAAAATCCGAGAGGAGTTCTAGTCGCTTACTCAGTCTCATGAAACCGTGAATCAATTGTGGAAGAAGTTCAATGACATGATTCCTTATTGTCGTGAGTATCACGGTTATGAAAAGCTTAAAGTTGATAAATTTCAAAGAATGCTCAAGGATGATATATGTGAAGTGCTCTCACCTTTTAAATGAACTAGTTTAGAGGACCTTCTAAGCAGAGCTCCTGTAAGGAAAGCGGATATTGCAAGGAAGAAGAATAAAGAAGTAAAGGAACCAAAGAGAAAATAAGAGTTTGGTGAAAGAGATAGTTAGAGGGTCAAGTATAATCAAGGTAAGAAGAGTGGCAGAAGTCAGGCTAAGACACAATGCAAGAGATGTCATAAGTTCCATCTCGGTTAGTGTAGACGTAACATGCCAGGTTGCTACAAGTGTGGTGCTTTAGATCACCTTAGTAGGAAGTGTACTAAGCCGATGATTGTGTGTTATGGGTGTAATCAGTTGGGACACAGACACAATGCAAAACAGTTACAGACCGTTAAGGAAGAAAAGGTTGAAGTGCCAAAACTGAAAACTCGTGGTTATCAAATGACTGAGAAAGAGGCGAAATTCCTGATGTTGTTATAGGTATAATTCTTGTAAATTCATTGCCCGCTCGCGTTTTGTATGATTCGTGTGCAAGTATGTCTTTTGTATCCTATATCTTTAGCGCGAAGTTATCCACTCCATTGAATAAACTCCCAAAACACTTTGAAGTTGAGATATCTGATAGTAAGGTTGTATTCGTATCTAATGTATATCGCGGTCTAGAAATAGAGATAGATGATAGTGTTTTTAAGATCGACTTAATTCCTATAGTGCTTCACGAGTTTGATATTGTTATCGTCATGGATTGGCTTGGTAAGCACCATGCCGCCATTCTATGTAGCCAAAAGATTGTTCGAATTGTTAATCCTAGCGGTCGAGAAATTACCATTTATGGTGAAAAAAGGAAGGGTGAGTTTATGATATGTTCCATGATGAAGGCTAGGAAATATTTGTCTCGTAGTTGTTATGCCTTTTTGGCACACGTGATAGATACTAGCTTCGAAAAGAAGAGTGTTGTTGAAGTTCCGGTTGTGAAAGAATATAGTGATGTATTTCAGGAAGACTTGTCGGGTGTTCCACCCGAAATACAAGTTGAGTTTCGCATTGAACTTATTCCTGGCACAACTCTCATTGCTAAAATTCCTTACCGTCTAGCTCTATCTGAAATGAAAGAATTAATGAGTCAACTTCAGGAGTTACTTGATAAGGGTTTTATCCGCCCTAGTAGTTCTCCTTGGGGTGTTCCTATCTTGTTCGTTAAGAAAAAGGACAGTAATATGTGAATATGAATCGATTATCATGAACTAAATAAGGTCACCGTGAAGAATGTGTATCCCTTACCACGAATTGATGATCTTTTTGATCAACTTCAAGGTGAAAGATGCTTTTCAAAGATTGATCTTCGTTCAGGCTATCATTAGTTGAAAGTCCGAGAGGAAGATATTCCTTAGACGGCTTTTAGAACTTGATATGGGCACTTCGAGTTTGTCGTTATGCCTTTTGGTCTTACTACCGCGCCCGCGGTCTTCATGGATCTTATGAACCGTGTGTGTAGACCAATGTTGGACGGATCCATCATAGTGTTCATTGATAATATTATCATCTATTCTAAGAGCAAAAAAGAGCATGAAGTACACTTACGGGAAGTTCTTGAAACATTACGAAGAAAAAAGTTGTATGCCAGGTTCTCAAAATGTGAATTTTGGCTACAAGAAGTCCAATTCCCCGATCACGTTATTAATTTTGAAGGTCTCAAGGTTGATCCGTCGATAGAAGCTGTACTGAAGTGGCAAGCACCGAAGAACTTTGGCAAAATTCAGAATTTTCTTGGACTCGCGAGGTATTACCGTAGGTTTATTCAAGACTTCTCCAAGTTTGCATCCTCATTAACTAAACTAACAAGGAATAATGCTCTCTTTGTGTAGGGTGATGAGTAAGATGAAGCTTCTTGCACCCTACAAAAGAAGTTATGTGAAGCACCGATTCTTGTATTACCGGAGGGAACTGAAGATATATTAGTTTACAGTGACGCATTTTATTCCGGCCTTAGATGTGTTCTTCTGCAGCGTGGAAAGGTGATTGCTTATGCCTCAAGACAATTGAAGAAACATGAAGAGGATTACACGACTCATGACCTTGAGTTCGCGACTGTTGTTTTTGCCTTAAAGATTTGGAGACATTATCTATACGGGGTGAAATTTAGAATTTACACCGATCATAGAAGCCTCCAATATTTCCTTGAAAAGAAAGATCCAAATATGAGGCAACGGAGGTGGCTAGATTTGCTAAAGGATTATGATTGTGAAATTCGCTACTTTCATGGTAAGGCGAATGTTGTGGCAGATGCTCTGAGTCGTAAGAACCAAAATGAAGCTACAAGGATTCACTCGTTACGAAGGATTGCCACGACAGATCTCTTTGATAAAATTAAATTTGCCCAAGAGGAAGCTTTGAAGAAAGAAAACTGGAGAGAAGAACGTATTACATCTTATATTCCTCACCTTGTAGATGAATCTAAATATCATCAAGGAGCTACGAAGATGTATCAAAGAATTACTTTTGGAAGAAGCGCATAAATCTAAATATTTTATTCATCAAGGAGCTACGAAGATGTATTTAGACTTGAAAAGAAATTATTGGTGGCCGGGTATGAAGAGAGATTGTGTGAAATGCGCAGAAAAGTGTTTGACCTATCTCAAGGTTAAATTCGTACATAAAAAGCCGTTTGGGAAGGTCCAACCCTTAGATATTCTAGTTTGGAAGTGGGAGAAAATTACAATGGACTTCGTTTCAAAATTACCCAAGACAACCAGAAAGCATGATGCAATTTGGGTTATAGTAGATCGGTTGACAAAGAGTGCTCACTTTATTCCAATCAAGGAAAATATGCCAGTTCATAACCTAGCAAAGATTTTTGTTAATGAAATAGTCGCGCATCATGGGGTTCCTATTTCTATAGTTTCTGATAGAGATGGGCGATTTACCTCATACTTTTGGCAAGATTTTCAAGAAGAGCTTGGTATAAATTTACATATGAGCACAACTTTTCATCCTCAAACCGATGGGTAGAGTGAAAGAACAATTCAAACTTTAGAAGACATTTTAAGGGCCAGCGTGATTGACTTCGGAGGCAACTGGGATGATCATTTACCTTTAGCTGAATTTGCCTACAATAATAGTTACCATTCAAGTATAAAAATGCCACCATATGAGATGATTTATGGTAGAAGATGTAGGATGCCCGTGTGTTGGGAAGAAGTGGGAAGAAGAGAGTTGGCTAGTACAAATATTGTATTGGCGACGACCGAGAAGATAAAGACAATTCGGGAAAGATTAAAGGTGGCTCAAGATCGATGAAAAATTTACAAAGATAATAGAAGAAAATCGATTGAATTTGAAGTAGGAGATTTTGTAATGATAAAAGTCTCCCCGTGGAAGGGTGTACTTAGATTCAAAAACAAAGAAAAGCTTAGTCCGAGGTTTATATGACCGTTCAAGATTTTGAAACACGTTGGAGAAGTAGCCTACGTATTGGAATTACCCGATGAAATGAGAGGTATTCATAATACTTTTCATGTGTCTTACTTAAGAAAGTGTTTTATCCGGCGAGACGAGTGTGATCACTTTGGATGATAATAAGATCTATCTAGAGTTAACTTCGCAAGAAGAGCCGGAGGCCATACTAGGGAAAAAGATGCAAAAATTACGAAAGTAGGAGATACCGTTAGTGAAGGTGCAATGGAGGCATCGTAAAGGCACAAGTATTAGGTGGGAACCGAAAGAAAGAATTAGGATTAAGTACCCTCATTTATTTCAAGAGTAGATTTCAAGGGCGAAATCTTGTTCAAGGGTGGGAGAATTGTTACACCCGAAACCCGTTGAGGTATTATTTTATTATAATAAGTAATAGTAATATATTATCCTAGAATGTATTTTATAAGAAAGTTGTTATAAAAGAAAGTGTAAAAGTGTAGAGATTTATGTGGTGAAAATAGGAAAAATAGGACTTGAAGGGCCATTTTTTACATCTACCCAAACTATGATTGCATAACTGGATAATTATCCAATATCCTTTAGAATTGTCCACGAAATTAGAGAATGTGCAGAGAGAAACGGTTTCCATGGGAAAGAAAGAAGAGGAAAAGATCAAAATCCATTTTAGTCCAAAATTTATCAAGGAGAAGTGTAGAATCAAGTTACTAAGAGTTCTTAACCATAAACCCACCACAAGTAAGTGTTAATTATTGAATTTAAGTTAGGGTTCTCTAAGAGGTTTGGGTAAATGATTAAAGATATTTAATTTATTGTAATGTTAACATATTAATTATGCTTGTTAAGGTATGTTTAAATGTTATGAATTGCCACTTATGGTGTTATAGCTAATGTGTCCCATTAGTTGTAACCATGTTTAATGATAGTTTATGCTATTTACTTACTAAGTGTTTTGATTATATGTGTAGTTTAATGTTGTTTTATAGGTGTTGGTGAATCTAGCAAGGGTAAGGAGAAAGAATAAGGCGATTCACTTCTTAGCGTTTAGTGTAGGACTCGGTTAGTAGAAAACTCCGTCTCTAGGATCAAGCTTTTGGAAGTTGGAAGCCCCAAAACTCTCTTTCCTTTATTTGGTATGGTTTTGTCAAAATGAGTCGTTTGATGTGTATGGGTCTTGGTATATGTTGTGTCTAAATGTTGTATGAAGTTTACGTTTATGAAGTATGGATGAAATGTAAGATTAGGTAAGGAGTTGTAGAACGGGTGTTTGGCTTTATGTCAATCTACCCGTTAGATCCATTTTGGTTATTGTTTGGGTGTAGCGAATTTTAGAATATGTTGATATGTTTATAAGGGCATTATTTTGGTTAAAGTTTGGATTGTATACGGATGGGTTTATGTTTAAGTTTTCTACACTCTGTTATGTGTGTCCCATCGATATGACATATTCTCATAATAATACGGTGTATTGATTGGTAAGACTGATATGGCGTATTCCCTCTAAGAATACGGCGTATCAGGCAATACGGTCAGGTTCTAAATGGATTGGGGAGCATAAACTGATACAACGTATTTAATTAGTTGAATACGGCGTATTAGTTTGTTTTGGTTAAATTGAAAGTGTCAGTGGTAGAGTTAGTGAATACGGCGTATAGAATTCTACGTATATGGCGTAATGACTTATGACCCAATACGGCTTATTTGATTAATGAATAAAGCGTATTGGTTTTGTTAACAGAACAATTGAAAATTTTCTCGTATGTTAGGTTTTCACGTTTAGACTATCGTTCAATGTTCTTAATGATGTTTTTAAGCTAATGTATGTCAGTCATACTAATGTACGTTTTCAATTCTTATTAGTTTGTGTGTAATAGTTCATTGGGTATTAAAAAAAAAAGTTATGAGTCGTTTTGGGCGTAATGAGAAAGTTGGACCATATGTGAGCATTACTATGTACATAATGACACATGTAAGTAAAAGTCTATCACGCTAACACTAAGTGTATAAATATAAAAATATATATATATATATATATATATATATATATATATATATATATATATATATATATTTAAAATTGTTAAGTAAGTAAAAATATTAATCATTAAATTAATATTTTATATAAAATAATATTTCTCGTCTTTTAGTCGGTTTTTGTAAAACAAATTCTAAGTGTTGAAATTTTACGAATATCGGGCATGACCCGTTCGTAAATACGAGTTTTCCCATTTTACCAAGTGTTGTAAAATACCTCATAATCACTTTCAATAGTTTCGAAATAGTTGATTTTTAACTAAAACATATATTTTAAGTTTATATATACTTATCGTCATGTTTATATATTAAGTCCCGTTTATATGTAAAAAGTATACGTTACGTTTCATAAGTCAACAATAATTCGTAAAATACTTAACGGTCGACAAAAGTCAACAAAATACGTTATTGGGCCTAAAGTCCATTAATGTTAGGTTAGGGCCCAAAAGGCTAAAACGAGTCCAAAACGGTTTAAATCGATTACGAGCGTATTATTAAGTCAAAATAAGATATAATATGTCCGAAAATAAGCAATCGCCAAATAAGCAATTGAAACCCATTTGGGCTTAGGTTCGCCCAAATGTGGACGAATGCCACAAACCCAAATCAAAACCACACAAGTCCAATAAGCTATAACTTATACCAAATAAGTTAATAAGCTAAAAACAAGCACTTTCACCACATGAGCCAAAACTTTATGTTTTTCAAAAACCTTATTTTATTTTCTTTTGTTTATGGTCGAATAGTATGTCAAAATCCAGCACTTAGTTTGTTTAAAATCAAGAAACAAGCCCTAATCTCATTTGGTATTAACATATTAACATGTAATTAGCTCAAATTTACCACACAAGTAAGAAAACACAAAATGTGTATGTCGTACGTATACATGTACATGTACAAAATTCCATAGCTTTTTCAATATCAACAAATTAACATACACGGTCACATATAATCAAGATTCAAGTGTAAAACCATAAATGTACAAGTGTTTTAAGTTTTAGAAAATCTTACAACAATATGTAGAATTCAAGCTAGGAGGAGCAAAACAACCCAAATGACTTCCAAATTACCCAAAGTATGTTCCAAATGACCCAAACGCTTGAAAGTACAACCCGGTTTTATCAAACTTCAACCAAGAATTCTAGATATTGATCTTGTGTGTGTTGTGAGTTATGGATGAGAAACAAAGGATTGGTAAGTTTTTTAGAGTGGTGTGTGTGTGTGTTTTAGTGTGTGATGGTTTAAGGTAATAAAACAAGATGTGATGACATCTTAATAAGACAAGTTGATTATCCTCTGTGTTTTCTTGTTGGTTTGGGCAGCAAATGAGCCAAAGGGGGAGGGGTTTCCCTCTTTCAAACTTTTATGACGCTTAATGTGTGTCGGGTTGAGCTTGAATGTTACCGGGATGTCCCGGTTTGGTGTTTTTGGACATATATGTTGATCCCAGTTGAGCAAACGATCTAATATAGAAACCGACTTGAACAAAGAACCTATTAAGTATCACGCGAATTTAATACTTAATCTTAAGAAGAAGAACAATTAACATTCAACACCTCAATATTATTTATTAATCTGAATACTCTTACAAGATTAGGGTTTTGCAACCTTGAAGTGTATCGACTTTAGATATAAAACATACGTATATCTAACCTAGCCAAGGACCTCCTTTTATAGGCTAAGGAGTCCTATACAATATACAATACGTAACCTACAAGATAAATATCTTTTCCATATTTATCTCGATACAATAAACTAACCGACTATAGAAAACTAGCAGTGTTTACAATGTACTATCGTGATTCTGAATACTACTAGCCGCGGTTATCTCCATCAGTGGTTACATTTCTTCAGTCCGTGGTTATCTTCAAGCTTGTCCGTGGTTCCATTACTTAAAGTAATTCATCATCCAAGGAACCTAAAACCCAACAATCCTCCCTAAACTTGATAAATTCTATGTAATTATCAAATTTCTTTAAGCTCAAAACATCTGATGTGAATGATGTAACCAAACACTTACTTTTAAGTATCTTCTCATACTTCTTCAACAAGTCATAAGCTTGACTATCATAGGACAATAACATCTTGAAACAACCCGGCTTCAACATCGAGCAATGATTCACGGATGATTATTCAATTTAGGATATTCACCTTCTACAAGCATATGAATAATCGTCGAAGCAGGTTAAAACATGAACTCCACATGTTTGATATAAAAACCAACGAGTAACTTGACCATTATAGAGTCCTTGCCATTCAAGTTCATCATGAGTAGGCTCAAATAGAATCTTCAAATAATGATACATCAGCCTCTCATGATAATCATCTGGATGTACTTCACCAAAATTATTCTTGTAAAGTACCCAAAAATTCATCAAATCATCTCTATCAAAATATTGAAGCATTTGAGAAAATTTATTATACTCGAAACATCATTATTGAGTCTTTGAATTTTCCAAACTCCTTCACCGCCATCTAAAAGATTAAACTCATATGAAATGATTTGATTCACTTCTGCAACAACTTTCAACTTCTTAGAATCAGATGTCTCCTGAATCTCAGATTTTCTTTTTCGTTTACTTTGCATCCATGCATCTTGCTCTTTAATCCACTCTTTCTCCTTTTGAGAATCCATCGGACAGAAATCATCATTATTAAGTCTCATACATCTCTCATAGATTTCCAAAATTCTTTTAAATGAACAGGTAGTAAGATTTTCAGAAACATATATACCAGAATTTTTGATAATCCTCATCAAAACATTCCTCAACTGAGCAATAGAAGGAGGTTTCTTTCTTACAATTTTCTTCTTTCCTCTACTAACCTTCTTTGCCAACATTCCCAGAAGTCTAGCCTTTTCTTCATCATCAAACAAAGCCCATTCTTGTCTGTATATTCATCATTGATCAATTCAAGCTTTAAGATAGTCTTGAGATTCATACCATGTAGCTAATATCCTCGACTAGCTTCTTCTTCCTCATTCTTTCTCTTTTCCAAACCGCTCGTCCTCCTCTTCCATACTTCTAGCAAGCTCTCTATCATAAGCCTCTTGTTGCTTTTATTTTTGAACTTCATACTACTTCTTTGCCTTTTCCAACATTAGATTTGACCATTTTCTTCTTCAAAGGTTTACCAATAACCAAACTTTACCTTTTGGTTTACCTTTTGATTTAGTAGCGATGGTGGCGAGGTGCAATTATTGATGTAGGTATAGATAATGTTTTGCTCAGATTAATCAATGTGCTTTGACCTCTTTTCTACTTCTTTAGGCTTAGATGGTAATTCGAGAAAAGTTGTAACAATAGTAGAAGTAGTTGTGATAGCGATGGGTATGTGATAGTAGAAACAATAGCCAAATCAAACATCGGTTACAAAAGTACTAACCAGATTTCGATATACTATCGATGGTTGTGTTCTGTACTATGTCAACACTCTTCAATTCTTCAAGAACAACAAGATTCCCGCCTTTATCGAAACTACAAATTCTTGATCTCCACTCACAACATCTTCTTCCATAAGTAACACCAACAGATACATTCCGACCTCCCCAAGTCATGCCATCACTCCTCCCTGTTTGGATACATCATCCACATTCGTAGTAGGAGAAGAGTTCACCTTCATTTCATACGCCTCAAAGCTTTCAAAACAAGCAAGTCCGTGTCTTTTCACTCTTTCCAAAACCAAAACCCGATGCTTTAATCTCCGAATAGTTTTACCACAAGCACGGTGACCTCCTCAGACTAGAAATCTTATCCTCCATTTTAGAACACCGAACCGTCAATTCATTTAAACGCTCAAGAATATCCTCCCACTTCGACTGTGTTATCCGGTCCGAGAGGTGGTTCATCGAAAAGTCATCATGTACATAATCATCAACCGTCAATTCATTGTCGTTCCAATCTATCCTCATCACTTGAAATGTGTTAACTGCTCCGAGCGGTGAACTTGGATATAAAAGACATAGCACCGCATCGAGCTCGATCATCTATGTACCCCTGTAGCGGCCGGTTGGCTAGGGATACCTCCACCGTGTTAAGCTCGAAAGAACTTTCCACATTAGGAGTTGCCAAAGGTCGGGTCTTATTGATGTTTCCACTATCCTGACCAGCATCTAAGCATGGATCAGTAGTGGAAGCCCTTCCAATCATGTCACCTCCACACCGTGTGACAATCTCATTAACCATACCACTAGCACTAGCCTGAGGAAGCTGAGTGCCCTGTGTTCTGCTAGCCTCATTATTCTCAGAATCAGAAGTAAAATTAAGCATATGAGGAAACAAAGGAACATCTCTAATAACAACATTCAGTGGCAGATTCCTCATATATGCAAACACTCGAGGAATCATGTGATGTACCTCATACTCTCTAACATGTTCAATAGGATCCTGGATTTGATGTTCCACAAGCAATTGAACAAAGCGAGGATACAAATAATATTTTCCCTTCTTCCTAAGATTCTGCACTAACCCCTCATAAATCATCCTAGACCAGTTAAATTTCCTTCCATCTGACAAACAAATAATAGCAGTAGCAATTTTTGAAGGAAAATCATTAAAGCCTGTGGTCTTATTACTCATACACATCAACAAAGTGTGAATCAAAAACTTCCATTGTTGAGAAAAGAGATTCTTAAAAATTGTACCTTTTCACCTCGTATGTGTATCCTAATCTCTAAACCAACCACAATCTCAACATCGTAAAGATTATCAATCCCATCAGATCATCAAGCCTCAAAACTTCTAATAAGCTCCTCGTAAACCGAAATAGCATGCTCATCCACCCTAGTACTAAAACCTCCAATCCATTAACCTCTTCAATTTTAGCATTCTTCCAAAACTGTCGAATATAGGCTTTAAAAATGGTAGGTTCAACCGTTAAAGCAAAATGGATCGGACTATGAGTAAGGAAATCAATCATTTGATGAAACCCTTCAGAGCGAGCATTTTCTGTGATTCCATTAATGATGTGAATAAGGTGGGTTTGTGAAGAAATCAATAAAAGTGATTAGGGTTTAAGGATGTGGAGAAGTAGAAGTGGTTATTAGTTTAGCGAAAGTGATCCATCCGTGATTTTGATAAGTAAGATATACTTTTGCCAAAGTGTCAAAACAACCCCTGTAACATGAAAAACAGAGAATCATACTATCCGTGCTTCCACAACATCGTCATGATTGTAACACACTATCCGTGGATAGAGATAATCATTCCTCCCAACTGAACAACATTAGAGCAAGCAAATCCATGCCAATTGAAATGGTATCTCACAAGATATGAAGGATTACACAAAAACTATACATCAGCATTTTTTTTTTTTTTTGACAGGCCACACACAGTTCCTTACACTCAAAAACCTTTGAAGGTAACCCTCTCACTAAGTTTCCTTTTACCAGTTTATTGATTGTTTTGTAATTTAGATGACCTAGCCTTCTATGCCACAATATTGACTCATCAATAGATGCTTTAGCAAATAAACATAAGGACCTATTAGGAAGAACATTTTTAAGATCAAACAAGATATATTTTCCTTCCTAGGTACCCTAAGTTGTATAAACTTCTCATCGTGCATCTTAAAGTCGGGAGATAACACCACACCTCGCTTCCCCAAAAAGTACCCGCTTTGCTTATCACACATTTGAGAAACACTTGAATAACTTGTACTTTAGTCCTCGTACCAAATAGACCTTTTCAAAGTCTAGCTTCCCTGCTCGATTGTGCCTCTGCCAAGTATTTTTCCTCCCTTTGGATCATTGCCAAATGCCACATATCCTCCATCATAAGCTTCAAAATCTTCCAAATTGCTTCCATCCCAAGTCATGTGCCCGAGCAACCACTATCAAATACTCCTTTATCTTTTAGCTCGGTTTGAAGATTGCCCCCACATAAGATTACACAAATTAGTTCCTCTTGTGGACCCAAGTCAAGATCGACTTGGGTGCCTACTGCATCAAAATATTCAAATTTTGTTAGGTCCATTGATGCACAGTTGACATATGGTAAAACCTTTGTCTTAGGCTTCCATTGCCAACTTCTTCGAGGCCTTAACAACATAAAAATGATTTCCAACCACCGTATCGCTTATCACCTTAGGAATTTTAAAACTTCTTTTGAATCGGTGGTGATATTTGGCTTATCGATGATTAGACATCGCTTATCCGTGTTTACATTTTGCTTAGCCGTGGTTGGAATCCATTTTGTGAAGCAAATGACAATAGATTTTGTATTCCATTCCTCATCGACCGCTCTTGGAATCATATTCTTTGTTAGGATGAGGTGTGTTTTATTTGAAAAGTTTTATGATTTACCCTCCTCCAATGATTCCAAACTTGTGGTCTGCTTTTATTACAATTCCTCCGTAAATGTTCAAAACTACCACACACAAAACAAGCCTTATTAACACATTGAAACTCATCACCTAGTCTCATTAGAAATTAGACCATTTAAGCTTCTTTGATTTCCCTAGGTTTAAATTGTTTCATCTGTTTCTAGGAATTTCTCTGTACTCTACAACTTTCTTGGTAACTTTAGCTCCAAATCTAGGTATGGGGTTGACTTGCTTAGAATCAACTTTCTTAACATGCTCTTTCTTTTCGGACTTAGTTGATTCAAGACTAACATCCTCGAATCGATTCCCAATCTTCAATTATGGGAGCACCGGATAACTTATCGAACTTATCTTAGGTAATTCATTTTATTTACTTCTTCAGAGTTTATTAAACCGAATTCACTACTAAATGAGTTCTTTAAGCGGTGGTGCATGTTTCATTAAGGGGTGGTGGCATATCATTGTATCCTATACCAAGCACCATCTCTAAGCGCTTTTGGCCAATTGGTTTCAGACAAGATCGAAGCATATTGTAATTTAGCAACCCTAACAATATGTTTTTCTTTTTCCTCTAGGGCTCGAACTTTTACAGCTTCGCTTCGCTAGTTTATCTTTAAGCATTTTAATCTCTCTGTTCTTAAGATCAATTTCACCACCTAGAATATTGATCTTTTCTACATACTCAAACTCACATTTAATATGTAATTTTAGCCTCTCTTCCATACCTCTAAGCCAACTCTATATCCTAAGTTATCTAGAGTCAATCTCTACTTCTTTCTCATACTCTCGGTGATAGCCTTTTGAGACTCTAAGTTATCGTAACATGATTTAAAAGAAAAGTAGATGCTTTAGAATCATTAGATACCTCGAATCTCGAACCGGAAGATGAAGCATAGGCCATTAGAGCAAAGTTATGCTCTTTTGAAGCTTCACTAGCAAGAAAAGCTGCATTTGGACCTTCTTCAATCGATCACGCCAATCATAATCACCAAGTCCATCCCGAGCAACCAAAGTGAAGAAATAGTAGGTTCTTCGTTGTCTTCTTAATACTCAAGTCTTTTAGAGCTCGACATTCCCTAGCAAAATGACCTTTCTTCTTGCGAGTTAAAGCACTCCATCTTGCTTTTGTCGAATCCAGCTCTCCTTTGACCATCATACCTAACATGTCTTCCGGTCCTCCTCGAAACTTCCTTGCACGGAGAGTCGGCATTGCCATTTGCCATTGAAGGTTAATTTCATCAAGATCATCGGGATCAATTTGATCTAGATCTTGATTCAAAACATCAACACTAGTAGTTAAATCGACGAAAAGCACAAATTGCACCATCAACGACATTATCACTAACGGTGGTATTGTTTGCAATAGCCGTGGTTATACCATAGGCAGATGGATACATCTTGTGAGCTTTTGTGATTTGTGGATACAAAAGCAATGTTTTGATTAGAAGAAGACGAGTTAGAAAAGGTATTCTCGACTCATAGACCTTCAAGTTATTGAAGAGATTGTCTAGAGTCATTGTAGCAAAGTCCGCCTTGTTTCTCCACACAATAGTATGAATAGCCCAATCGATGATAAGCTCCTTATGAATTTCAAATTAATATCTTCTTGAAGGAACTTGTAACCCAACGCCTTGATTGACTTATGAGTTTTTGAAGCCTATTGTATGTGCCATCAATCTTTTCTCCACTTTGAGCGATGAAGGTTTCAAACCGATGTTTAAGCATGTTCATCCTTGACTTCTTGGTAGCTTCATTACCAAAGAAACCTTAATTCAAGAGCATCCAATAGTTCTTTAGCCGACTCATACTGATCAAAATCTAATGCAAACTCATTAGGTATTCCCATGGAGAGAATACTATGAGCTTTGATCTCCATCTTCCTCTTAGCTTTATCAGGTTCACTTATAATAGCAATTACCTTACCATCATCACCCTTCAAAGGAAGAGAGTCTCCATTTTCAACAACATCCCATAGAGCATAATCAATCATGCGAATGTATTGCCTCATTCGCATCCTCCGATTTGATATTCACCATGTTCGAGCATGGGAACCTTAGAAGCACCACCATATGAGTTTCTTCGACATCTTAACTTCCTTGAGTACAAATTAACAGACTTCTTCTTGTTAGCGTTTCTAGATCACAAGCTCGATACCACTTGTTGATCCCAGTTGAGCAAACGATCTAATATAGAACCGACTTGAACAAAGAACCTATTAAGTATCACGCGGAATTTAATACTTAATCTTAAGAAGAAGAACAATTAACATTCAACACCTCAATATTATTTATTAATCGAATACTCTTACAAGATTAGGGGTTTGCAACCTTGAAGTGTATCGACTTTAGATATAAAACATAACGTATATCTAACTCCAGCCAAGGACCTCCTTTTATAGGCTAAGGAGTCCTATACAATATACAATACGTAACCTACAAGATAAATATCTTTTCCATATTTATCGATACAATAAACTAACCGACTATAGAAAACTAGCAGTGTTTACAATGTACTATCGTGATTCTACGAATACTACTAGCCATGTTATCTCCATCGATGGTTACATTTCTTCATCCGTGGTTATCTTCAAGCTTGTCCGTGGTTCCATTACTTAAAGTAATTCATCATCCAAGGAACCTAAAACCCAACAATATATGCGTAAAATAAAGTTTTACAAACATTTTTATGAAAATAATATTAAAATAATATTTTTAGCTCAGAAATATGTTTATTTGAGGTTACAAGTATTGATCAAGTTTTGAAATTCTTCCATAACAAGCAAATTTATGAGTCCGAATTTTTAAGGCTTGTTATTTTTGGAATAGTGCTAAATGATTTATATACTAGGGTGTGCTTGGTTCAAAATGAGGAATGGGAAAGGGAAAGGCAAAGGGAATGCAAATGAATGAAATGCTATTTTATCATTATCTTTAATAGTGCTTGGTTTAAGAAAAACACATTAACCTCCAAAGTGGTAGTGGTGGTGGTGGTGGTTGTGGCTGCTTCTGGTGGTGGTGGTGGTGGTGGCTGGAGGGTGGTGGTGATGGTGGTTGCTGGTGGTGGTGGCTGCTAGTTGTGATGGCTGCTAATGGTGGTGGTTGCTGGTGGTGGTGGTGGCTGGTGGTGGTGGTGCTGGTGGTGGCTACTGCTAGTGGAGGTGGTGGTGGGTAATCATTATCATACCTCTTAATTTACTGGGTAATGCCCATTACTAATACTAAACAATAATTGCATTCCCAACTCTTAACCAGTCATGTTTAATCATTACATTTCTCATTCCCCACCCCCCATTACCCCCAACCAAGCACCACTTTAGGAGAGATTACGAAATTATATAATTTCAGTAATGAAATCAAATAATAATATTATTATAAAGGTCAGCACAAATATATATGTTACACAATTCCAAATTTAATTTCTTCAACAGTAATTTCGTGACTGGTTCATTCACGTTAAACATGAAATCGTGGAAAAGGTTTAATAATCTTCAAGTCTACTCTCGTATCATTTTTATTCCTATTAGTACGTCTGAAAGCAATATTTTTGGATTGCATACGAAAAATTGAAATGGACATAGCAACAAATAAGATACAGTGTCTTGACTGAATTTATGTTACGATCTACAGATTAGCCTAAAAGCAAAAAAGGTTCATTTCTTCGGCTACCTTTATATATAAAGCTAAAGTGACGTAATAATCATTTAAGATCTAAAGCACTAATAGATATATCTATGTAATACGCCTGAAAAACAAGCATAAAAGGCTAGTAATTTAAATATATATCCATAGTACCTGTAAGTTATTATTATTCGAGAAAACTAAAAATGCATGCAGTTGGGTTATACTTCTTTGTGTATAGTGGTCATAATATTATTGTGCTACATTAATATTGTGGGGTTTACATTGTTTGTAAGTCGACCTTGTGATAATAAGAAAGATAAATAGGTAGTTTACCAAGACTATATTGTTTGACCTACATTACTAGAAAAACTGTAACTAGCATCGTGGAAATTGCCAACGACCATAGACTTGTTGCTATTTGTGTATTACCATGCAACAGCTAGATGTAGCAACGTAATGTTATCAACTCATCTTTTCTTCAAATTTCCAACGGAATGCAAAGTAAAACCTTTGAATTTCAAAACTAGCTATAGGACAGAGCGTTTGGTATACCAGAATCGGAATTAGAGAATGGTACAGAGGCGTTAGTTACAAAAAAAATTAGTTTGAGGAATGTAATTCATATCTAGATATTGGCTATACATCAAAATCACCAAGAGATTGAGAATTGATAGTGATAATCGGGTCACATTTTTTCTCACATTTTATATCATAAAAAAATGTCTCTCATTTTTATATGCTCTACCTTGTCTTTTCTTATATTTTTGGTTTTTATTGTTTTCATTTAGCTACCATAATTTAATGAAAACTAGAGACCCCTTCAAATTCCTAATCAAAAGTAAAACAAATTAGTGAAAAAGAAAGGCGAATGATAACAAACGATCAAACGACACCTTTTATGATGTGCCAGTTAACTATCTTTTCTTATTGTGTGTCTTGAACTTTCAAAATTCGATTATTGTGTGTATTTTGTGATCATTTTACCTTAATTTTTCAAATTTCGAAAAGTAAAATGGTCATTTTACATGGTAGAATAATCACAAAATCTGGCATAATGATCGAATTGAAAGCTCAAGACATACAATAAGAAAAAAAATAGTTGGCTACAACAATCACATCAAAATGTCGAGTTCACGATTTTTTCATTATTCGCCCAAAAAAAATATATATGAGGAATTTTTTTGCATTAAAAAAAAATAATAATATTAAATAAATGAATTAAAAAAAAGAAAAAAAATAAGGAAATCTTTTGATAGGTATGTCCTTGCGTATCCATTATACCACATAGGTCCACCCATAATCTACCTTAGATAGCAAATTGACGTGATTAGATATATGTGATTAGGCAACTCATTCTTCTTAATCTTACTTTTAATTATTAATGAGTAGTGTTTAGATAGAATCGAATCCAACTTGTTTGGCGAATGATCCTAGATATCACATAAAAAAGGAGCACTTGGTGTTTGATGGCGTAATGAGTGAACTTTTATCAGATGAGGCTGCTCGTTTTGGTTTGTCAGAATAATTTAGGAAACTGCCTAAAAATCGCATGTATACAAGTGTCATCTTTGGATAAAGGATGCATTAATACTAGAAATTGTGCCTACATGGTTTGAACATGACAGAGATATACGAAATCGACCAATGCTAAACCCTCTTGATTTTTTATTTTATTTTTTTAAACTCAAACTCAACCATAACATGTAGGCCACTTCGAATTCACTACTAGTACATATCAATTATATCATCTTCACTTTTCAATTCTTCACTAGTAATCATCACATATTTGAAAGATTTTTAGGCACAAAGAGTAAAATCAATATCATTTTCCTTGTGTTTATTGCATGACATGTTTCTCCAACAATTATGCAAACTAATTTATTGAGATCCCGATGTAAGAATTTTTTGGTACGTGTAGTTATAATTTGGATACTAAACTAAATCATCTAATTACTTTTAGATTAAATTGTTGAATTAGGTCGTCAACAAACTCGAAATGTCAAACGCGAAATCAAAAATGCTTGATGTTAATTGCAGAAGAACAAGAAGCCTAGTCAATTACGTAAACCACAAAGAACCGTACGATTAACTTGTATTATTAAGTCTCGGTTACAAAGGAAAGAATAGAAGACACGACAATGAAACCTCACCTCCTCATCCTCCTTTTATAGAGAAAAGGGGTGAATATACAAGTCATAACCGACTTTAGACTCTTCTAGATACGCGGTTCGAACTTACTAACCGCCCTAGACAACCTAAACTCAAAGCTATGACTTGCTTGCAAGGCAAGTATGACTACAGAAGGAAACCTACACATACTAGGCTAGCATCTAATCGACTATCATAATAACCTAACTAATATTATCACTAATCTTTAACAATTTTCACCTTATGGGCAATACTAGTTAACTCCAACACCTAGTATCTTCATGCAATACTTGAATTTCGGACATGGAACCACCTTTGTAAACATGTCAGCAGTATTATCTTCCGTGCATATTTTTCCACTTTAATTTCTCTAGATTCCACGATCTCCCTAATGAAGTGATATGTCACATTGATATGCTTTGTCCTCTCATGAAAACTGAATTTATTGAGAGATGAATTGCCCCTTGATTATCACAGTTCACAACCACTGACCTTAGGTTCACTCCCAGCTCGATTAGAAAACCTTTAAGCCATATGCTTTCCTTAACTAGCTTCCGTAAGTGCCATATACTCCGCCTATGTAGTAGATAATGCAACAACAAGGTACATAGCTGTTTTCCAACTCATAACACATCCATGTATCATAAACATGTACCCGGTTATCGGTCTTGTGGAAAACTAGAAGGGGGGGGGGTTGAATAGTTTTACTGATTAAAACTTGGTTTTAAACTATTTAGATCGGCTTATGTCAATCTATTTAAACGTCTGTGTTGGATGTTGATAGATAAGCATCTGAATAAATAAAACTTAAGATAAAGAGTAAGAAGCACAAAACCACAACGCGAGTATTTATAGTGGTTCGGCTACAATGACACATTCCTTGCCCTACTCCAGTCCCCGAGTCACCTACTCGAGAGTTCGTAATCACTACACAACACAAAATCCTTGTGGCGGAGAAGCCTTCACAACGTCGCCTACTCTTTATCCGGTACAAGACTAGACATCGGGTTCTTCCACGAGGTAGAACCAAACCTATCACAACATCGCCTACACTTTTATCCGGTACAAGGCTAGATACCGAGTTCCATTACAAAGGAGGAACTACTACCCAGCACTACACAACACCTAACCCAAAGGAGATCCACTCCTTATGACAACATTAACAAGGATATCAATATACTTTGACCCAATACTAATCTATCTTGTACATCAACACACCATGTCGAATGTACACCCTAGACACCTTTCACTAATGCCTTTGACTCGACTTCTAGGCACCCTTCACTAATGCCTTCAACACGGACTTTCGGCACCCTTCACTAATGCCTTTGACAAGAATCTTTGGCACCTTTCACTAATGCCTTCGATACGACTCTTCGACACCTTTCACTAATGCCTTCGTCTTGACCCTTTAGACAGCTTTCACCTATGTCTTCGACACAATACTTCTAGTGAGAAAGGAAAGAACTATCAACAAGATACCATCAGTAGTCTTGATGATGACGAAGCTTGGCAACCCATGGACTTGAGCTTGTTCGACTTCAAGAGGTGGTGATCTCGCCATTAAGAGGAACCTAGAGAATCACATAAACACAAAACTACATAGAAAGATCCTTTGGATCTGAGGTTAGAGAGTTTACAATACAAAGAGAAAATGTGTGTGAAAAGGGTGAGTTACAATGAAAAAATGGCTCACTATTTATAGAAAAAATATGCTACTGTTCCACGGATCCCACGGATCCCTTGCTTTAGGGATCTGTCTAGTGTAATACTAAGGATCCGTGATACGCTCCTCATTACCCATGGGTTATGGGTCATGGGTCATGGGTTATGGGTAATGGGTCCTAGACTTTGGACCATGGGTATCCAAGTAGATACAATGTATCTAAAAGATGCAATGCATCTAGTCAATGGGTTATGGGTTAGCTCCATGGGTCATGGATAATACCCATGACTTATGCATGATGTCATGCAATGGGTTATGGGTTATGGATTATGCTCCATGGGTATGGGTCATGAACTTTGGGTTTTACCCAACTACATTCAATGTATTAAGTCAATAGGTTAAATACTTAAACTTCTACTCATTCTATTACCCATTATAATACATACTAAGTATGTATATATCTACCCAATATGTAAACGGGTTTAGGCCGTACAATACACGCGTACTTTTTCAAATATTCCGTTTTGGTACGTGTACTAAAATCTGTCCCACTTTATGTTGCGTACTTTCATATTTTGTACCATTTTGCACGGTTAAACTTGTTTTACCGAAACCATAATCACTATTGCCACGTGTGCAAGCCACGTTATATTTCCACTAACAAAAATAAGTTAAATAATAGGGTTTTGGCCGCTAAATAGCTACGTACTTTTTCAAATGTACCGTTTTGGTACATGTATAAGTTTTTGTCCGTTTTTATACGTTTTCGTCCGTTTTCTTCCGTTTTCTTACGCTTTTTACCCGCTTTTTATCGTTTTGTTCGTTTCGTCCCTTTTATACATTTTTCTTACAATTTCAAACGTTTACCCCATTTTATACGTTTTCTTATGTTATTACCGTTTTAATGGTTTTCGTCCGTTTTACATTTTATCTCTTTTTTCGTTTTCGTTTTCGCTTTCTTTACGTTTTTTATGTTTTCGTCCATTTTGACGATTCGTCCATTTTACGTATTAAATCTGCTTTTTGTTCTTGTGTCTTTACGTTTTTATGTTTCGCTCATTTTATGTTTTTAACGATTCGTACAGTAAAAAGCACTAAACCGAACAAAAGGGACAAAACGTAAAGATACTGGACGAAAACCTAAAATAACAAAACGTAAAAATGTATTTAAAACGTAAAGAAGCAGATAAAAACTTAAAAACAAAGCGAAACAAAAACGGGATGAAAACGTAAAAAACATACGAAAATGAAAAAATGACGAAATTGTAAAACGAAACGTAAACAAAAAATGATGAAACGTAATGAAACGGACAAAAACGTAAAAACAAACGAAACCAAAAACGGAAATATCACGAAAGAAGCAGATTTAAAACGTAAAAAGCAGGCGAAAACAAAAAAGGAAATATCACGAAAAAGCAGAAAACGTAAAATAACAAACGAAAGTTTTATAAAAAGGGCAAAAACGTAAAGAAACAAATGAAAACGTAAAAAACAAACGAAAACCAAAAAAACGGAAATATCACGTAAAGAAAGCAGATTTAAACGTAAAAAAAGCGGTGAAAACCAAAAACGGAAATATCACGTAAAGAAATAGACGAAAACGTAAAAAAACAGACGAAAATTTTATAAAAAAAATGGATGAAAACGTAAAAAGCGGTAAAACGTAAAGAAGCAGATGATGGCGTAAAAAATGGACGAAAAAAAAATGCATTTAAACGACCGAGGACGAGAGATGCAATTTGGGACAAACAAGAAGGACTATCTATGTAATTTACTCAAAATTATGCCACATAGGCATTTTGCCGGTTTTATACATTCCCAACCGGTTGCGGGTAAACACGCGTGCAAAATGGTACAAAACATGAAAGACGCAACATAAAGTGGGACGATTTTAGTACACGTACCAAAAGCAGAATATTTGAAAAGTACGCGTGTATTGTACGGCCTAAACCCTATGTAAACACTAGGTGATGTACATATGCATTACTAAATCATGAAAGCGCTATTACTTGTTTAGTGTTGTTAATACAAATAAGCCGTAAAAACGTTTATTTATATTTTACGATCTTCTAATATTTTGTCGATAACAAACGTAAAATCATTTTAACGAAACAAATAAAATACGTATTTAGTTTGAGCCAATAGTTTTCTAACACACTTACATTTTCACATAAAACACTAAAACAAGTATAAGTGATTTTATGATTTAGTAATATATATGTACAACAACTAGTGTTTACATATTGGGCAAAATATATACACAACTAGTATATATTATATAAATGGGTAAAAACTACAACCCATGGAAAATATCCATAACCCATGGTATTGACCCATACCATTTGACTAGGTACATTGAACTCATGAGATACATTGTATCTAAAAAGAAACCCATGGATCAACCCATAACCCATGACCCATGACCCATGACCCATAACCAAAATACCCATGGGCAAAGAGGAGCGTCCCACGGATCCCTAGGTTTACACTAGACGGATCCTTGTGGGAGGGATCCGTGGGATCCGGGGAACGATAAGCATTTCTCCTCTATAAACAAGTGAGCCATTTCTTCCTTTTGGTTTGCCACTCTTACATACTTTCCCCAAGTATTGTAACTCTCTAACCATCGATCCTAAGGGATATTTCTATGTAGTTTGTCTTTTGTTTTTGTGTGATTCTCTAGGTTCCTCTTAAAGGCGAGATCACCACTTCTTGAAGTCGAGCAACCTCAAGTCCATGAGTTGCCATGCTTCGTCATCATCAAGACAACTGAGGTTCTCTTGTTGATAGTTCTTTCTTCCTCCGTAGATGTAGTGTGTTAAAGGCATTAGTGAAGGATGCCGAAAGAGTCAAGACGAAAGCATTAGTGAAAGGTGCTTAACGTCCGTGTCAAAAGCATTAGTGAAGAATGCTAAAGGTGTCAAGAAGAAGGCATTAGTGAAAGGTGCCAAGCGTTGTGTCAAAGGCATTAGTGAAGGATGCCTAGGAATCAAATCAAGTGGCATTAGGGAAGAATGCCTAGGTCGTATAATCGATGAGGTGCATCGTTATACATATAGTATTAGTTTATGTGTATTATTGAAAATCTACAAAAGAAAGGTTAGAAAACAAGCATATAGAGCATAATTTCCTGAAATAAGACTCAAGTTAGTGATAAAAAAGTCTTCTGTTGCACGGATCTCACGGTTCCCTCTTTGGAGGGATCTGTCTAAGCAAAACTGAGGGATCCGTCTGTCTGTAAGTTTAAGACAGCAATGGTGATGTAAAAAGTGATGTTAACATCAAAATGAGATATTTATTAAGGTACCGAACATATTCTCAAGACAATATGGCATATAACATGTAATTTCATTCAATAAAAATACGAGAAATGATCTACATATCTCTAAAACTAAGAGAATGACTTAAACATGAAATATGATTCCTAAACTATCTAAGTACACCACTTGGATCCTTAAGCTCAAGGTAGTTTAGGTTTGTTGATCTCGTCGAAACGTTCGAGGAGGTGATAAAACATGAAACGTTGATCTTCACGTAATTCATGTATCAAGCTTTCAACATGTTGACAATGATAAAAATCTTTGTCATGGCTCGGAAATGGTGGTGGTAGAAATGGAATGGCTTGAGATGGAAAGTTTGGTTGAGGTTCCACAAAAGAATGAGGGATTTGTGGAGGTATATTTGGAGGTGATTCAACCAAAGGTGGTGGTGGTGGAATATGTGTCTAAGATGGTGGTAGAGATGTATCTACTTCCATGTGATCGGGTGGTTGACTTTGATGGTTCCTCATAATCCAAAAGGGACTATTTGATGGTGAAGGTGAAATGGATGCCGGTGTTAGTGTTGATTCAACACCTTGATTTTGTTGTGCTATTCTCTCTATAGAAGAGAATGTTGGCAATGGTGGAGGATGAGAGAGCCTATAAGATAATTCCTCTAAGTTGTAGAGGTGTGGAGATGAATGTGGTGTGGTAAATGATATGGCTCTAGGCACTAAGGGTGATGGTTTAGTGGAAATAGGAGTGTTTGGTTTAGGAGGTATAGTGGTGTTTGGCATTGGTAGTTTTGTGGGAACAATCCTTTTGGGGATTGGTTTGATTGGTTGAGTTGGTGGAGGGGAAATCCTAGCGTTTGTGGATTTAACGGGAGATGATTCAGTTGAAGAAATTTCGTGAATAACATGAGCAGGTTTCTTGGGTGGTCCTTTGGTGGATGAGTTACCACTAGGAGCTTTTCTCATGATGAGATGACAAAGAGTTAGTGAGATAGAGGCTTCTAGTTTCTGAGATTTAATTTGTAGATGGTGACTAAGAAGTCCTAACAAGATGGTTTATAAAGAGAAGGATTTGGCAAGTGCATTTAAGACTTAAGCCACTAAGATCCTTTGAAATGTGATGATTTGCATGCACAAGAGTCAACTTTAAAGTTGCAATAATTAAGGAGATTAATTAAGACAAGATGGAGTGTTCAAGTTAGCAAGGAGAGCTTGAAATGATTGTTTTAGCTAGAGTTAGCTGAATCTGTCAGCCGGTTCCCACGGTTCCCTCAAATGAGGGATCCGTCTAGGCTAATCCTAGGGATTCGGCTTTCAGCAGTCAATAAAAGAGGAAAATGATGTTTTGTAAGGTCTAGTACCTATATATTTTGAGTGTTTCAGTCTTCCTAAGTGTCTTAAATGAAGGGGGACTTAAATGATCAAGGGCAATGAGTGATGGTAGCTAATGATTGTCTTTTATGGAAGAAAATGGGACTTTATGAGTAACAATGGGTGATCAAAGATGAGACTAGAAGATATGAGAGTGTCAAGTAGTGTTAAATGATCCTAGAGATCAGATGACAACTTAGGATGAATTTGGAAAATTCATTAAAAATTATAAGAAATGAAAAACTAGTTTTTGACCCATTTTGAGGTAAGGATGACTAAAATCAATTTGCTAAAATTGAAAGAAATATCAAGCTAAGTGTTTTGAGATGTAAGGAACAATGTGTGAGCATTGAAGCGGAAATATGGTGAGTTTAGGTGAATTGATAAATCAAAAGCACTTTGAATTTGATCCTAAGTTAGCTATGGGTGAGTGTGAGACCTACTGAGCTTGAGGAAGACTTAAGTGGTCTTAAAGAATCATGTTTAGCTAGTATGATGTGGTATAGGAGAATGGTTTGATGTATAAAGGTCAGTAACTGCATTTCTGTTTTCCCGAATCTCACGGTTCCCTAAGTGGAGGGATCCGTCTAGTACAAAGTGAGGGATCCGTCTCTTGCTAAACAGTACCTTCACAGAAGGTATGCAAAATTTGCACAAGGTATCGTATTTCAAAGCCAGTGTTTTCTAAGGAATTTGAACAACTATATAAGTGAGACATCAAACGTTGAATGTTTTATTTCATGAGAATGATCACATTACAATGATAAAAGATGTAACCTAAGGATTGAACCTATTAGGAAAGGAAAGTAAGTTTCTTGAGCGTTTTCGCTAGATAGATCGTCAAATGGATGATGAGTATTTGCCGATTCAGGGATGAAGAAAGACTTGATGTGAGATGTGTTTAGAGGTTCCATCATCTTAATCACAAGTACGTACAACGGACTTTGAAATTGAGGATGGAAGTACATGATATGATGATAAAGGCGTGTCAGGAATATTCCATAAGGGATTAGCTTGTTGTTGTTGACTTGAAGGTTTACAATTCGTCTTGCGAAGAAGTAGGCGAGATTGTATGGTTTTTGGGTTAGCAAACAATACATTATGTGAGCACAACAAGCGGGAAGGATTTCTTGATTTCTCCTAAGACTCCAAACATTTTCACATAGAATGACTGCGAGAGGTTTAATATCATCTCGGATATCACGTGTATAGATTATATTTGTGATAAGGATTTAAAAGGTACACTTTTGAGGGGTCATTTAAGCCCTTAATTTCCCACTTTTATATCCGTTACTGCTTAATTTCGTTCCTTTTCACTTTTTAGGTCTCTTGAAGGCAAAATGCTGAAATGATGCTTATTTGGACGAAAAAGCATGAATATGTGAAGAAAATGGATAAATTCAAGATCAAGACACTCAAGCTGCTGGAAGTGCACCCGACGACGTCACAAAAAAAGAGCGACGTCGTCCCTATAATTGTGACGGCTTAGGAGTGAATTTGCTATTTTGAACTTGACGGCGTCAGGCTTTGAAGAGTAGGGTGTCACGAAGATTTTTTCCTCAGACGGCCTAGATCCGATTCGACGGCGTCGGAGTCGAAGGCGACGGCCACAACCACAACGTGACGCCATCCCAAAGTTGAATTGGCCAAGAAGAAACCCTAATGGCGACGATCGCGAGGCCACAATTAAACGGTAACGCCGTCAGTAGCTTGTAACTCTATATATAGAATTGATTTTCGAATTTTGAGAGGTAGATCTGTGGAGTAAAACCTAAAACGACTTTTGTCCGGTTTGGGCAGTATCTTAGGGTTTTCATACCCTATTTTACATCAAGATAAGTTATTTACTTCATTGATTTCATTATGTATTCGATTGTATGTGTGTATGCTTGCATGTTTACCATGTCCGACTAATTTACTTGTGTGTTTGCTTAGATCTATGAAACCTAGTTATTGAATATTGATTGGTTGTCTCTTATCTTAATTGTAATTGGCCTAGGATTGCAATAGGCCATCTTTGTGTTTTTAATGCTTGAGTAATCTTTGTGAACCTTAGTTTATGATCACCTAGAGTAATTGTAGGCTAAAAATCCAAAGATAACCTTAGAGTTAGTTTATGAATCCTAAAAATATTGTAGGCAATAACCTTAAGGTATTCTCAAAGAGTTAGGGAGAAAAGCATACCCTACGACCTTAGAAGACACAATGCGTTAAGAATAAGGACGTGACAATTCAACCATCAATAAAAGATAACTAGGGAGTAATAGTATCTAGGTAGACACATTTTTTAATCATCATACGATCACATATCTATAGACATAGACTACCCATTAGCTTAGTTAATTAGATAATTAGAATAGTAGAGTAATTGGTAGAAGTACCACCCCCAAATCAAAACCCCGAGATCGTACTTTCAATTTTTTAAAAATTATAAAAAAGATAAAAAAAAAAAAATCTTCCTCAACCCCAACCTTAGCGTAGTAATTTTCACTAGCATTCCTATTCCCTAGAGAACGATATCAATCCCGAGGCTTACCTCACACTACACTACAACGATTAGGTTCATCGCCTAGGTGGTTGAAAAACTTGCTCAAGAAAAGGAAGTTTCCTTTGACCTCGAACGCGTTGTACGCAGATCAAGTTTTGGCGCACGCTTGGGGAATAGAATAGCTAGTTAGATCTCTATCTCGTTTAGGTTCCCTTGCTTGATTCCTATCAACTAAGCTTTGTTTGTAATCCTATATATCACTTTTCATTATGGAAGGTGATAATCAACCACCACTCATCAACCCACCACCAAATGACCCGCCAAGAGGCCGTACTCTTGGTGAATACTCTAGACCAAGCAACCTAGGCTATAGGAACACCATTGAGCTCCCGATCAAGCTCAAACTACGGCCCACGATCCGACACCATCCGTTGGTGCAAATGGATGTGCATTCCATGGACTTCGTTCAAGATCCTAATCGACATCTTAAGGATTTCCTTAAAATCGTCGATTCCATCGACCTTGATGCTACTACTCGGGAGACCACGCCGCTTTCTCTTCCACCTCTCTACGGGACCAAGCTAGTAATTGGCTTGAGCGACTTCCACCGGCTCCATCTCAAGTTGGGATGATCTCACTACTCGCCTCCTTGCCCAATTTTTCCCACCGGGAGAACTACTAAGCTCAGAATGAAATCTTGACGTTCCAACAACGTCAAGGTGAATCTCTCTACGAAGCATGGACTCGATTCAAGGACTTGCTCCATAAAGTCCCACATCACGGCATCGATCTTTGGCTTCAAGTCCAAATCTTTTACGATCATGTCAACTTCTCAACTAAGCAATCCATCGACCAAGCGGCCGGTGGTAAACTTAGTAATCTCACCGCGGAAGAATCGTGGGGTACAATAGAGGACCTTGCTCTCTATGACAACGAAAGTTGGAATGACTCCCGTGAGTTGCCCAAAACCATAAAGGCAATCTCCTTGCCTCCCATTAACTCACAAACTTCCGATCGTAGGATGCTCAAACTTGAAGATCAAGTCAAATTTCTAATGAGCTCCTATGAAAATCCTAAGTCTTCATGCCAAGTGAACAAAGTCTCTTCCTTGTGTGAGCTATGCAAGGTCCTCATGACACTGTGACTTGCACAAGACTCCCCAACAAGCTTCCGTTGACTACGATCCTCGCGTACCAATGTAACGGGAGGAAGATTTCTTACAACACCCGGACCTAGGACTTTCAATGAGGCCCGAGAAGCATGGAAGGGCAAACCCGACTTATATTGGGGACAAACCAAAGAATTCACCTCTAATGATTTCTCATGGCCCCCCTCTCACGGCCCTAGACAAAAAAACATAGAAGGGATGTTGCAACACCTAGTTACATCCTAAGAAGCTCAAATAGCCAAGCTTTCGGACCGCTTTAACCAACACCATGCCGAGATAGATAGGAAGATTGATAACATTTTGAAAGCTATGACAAATAGTGATAGGAAGACCACCGAAAAGGTTAATGCCATCTTGACCCACTCTCCCGAATCTTCCGATGTGAAAATTAAGGACCCAAGTAAGTTAGCCAAGCATGTTCAATTCGTCAATACCATCATCTTAGTGAAACCTAATAGGACTAATGACGAAGCGAACCATGAGACGGTTCTCTCTCGAATCTTCCTATGTGAAAATTAAGGACCCAAGTAAGTTAGCCAAGCATGTTCAATTCGTCAATACCATCATCTTAGTGAAACCTAATAGGACTAATGACGAAGAAAACCATGAGACGGTTCTCTCCCGAATCTTCCGATGTGAAAATTAAGGACCCAAGTAAGTTAGCCAAGCATGTTCAATTCGTCAATACCATCATCTTAGTGAAACCTAATAGGACTAATGACGAAGCGAACCATGAGACGGTACTTGAGGTTAGTGAGACTCCTAAGAATGAATCGACCGATGAAGTAAATGAAGTAGGTGATGACTATTTCAATAAGTTTCCTATGGAAGAGGAACTCTGTCGCCACCCACACTTAGTGCGCGACCTCCGTCACATGTATGTTAGGAAAAGCCCTAGGATCAAGTTTGGGAACCCTTGGAATCTCAACATACCATGTTGCATAGGACATCTATTCGTGGCAAAGGCCTATATTGATCGCAAGTCCCGAATAAACATCATTACTAACACGTACTATAATTGGGTGATGAAGAAGCCTATCCCAACTAGGCAAGATCCCGATAATCCTAGATTTAGATGTAATTTCCTTGGCAGAGTTAAGGATTTCCGCCTATGTAGGTAGTTTCACGATCCTACTAATTTCATAATTGTGGATGATATTAGTACGCCATAGATCCTAGCTTGTCCCACGTTATTCTAGGAAAGCCTTTCATAGAGAACACCGTGATGACTTATGATCCGTCGTTAGGAATAGTGAGATTCAAGGATGAGACCGATGACATAGCTTACCAAATGTCGTTTAAGATTGAGAAATTTTCCTCATTATCCAATGATGAAAAAGAACTTAATCTATCGGTCTACTATAGGAATGAGGAGGATAAGGAGAAGGTAGTAGATTATGTGATGGATAAGATTTTTGGGTTCTATAAGGGTTGCTAGAAACTAGGACCGGAATATAGAACCGATTGAGGAGAAGATGACTTCTTAGAAAGGTGCATAATAGGTCACTACTATAACATGGAAAACCCTCAATATAGACCATCATGAGGAAGAAGGTGATGGTAATGAAGTCGCGTAGGGGCACGACTTCGAGTCTAGCTACGAGACTCATAAATAAAGAAAAGTGCTTCGTGGGAGGCAACCCATGCTTAATTGTTTGCTTGTTTGTGTGTCATATATCTTTTCATTGGTTGTTTATTCTCATGTTTGAATTTGTTAAAAGGCTTTATTTTGTCTTTAACCTCGTCTTAATTACATATAAAGGTATTTTACAAAAAGGATAAGTGTAGGGAAGATTACACACGTTTTTAAAAGAACGTGAACAAGAGAATTACAATTATTGAAAAGATATATATGTGTGTTTGTTAGAGTCAAATGTTTGTATCGAGTCATAATGGAGGTTTTGCGTGAATTTTTCCCATTCTAAAGATGTAATTTTTCCGAATTTTCCGTAAAATCGCAGAGACCGGTTTCTGTCAGATAACTTTGACGGTGTCGATTGCAACCGACGGCGTCGGGAGGAGCAAAACAATTTATCTAACTTTCTCGTTTCTACGTGTTACTTATAAATTTTTGGAATTTCTCATGTCTTAATTTTCCAAAAAACCTGTAAACATCCATTCCACAATCATTATATCCTAGTTTAGTAGAGTCATATATAGTTTTACCGCCGATTTTACGCGAAGGTTTCGTCTATTTTCTTAAAGTGTGCAGGTTTTATTTATCAAGAAGAAGAAACATAAGATTGGAAGGAGCTTTTCACGCATACATTCTTCTTGGAAAAGAATTTAACCACTACTTCACATGGATCCTACCGAGCTAATCAGGGGAGTATTAGTTTTTTTCTCTTTTAATTACCTTCTATTATCATAAATTTGATACTTTCGGGGAACATTGGGGACAATGTTCAGTTTAAGTGTAGGGATGGAGAATAAAACGGGAACTTTGAAACTATGCTTATCCTTGATTATTTGTCTTGTCCAATTTCATTTGTGTAATAAACCATGAGAAATATCGGTTAGGGTAATTTTGGCACCAAATTTAAAATTTTTCATGACATGTAGGAGTGGGCCATTAATCTTAATAAAGTGTCTCATGGATAGGAAGTTATATGACTAGCACAAAACCCTTTACCACTCAAATTCCACCCCAAAAATGTGAGGTTCGCTCCTAGATTTGTAGGAATTAAAGCATTAACCTTTAATGCTTCGAGAGTGTACCGGTAGTATAATAGATTCTAGAACTTGTTTTGTGATGCATCCCGAGATCGCTAGTGAGACTACACTTGTGTAGTTAGGAATAACTAAATGATAAGAGGCATTAGGATAACCCTTGTTTGATGCCCGTATTATAAATACTTCTTCCACATCGGTTGAGTAATTCCCCCACACCCTTGCGTTGTACTCATCTTTAGTACACCATACCCCTAGTTAACCCCTCAGAGCCTATCCTTTTCGCAGTTCTCGTGATGTTTCGGTTTTCCGGAATATCAATGAAAAGCATTGTTTTCAATCTACCCCAAAATGTACACCCCAAATCGCCTTAGCCTACCTTGTATGCACTCACTTTTAGTGCATTATTGTTATCATACTAAACCCTTAGTTCAATTATCTAGTTACTTGCATAAGTTGCTAAGTCGAGTCATATCCTTTGTATACAGTTTTAGGATGATTGGGACTCATGGGTAAAGTTAAATTTTATGGAGCGACGGGAAAGAACGTTAAATTCAAATTCCCTTTATTTACGTAATAATGTACTCCAAGTGTTTTGATCTTTTCAATTCAGGTCAAATTAGTGTTAGAATAATAAAAACTCAAGTGTAGGGATGTGCCTATAAATCCCGTATATTTTGATGTTATCGTAGAGGATGGTAGAGTAAAAGTTTATGAAAAAAAAATAGAAAAAAAAGAGTGTTGAAAAAAAAATAAGAAAAATAAAATAAATAAAATATGAAAAATAACATGCGGGTTACCATCCTACATCTATCTTTATATTTATGTTTGTTTGTTTGAAGTTATCTAGAGTTTAGAGAGTCGAGTCTTGGCTTAGCAACGCCATTCTTCTCATGCTTGTAACGTAAAGATTTTTGACTTGCCACCACTAAATCGCCTATCCAACCAAACCCTTTGTTTTCCTACAATAAGCCTAACGTTGCAACCCTTTAAAAGACCTCTTAGATATTTTTTTTCCTAGGTGCTAACGCCAAAACGGTGGAGGTTTGATCTAGTCTCAAGCCTATGGTAATCTATGTACAATGACCGGTTAATGAGTGTTTATCTTCCATTTCTAATTTGATATATTTCATATACACCCTAGAGATGAGAGTATCCAAACAGCACTTGTGAGGTGCTAGTATGTAATTTTCGTGCTTGTTATGACTTTTGTGGGGCTTATACTTGTTATGAATTGTTCTAAACAAATGCTTCATGCCCCCTAACTTATAAATTGATTGGCCAAAAGCACATTTGCTTGAGGACAAGCAAATATCAAGTATAGGGATATTTGATAAGGATTTAAAAGGTACACTTTTGAGGGGTCATTTAAGCCCTTAATTGCCCACTTTTATATCCGTTACTGCTTAATTTCGTTCCTTTTCACTTTTTAGGTCTCTTGAAGGCAAAATGCTGGAATGATGCTTATTTGGACGAAAAGGCGTGAATATGTGAAGAAAATGGCTAAAGACAAGATCAAGACACTCAAGCTACTGGAAGTGCACCCGACGGTGTCACAAACAAAGAGCGACGCCGTCCCTATAATTGTGACGGCTCAGGAGTGAATTTGCTATTTTGAACTTGAAGGCGTCAGGCTTTGAAGAGTGGGGCGTCACGAAGATTTTTTCCTCAGACGGCCTAGATCCAGATTCAGACGGCGTCAGAAGTTGAAGCTGATGGCGTCACAACCACAATGTGACGTCGTCCCTAAGTTGAATTGCCCAAGATGAAACCCTAATGGCGGCGATCTGACGGCGTCACAATTAAACGGTGACATCGTCGCCGTTGTAACTCTATATATAGAATTCGATTTTCAGACTTTTAGAGAGGTAGATTTGTGGATTAAAAAACTAAAACGACTTTTTTCCATTTTGGGCAGTATCTTAGGGTTTTCATACCCTATTTTACATCAAGATAAGTTATTTACTTCATTGATTTCATTATGTCTTCGACTATATGTGTGTATGCTTGCATGTTTACCATGTCCGGCTAATTTACTTGTGTGTTTGCTTAGATCTATGAAACCTAGTTATTGAATATTGATTGGTTGTCTCTTATCTTAATTGTAATTTGCCTAGGATTGCAATAGGCCATCGTTGTGTTTTTAATGCTTGAGTAATCTTTTTGAACCTTAGTTTATGATCACCTAGAGTAATTGTAGGCTAAAAATCCAAAGATAACCTTAGAGTTAGTTTATGAATCCTAGAGATATTGTAGGAAATAACCTTAAGGTATTCTCAAAGAGTTAGGGAGAAAAGCATACCCTACGACCTTAGAAGACACAATGCGTTAAGAATAAGGACGTGATAATTGAACCATCAATAAACGATAACTATGGAGTAATAGTATCTAGGTAGACTCATTTTTTAATCATCATACGAGCACACATCAATAGACATAGACTACCCCTTAGCTTAGGTAATTAGATAATTAGAATAGTAGAGTAGTTGGTAGAAGTAGCACCCCCCAAATCCAAACCTCGAGATCGTACTTTCAATTTTCTAAAAAATATAAAAAAGATAAAAAAATAATCTTCCTCAACCCCAACCTTAGTGTAGTAATTTCTCACTAGCATTTCTATTCCTCTAGAGAACGATATCAATCCCGAGGCTTAACCTAATACTACACTACAACGATTAGCTTCACTGCCTAGGTGGTTGAAAAACTTGCTCGAAGAAAAGGAAGTTTCCTTTGACGCCGAACGCGCGTTGTACGCGTATGAGTTTGGATCAGAGTAATAGGGTCAAGGTTTGCATAACATGCGAGTTAATTCTTTACGGGAAGGTATGTGTGAAAAATATGGACTATTTTCTTCATGATGGTTGAAAACAGAATCAAGAGACTGATAAGGTTTTAAAATGTACCTTTTTGAGGGGTCGTTTAAGCCCTTATTTGATCACTTTTGTATCCGTTATTGCTTAATATCCTTCCTTTTCACTTTTTAGGTCTCTTGAAGGCAAACGCGTAATGGCACTTATTTGGACGAAAAGGCGGATATATGAAGAAAATGGCCAAAGTCAAGAATCGAGACACTCAAGTCGCTAAATTACAAGGGACGGCGGCCATCGCTAATCTACGACGCCGCCGGAGGAATTTGTGACGACACGTAAGAGAAATTGCTAGTTTTTGGAGGACGCGTCGGCTTTAAAAGAGTAGGCCGTCGCAACTCAGACGGCCTAGATTCAATCCGACGGCGCGGAAGTTAAAGAGGACGGCCACAAGCATAAGGTGACACTGTCGCAAGATTAACTTGGCCAAGACGAAACCCTAATGACGGCGTACACGACGCGCCACAAATCATAAGGTGACGTCGCACATGTAATCTTATATATAGAATCCGAATTTTTCGGTTTTAGAGTAGTCTTTGGGTAAACTTTTGGAGTAAAACCTAAACCGAACCAAGGTCGTATTTTAGGGTTTTAAACCCTATCTTACACCAAGATAAGTTGTTTACTTCATTAATTTAATTATATCTTCAATTATTTGTGTGTATGCTTGCATGTTCTCCATGTCCGGCTAATTTACTTGTGTGTTTGCTTAGGGAATATGAAACTTAGTTATTGAATAATTATTGGTTGTTTCTTATCTTAGTTGATTAATGATCTAGTAATGCGATAGGTCATTCGTTGTGTACTTAATGCTTGATTAATCTTTGTGAACCTTAGGTTATAGCACCTTGAGTTGTTGTAAGCTAATCTATCCAAAGAGGCCTTAGAGTTAGAGTTTATCATCCCTTGTGGGTTTTGTAGACGAGACCCTTTGGTAACTTCAAAGAGTAGGGAGAAACGCATACCCTACAACTTTAGAAACACAACGCAATTAGGAATAAGGACGTGACAATTCAACCACCAATAGAAGATAATTAAGGAGTAGTAAAACCTAAGTAAACACATCTTTAAACTATCATACGAGCACACAATAATTAGACATAGACTACCACCACCTTAGTTTAGATAATTAGATAATAGTAGAGTAATCGGAGAAATACCAACCCCCAAATCCAAACCCCGAGATTCGTGCACTTTTCCTTTTCTAAAAACATAAAAAGATAAAAATAATCTTCCTCAACCCCAACCTAAGCGTAGTAACTTCTCACTAGCATTCCTATTCCCTAGAGAACGATATCAATTCCGTAGCTTACCCTAATACTACACTACAACGATTAGGTTCATCGCCTAGGGTGTTGAAAAACTTGCTCGATTTAAAAGGAAGTTCCTTTGACCCGAACGCTACCGTGTAAGCGTATCAAGTTTTAGGCGCCGCTGCCGGGACTAGAATAGCTAGTTAGTAGTCCACCTCATTTAGGTTTCTTTGCTTGATTCCTATCAAGTAAACTTTTTCTCATTTTAGCTTCCTTTAGTCTATCCCTTCTTCGTGACCTTTGTTCGTAACCCCATCACTTTTCATCATGGAAGGTGAAACCTCCTCAAATCATTGTCCCGCCAAGAGACCGTACTTTGGTGAATACTGAGACCTAGCCACCAAAGCTATAGGAACACCATTGAGCTTCCGACCAAGCCCAAATTACGCCCTGCGATCCGACACCATCCGGTTGGTGCAAAATGGATGTGCATTTCATGGACTTCGTTCCGAAGATCCTAATCAGCATCTTAAGGACTTCCTTAAAATTGTCGATTCTATTGACCTTGATGCTACTACTCGGGAGACCACGCATCTGCGTTTCTTCCAATTATCTTTAAGAAAACAAGCTAGTAAATGGCTTTTTCATCTTCCCAAGGGATCTATTTCAAATTGGGAAGATCTCACTACCCGTTTTCCTGCTAAGTTCTGCTCACCAAATCCAAGTCAACCACTCGACCATCAGTCCTTCAACTCTCTTCGCAACCAAATCATTGATGAAATCAAAGACCTTAGTGAGTTGAATAGGATTGACGAAGAAGATAGTGCTTATTTCAATCTTTACCCCACTAAGGAAGAGATTGCATACCATCAATACATAATTGATAATCCACGATCACCAATCATTAGGATTTGCCCAAAGATTAGGAGAGAAAACTTGGAACCTAAAAATCCCTTGTATGATCGGATATAGGAATGTCGAACATGCTTACATAGATACGGATTCTCCCATCAATGTGATGTCATCTATTGTCTACAATGACATTATGAATGAGCGACTTAATATTAGAGAGACCCTAAGTATCCAGGTGGAGTTTGTAACTTCGTAGGAAGAGTCAAGGATGTACATGTCTTCATAGGAAATTTCACCTACCTAGTTGATTTCATGGTCCTAGAAGATGTAGGATGCATTATTGACTATGGCTTATCTCAAGTAGTGCTAGGAAAACCGTTTGTTGAAATATCTAAAATGAGCCATAACAAGTATGATGGAACGGTTAGATTTAAAGATGGAAACGATGAGATTACTTATAGGATGCCTTGGAAGATTTAATGAATATGGCCATCTATCCCCTTTGAACGAGACAACATTAGAGCTTTTGAGGACAAAAGCAAAGACGATGTTGAAAAGGTTACAAATTCATGTGGGAAAGAAGGAGATTTTATTATAGGGATTGCTTGACCTAGGGCCTAGGTATAGAGTCGATGAAAATTTTGTCAACATGATAGAATACTCATTGAGAATGCAAAGCGAGGCAACGAGGAGCACGACTATGAGTTTAGCTACAAGACTCTTAAATAAAGAAAAGCGCTTCGGGAGGCAAACCCATGCTTAATTGTTTGCTTGTTAGTGTCATATATCTTTTATTGATTGTTTATTCTCATGTTTAAATTTGTAAAATGCTTTATTTTGTTTTTAACCTCGCCTTAATTGCATATAAAGGTATTTTACATAAAGGATAAGTGTAGGAGGATTACACGTTTTCATAAGAAATGTGAATATGAGAATAACAATTCATTAAAAGATATATTTGTGTGTTTGTTCGAGTCAAATGCTTGTATCGAGTCATAATGAATGTTTTGCGTAAATTTTTCCGATTCTAAAGATGTAACTTTTCCGTAATTTTTCCGTAAAATCGCACCGCTTTTGTCGGGATAACTCGACGGCTTCAGATTGCAACTGACGGCCAGAAGGAATAAAACATCAATAACTTTTTGGAATTTTCCGTGTCTTAATTTTCTTAGAAATTTGTAAACATCCATTCCACAAGCATTATATCCTAGTTTAAATCGAGTCTTATATATTATTACCGCCGATTTTACGTGAAGGTTTCGTTTGTTTTCTTCAAGTGTGCAGGTTTTGTTTATCAAGAAGAAGTTACATAAGTTGGAAGGAGCTTTTCACGCATAAATTCTTCTTGGAAAGGATTTAACCACTACTTCACACACGAATCCTACCGAGCTAATCAGGGAGTATTAGTTTCTTTCATTTTTGATTACCTTCTTTTATCATAACTTTGATATTTCTGGGAACATTGGGGACAATGTTCGCTTTATGTAGGAGGAAAATAAATGGGAACTTTGAAACTATGCTTATCCTTGATTATTTGCTTTGTCCAATTGTATTTGTGTAATAAACCATGAGAAAATGTCGGTTAGGGTAATTTTGGCACCAAATTTAAAATTTTCATGACATATAGGAGTGGGCCATTAGTCTTAACAAAAGCGCCTCACGGATAGGAAGTTATATGACTAGCACAAAACCCTTTACCACTTAAATTCCACCAAAATGCGAATCCTTAGATTAGTAGGAATTGAAGCATTCATCTTCAATGCTTAGAGTGTGAACCGGTAGTATATAAGATTCTAGAACTTGTTTTGTGATGCATTCCGAGATCGCTAGTGAGACTACACTTGTGTAGTTAGGAATAACTAAATGATAAGAGGCATTAGGATAACCCTTGTTTGATATTCGTAATATAATTACTTCTTCCACATCGGTTGAGTAATTCCCCACACCTTTGTGTTGTACTCATCTTTAGTACACGATACCCCTAGTTAACCCCTCGAGCCTATCCTGCTCGTGGTTCTCGTGATGTTTCGGTTTCCGAATATCAATGAAGAGCATTGTTTACACCCCACCCCAAATGTACACCCAAATCGCTTTAGCCTACCTTGTATGCACTCACTTTTAGTGCATTATTGTTGTCACCCTAAACCCTTAGTTCAATTATCTAGTTGCTTGCATGAGTTGCTAAGTCGAGTCATATCCTTTGTACACGCTTTGGGACGAATGGGACTCATGGAAAAGTTAAAGTTTTAAATAACTAAAAGGAACGCCAATTCCCTTATTTACGTAATAACGACTCCAAGTGTTTTGATCTTTTCAAATCGGTCATATTAGTGTTAGAGTAATAAAACTCAAGTGTAGGGATGCTATAAATCCTATCATTTTGATGTTACCGTAGAGGATGGTAGAGTAAAAGTGTATGAAAAAAAATCGAAAAAAATTGAAAAAGAAAAAGAAAAAATAGAGTGTTCAAAAAAAAAAAAAAAAAAAAAACATACGGGCTACCATCCTTCATCTATCTTTAAATTTATGTTTTTTATTTCAGTTTTCTAGAGTTTAGAGTGTCAGTCTTGGCTTAGCAACGCCATTCTTCGTATGCATTTAACATAGAGATTTTGACATGCCACCACTAAATAGCCTATCCCACCAAATCCTTTGTTTCCTACCGTAAGCCTGACGTTACAACCCTTTAAAGACCTCTTTGATAGTCTTTCCTAGGTGCTTACGCCAAAGCGATGGAGGTTTGATCTATTCTCAAGCCTATGGTAATCTATGTACTAGGACCGGTTAATGAGTGTTTATCTTCCATTTCCAATTTGCTATATTTCATATACACCGAGAGATGCGAGTATCCAAACACCCCATGTGAGGTGCTAGTATGTAATTTTCGTGCTTGTTATGACTTTTATGGGCTTATATGTGTTGTGGACTGTTTTAAACCAATGCTTCATGACCCCTAACTTATAAATTAATTGGTTAAAGCACATTTGCTTGTGGACAAGCAAATACCAAGTGTAGGGATATTTGATAAGGTTTTAAATGTACCTTTTGAGGGGTCGTTTAAGCCCTTATTTGATCACTTTTGTATCCGTTATTCCTTAATATCGTTCCTTTTCACTTTTAGGTCTCTTGAAGGCAAATCAGAATGGCACTTATTTGGACGAAAAGGCGGATATATGAAGAAATGGCCAAAGTCAAAATCGAGACACTCAAGTCGCTAAATTACAAGGACGCGGCCATCGCTAATCTGACGCCTCTGGAGGAATTTGTGACGATACGTAAGAGAAATTGCTAGTTTTGGAGGACGGCATCGGGCTTTTAAAGAGTAGGCCGTCGCAACTCGCATTTGCCTAGATTCAATCCGCACGGTGTCGGAAGCTAAAGAGACGGCATCACAAGCATAAGGTGACGCCCGTCGCAAGATTAACTTGGCCAAGACAAAACCCTAATGACGGCGACACACGGCAAGGCCACAAATCATAAGGTGACGCCGTCGCACATGTAATCTTATATATAGAATCCGAATTTTCGCTTTAGAGAGTGGTCTCTTGGGTAAACTTTGGAGTAAAACCTAAACCGAACCAAGATCGTATTTTACGGTTTTAAACCCTATCTTACACCAAGATAAGTTGTTTACTTCATTAATTTAATTATGTCTTCAATTATTTGTGTGTATGCTTGCATGTTCTCCATGTCCGCTAATTTACTTGTGTGTTTGCTTAGGAATATGAAACTTAGTTATTGAATATTGATTGGTTGTTTCTTATCTTAGTTGATTAATGATCTAGTAATGCGATAGGTCATTCGTTGTGTACTTAATGCTTGATTAATCTTGTGAACCTTAGGTTATAGCATCTTGAGTTGTTGTAAGCTAAACTATCCAAAGAGGCCTTAGAGTTAGAGTTTATCATCCTTGTGGGTTTTGTAGACGAGACCCTTTGGTAACTTCAAAGAGTAGGGAGAAACGCATACCCTACAACTTTAGAAACACAACGCAATTAGGAATAAGGACGTGACAATTCAACCACAAATAGAAGATAATTAAGGAGTAGTAAAACCTAAGTAAACACATCTTTAAACTATCATACGAGCACACAATAATTAGACATAGACTACCACCACCTTAGTTTAGATAATTAGATAATAGTAGAGTAATCGGTGAAATACCAACCCCCAAATCCAAACCCCGAGATTCGTACTTTTCCTTTTCTAAAAACATAAAAAGATAAAAAATAATATTCCTCAACCCCAACCTTAGCGTAGTAACTTCTCACTAGCATTCCTATTCCCCAGAGAACGATATCAATTCCCGTGGCTTACCCTAATACTACACTACAACGATTAGGTTCAACGCCTAGGGTCTTTGAAAAACTTGCTCGACGAAAAGGAAGTTCCTTTGACCCCGAACGCTACTGTAAGCGTATCGAGACCAATCTTGATTGAAGGCACATTGTCCATGAATTGGAATTCGGAGAATGTGAGCAAATTGCCCAAGGTTAAGACAAACTTTGGTTTTTGATCCAAACCAAAGTGATAGAGATCGATCCTCGTTACGAACGAGTTCAACTTGTCGGAAGAATTCCAATACAAACCGTGGATAGATTTTTCGTTAATTCAGAAGGCCTTCTAGTCCTATGGTTCGGAAAGAGGTATTGATACCTTCTTCGTATAGTAGAGGTGTGTCAACAATACGTCCTTTATGGAAGTGACGAGTTTCGAGATTATTGAACCCACAGACATGATTGCCAGGTGTGTTGGGCTCAAGGGAGATATTAGGAATGTAGACATGTGTGAGTTGAAAGTCGAATTCATACTCATGAGTCATGACGAGACCTACGGAAGTGAAAAGTTAATATGAGGAGATGCATCAAAGTAGAGGAAAAAATGATCTCTTAATGTTTTTACTTGATTTCTATTAACAATGACAATTAACTTACTTAGTACTTAACATTCTAGTGGGATTTTTCCTTTTATGGTAGATTTTTATGAAATGGTTTTTATGTTGCATGAGATTCTTTTTCCCCGTTCCATGGTTCTCACGGTTCCCTTTCAAGAGGGATCCGACTAGTTAAACTTTAGGGATCCGTGGATATGCAGTGACAGAAAAATGGTCTTGATGTAAAATAGATTTTTGCAACTTTTAGGTTTATAAAAAGGAGGTGTGTTCTAGCCAATATTTACTAGTTAAGCATGCATTGTAGGTTTCGAAAGTATGTTAAGGTGAAAGATACGAATGAAAAGAAAAATGATAAACACATAATGAAAAACAAACGAGAAAAACTAAGACATTAGTAATATTTCATTTCAACGCTAAGAGCGATACAAAGGATTGGATATATGATACAAATGTAGATTAGCAACACAAAGTACATGTCTCCATGAGAAAACTTGATCATGGGATACACGAGAGCGATGAGTGTTAAGACGATGATCATGAAGGCGATATAAACCATGATGATGAACTTCTTCCTTGGTTTTGATTTGAGATGAGATGAGATGAGAGGGAAGATGAAGTTTGAATGAGAGGTAGTTTTTGAAAGTGGAAGATTTGAAAAGTGAGGTTTTGGTAGAGTTGACGAGCGGAAGGAGTTTTTATGGGGAAGGAGGAATTTTTGAAATTTGGGTTTTATTTTATTATTAGAGAGATTTGATTTAAAAAAATAAAAACACGTGTTTATAAACCTAAACTATAGACGGAAGAAAAACACGTATACAAGAAAAGTTTCCTAACGAAGCCACGTATAATACATGAGTATGTGAAGATATAATCATATAAGTTCCTAAGCAAGCATACTTATTATAAGCTAATGTTATTTAGAGATAAGTTAGAAAGTCATACCTCTAATGCAATTATGAGTGTCTTTTTCTTTTGACAAAAAATGTTAATAGACAACTCGGTTCCTTCGTGATCTAGATGGTATGTAAGATACCTTCTTAGGAGAGGTAAACTTGTTACCAAGTAACTCCTATGGCTTAATAAAAATGAGCTTTAACTAAGCAAAATGACAAGAAAGGTTAGTGTAATTTAGTAAGATAAAATAAGAAATAAAAATATAATGTTGTCATTCAATCAAAATACTACAAGAGCGTTTTTAAGACATGGTGTTTATTTTTGTAAAAGACCTTCTTTATAGTTTTCAATTATACACAGATCGTGTCACGTTTTTAAGGTACAATATACTCTAAAAACTTGGTAACGAAGCTCTGGTACCAATTGTGGAAAACTAGAAGGGGGTTTGAATAGTTTTACCGATTAAAACTTGGTTTTAAACTATTTAGATCAACTTATGTCAATCTATTGAAACGTGTTTGTTGGATGTTGATAGATAAGCATATGAATAAATAAAACTTAAGATAAAGAGTAAGAAGCAAAAAACCACAACGCGAGTATTTATAATGGTACGACTACAAGGATACCTTCCTTGCCCTACTCTACTCCCCGAGTCACCTACTCGAGAATTCGTAATCACTACACAACACAAACTCCTTGTGGTGGAGAAGCCTTCACAACGTCGCCTACTCTTTATCCAGTACAAGGCTAGACACCGAGTTCTTCCACGAGGTAGAACCAAACCTATCACAACATCGCACTTTTATCCGGTACAAGGCTAGATACCGAGTACCATTACAAAGGAGGAATTACTACCCAACACTACACAACACCTAACCCAAAGGATATCCACTCCTTATGACAACATTAACAAGGATATCAATATCCTTTGACCCAATACTAATCTATCTTGTACATCAACACACCATATCGAATGTACACCCTAGGCACCTTTCACTAATGCCTTTGACTCGACTTCTAGGCACCCTTCACTAATGCCTTCAACACGAACTTTCGACACCCTTTACTAATGCATTTGACACGGATCTTTGGCACCTTTCACTAATGCCTTTGATACGACTTTTCGACACCTTTCAATAATGCCTTCGTCTTGACACTTTCACCTATGTCTTCGACACAACACTTCTAATGAGAAAGGAAAGAACTATCAACAAGATACCATCAGTAGTCTTGATGATGATGAAGCTTGGCAACCCATAGACTTGAGCTTGCTCGACTTCAAGAGGTGGTGATCTCACCTTTAAGAGGAACCTAGAGAATCACATAAACACAAAACTACATAGAAAGATCCCTTGGATCTGAGGTTAGAGAGTTTACAATACAAAGTGAAAATGTGTGTGAAAAGGGTGAGTTACAATGAAGAAATGGTCACTATTTATAGAAAAAATATTCTACTATTCCACGGATCCCACGGATCCCTTGCTTGAGGGATCTGTCTAGTGTAATACTAGGGATCCGTGAGACGCTCCTCTTTACCCATGGGTTATGGGTCATGGGTCCTAGAATTTGGACCATGGGTATCCAAGTAGATACAATGTATCTAGAAGATGCAATGCATCTAGTGAATGGGTTATGGGTTAGCTCGATAGGTCATGGATAATACCCATTATGACTTATGCATGATGTCATGCATTGGGTTATGGGTTATGGATTATGCTCCATGTGTATGGGTCATGGACTTTGGGTTTTACCCAACTACATTCAATGTATTAAGTCAATGGGTTAAATACTTAAACTTCTACTCCCTCTATTGCCCATTACAATACATACTAAGTATGTATATATCTACCCAATATGTAAACACTAGTTGTTGTACATATGCATTACTAAATCATGGAAGCGCTATTACTTGTTTAGTGTTTTATATGAAAACGTAAGTGTGTTAGTAAACTATTGGCTCAAACCATTTACGTATTTTATTTGTTTCGTTAAAATGATTTTACGTTTGTTATCGACAAAACATTAAAAGATCGTAACATATAAATAAATGTTTTTACGGCTTATTTGTATTAACAGGTCTAATCCTTGTCAGGGTCTTTAGCATAATCTGCATCTACGAAACTGTCAACATCTACGTGCTTTCCTTGATCTCTACCATACACTAGACCTACATTACGAGTGCCCTTCAAGTATTTCAAAATCCAGTTCACTACCTTCCAGTGGTTTTTACCTGGATTTTCCAAATACCCGCTCACAATGCTAACACCATACGCAATATCCGATCTAGTGCAAACCATCAAGTACATTAAACTACCTATAGCATTCGCATACTCGACCTTAATCATTCTTTCCACATCCCAGTCACTTGATGGATAACCCTTTAAAGATACCTTGAATTGTGCTCCCAATAGCACAAAGACTAACTTGCCATTTCAAAAAAATTTGCACGTATCCTGACTAAGACGCCTTCAGGGTTCGACTACCCATATCACTGATAATCTTCGTACTAAGTACCTTCCTAGCTATAACCAATCCTTTATATTAAACTCTTTTCATAGCAGTCCCTTGGTATATTCGATTTAAGACTTGCTTTTACAAGCAATCTACATATGATAATAGATATATGTACATACATGGTGCAAACTTCTTGAAGTAAACACAACTATCATAGCTGCTCTGACTGAAACCATTTCTAACCATATACACATCAAACCATTTGTACCACTGCCATGGGGACTGCTTAAGACCATATAGATATTTCTTCAACAAACATACATTGTTGCCCGTTCCTTCTTCAAAACCTAGCAGCTGGCTCATGTACATGGTTTCTTCAAGATTACCATGCAAAAAAATTGTCTTCATATCAAGTTGATCTAATTTGTAATCTTCATAAGTAATTAATGAGAGAATCATCCTAATAGATATATGTCGAGCCACGGGTGAAAATACCTCAATATAGTTAATCATCGCTCATTGTGTAAACCCAAGCTACTAGCCTTACTATGTACATTGGTTTCTGAATGCCTTTAATCCTTTCTTTAATCTTATACAACCTCTTGCAACTTACCAGCTTCTGACCAGGTGGTTGACCGGCCAACTCCCACATATGATTCTTCTTTAAAAAAACTCGTCTCTTCTTCCATAGCACGAAGCCACTCATCTTTTTCAAATGAATTAATCGTCTCCTGGAGTGTGATAGGTTCATGTGTATCTTCTTCCTCAGTAATAGCAAATGCATAAGCCGACATATCATCTTCTTCCCTAAACCCTAATAGTCTAGACAATAATACATTACCTTCATCCCTATACCCCACAAGTATAGTAGTTGTTCTATTAGCTTTATCACACACCAAAACATAGTTGTCCAGATTCTTTTGTGGAGCCCTTGCATGTTTTGTATCTTCATCATGTCCCTCATCTTCACACCCTGGATTTACGCCAGTATGAGGACTCATAACTGGTTCGACCCTAATGCCATGAAGTTCCACCTCAAACTCAACTTCCTTCCTAGAATCTGCAGCACTAGCACCCTTGAGAGTTTCCTATACATAAGGCTCTCATTGAACACGACATCTCTGCTTATGATTAGCTTTAGTTTGACGTCATCCAACCTCTATAATCTGTATCCCTTCACACTATCAAGATACCCTAGGAATATGCATTTTATAGCTTGAGGCTTGTGCTTCCCCTGATCCACGTGTATATAAGCAACATAACCAAGTATCCATAACGTCTTGTAATTCCACGGATGTCCTGACCATAAATCCATCGGTGTCTTCTTCTCTAATTCTGTAGATGGAGACCTATTGATTAGATATGTTGTCGTTACCATTGCTTCAGCCTAAAATGACTCTGGCAAACCAGACTTAATCAGTAAATACCTTACCTTGTTCAAGAGCGTCCTACCAATTCATTCAGCTATACCATTGTGTTGTGGGGTGTTGTAACTATCAAATGTCTTGCTATCCCGCTCTCCTTTCACACGTTATAAAATTCCTAATTACAAAACTCTAAATCGTTATCTATTCACAGTTTTTTCAATTTTCTACCAGTCTACTTTTCCACCAATGGCTTCCACTCATTGAACTTGTTGAATGTCTCGTTCTTGTGTCTAAGAAAAGGAAACAAACCCCTCCTCGAATAATCATCAACAATCAATATAAAGTACCGGCAAACACTCACCTATTCTACCCGAGAAGGACCTAGAGATCCGCATGGACATAGTCTATAAGTCCCTCTGTTGAGTGTTGACCTTGACCAAAACTTACCCTAGTCGATTATACAAAAACACAATTTTCACAGAATTCAAGCTTACCCAGACCTTTCTTCCCTAGCACATCTCTTATTTCTCGTTCATGAAAGCCTGGTTATTAATGTGACCAAGGCGTTTATGCCACACCAATGCAAGACTATTTTTTCTTGTATACCAACAGTAGCTTCACCAGATTCAACCCAACCATCCAAGGAGTACACACAAGTTTCCTTCATGTTAATACAAAAAACAATAAAACATTTTTTTATATTTTACGGTCTTTTAATATTTTATCGATAACAAACATAAAATTATTTTAACGAAATAAATAAAATACGTAAAAACTTTTAGCCAATAGTTTACTAACACACTTTTACTAAAACGATCGCTCAAACGGTCAAGTCAAACAGACTTAAAACCGCTCGGACACAAATGCAATGAAGATCGAGAATCTGGGATTCCCGGTCGTTATGTCCCACGGAGACTCAATGGTGTGTTAAACACTTGATCGACGATAGATTGATCACTAATGATAGCGATCGAAAGGATTAGGATTGAATAATTACACTCATGAAAAGATTATAAATAAAAGCGACTTAAATGCAAATTAAGAAAATTAAAAAGTTAAAATCTATTAAATAAACGCTATCACTATTTTCAAAGTGATGAACGTTTAAAACTTAAAACTAAAACTTACGCTTAAAATAAAAATAACGTTAACGCATTTAAATAAAAGTGAAACTTATACAATATAGATCCTAAAAATATGAAAATACATTTTACAAACCTAATGATATGAGAAAATTATTAGAAAAGAAAAATTATTTTAACACTATTTATTTAATTATTATTAATTAAAAACTATTTATTAAGTATTTAAAATGCACTAAAATAGAGGAAAATACAAAATTAACCTAGAAAAATGAAATTATAACTTGGAAAATCTAAAATATGATAAAACTAATTTTAAAACAGAAAATATATTTTTAGACTTTTATATATTTATTATTAATTTAAAACTATTTAAAACTAATTTAAATTATTAAAAATACCAAATAAAAGGAGAAAAATAGGGAAAAATACTTTTTAAGCTTTTTACATTTATCTAAACTTAAGAAAAATGAAAAATTATTTTTTGTGAGACTTTTCTTAATTATTTGTATTTAAAGCTAATTAAAAAGGATTAAAAACTAAATTAAATCAAGAAAAATAGCAAAACACCTTAGAAAAATCTGAAAATTTCAGGAAAAGTCTAAAATGATAATAAGAAGCTAGGAAAATTGGAAAAACATGGGCTTGTTTGGAGGATTTAGAAACTGATATGGAAAGTGCTCAAAAATAAGCACTTTGATAAGCTAAAACAAAACCAAAAGGTACCAAACTGATAGGGAAGTTATAATAAGCTAAAACAACCAAAATGGAACAAGAAGCAACAAGCTAAACCTTCTGATTATCAAGTTGCAATGATTTGATTACTTGAATTAATAAGCTAAAACAGTGAATAGGGTGGGTACTTTGAGCAAAGAAATAAGCACACCAATAAGCTAAAATGGAAAAACAGAAATTGGAACTAGGAGAAGACCTGGGTGAGATTATCTAAACCAAAAATCAACCTCACAAGCTCTTATGAGCTTGTGAGGAAGTCTACAAGTTTTGTCGAATCTAGATACCGGTTGCATGTGGCACTGCGTAATTTGAGCCCAAATCCATAAGCTAATTTGCGACTTAAAAAAAATTATAAAAATCTACAAAATTACTAATAAGAAAGTAGACCAGATGAGCTTTTTAAAACAACAAGTTCCAATCGAATTTGACTTAGAAATGAGCTCTATAAAATCACCTTAGTTAGCCAAACCGAGTCTTGCACCATTTGACTTTTTAACAAAACCGAGAAATTGACTAAAATGGATTTTGATCATGATTTATGAACCGAAATGACATTACTTGATGAAATAACACTAATGAAAGCTATGTTTAAGAATTCCAAACACAATTCTAACTTTTGATCTAGCTAAATCTCACAGATTTGTCGCTAGATCGATTGGAATGGAATTTTGACTAATGAGCTTGAAAGGCACAAGAGTAAGACCTGAATGGGTTCCAAATGACTAAACAAGCATGAACAAACAGACATTAACCACTACATACTCCTATAAGATAACTTTAACGCAAATCCAAACACACCGTATGAATAAATATGCACTCAAACTCTCCAAACCGATAAAACGGTTCATGCCATTGATCAAACTAGTTTTACTTGACCAAAATACAACCATATAAACACATTTAAGCTATCTCGTCACTACAATTACAAGTGCAAATAAAGCGCCATATGACTTGAAAATGAAAATGAGAAAACACTCACCAATCGTGTTCAAATTGTTATGAGACTATAACCGTAACCCAAAACTATTCTAACCTACTCTAGTACACCCAAAAGCAACCTCTCGCATCACCCTTTTCAATTTACGAACCATTTGAGCCCAAAGTTGATCATGACTATCATGCCAAATGACTTGAAAATTAAATATAACCTTTTGAAAGGCTATGATAAGCTTATATAAGATTGTTTTAGTTAGAAAATAAGCTACTAGGAGCTTATACCTAAGAATTTGAAGATAGCTATTTCAACAGTAAATGGAAACTTGAATTTTATAAGGAAACTTGAATTTATGCTCAAAAGTACAATTCAAAGTTGTTTTTAACTTGAAGGAAATACAGATACAAGGAAATTACAACAATCTAATTAAACTACAACATTAATTTTTAAAAACGACATTTAAAGGAAAAACTTAAAATCTAGCTACCACTCTTTCTTGCTTCTTTCCTCTCTCTTTTATACTCCAAGTTGCTTCATTCCTCTCTCTAAGTGAATCCCACCACTTATCCTGGCCCTTGGATGATTTTGAGATGATCTTGGCCATTTAGCCTTTTTGGCGGGAAATAAGGTTTTGACAGGTGGAGGACTTGAGTGTGGGAGGGTGAAGGCAATAAATGGTTTTTTGTTTTGTGTTGAGGTGGAGGAGACAAGGGAGTGATAAGGTTGACTGGAGGTGAGGGGAGGACATGGGAGGTCGAGGAATTTCTGTGGCTCAGTGGGAGGATAAGGGAATGCTATGGAGGCGGGTTTTGTGGGGTTTGACCAAAAGTTTGACTGAGGCAGCAGTATTAATAATCAAAGGGTCAAAACAGGGGTCCAATAGTTATGACAGGGGTCCATTTGAGTTATGACAAGTCAAAAGGTGCAAAGGTTAATAATCCCAAGGACTTAATTTGCCATTTCGAGGCTCGTAGGGACCTAGGTCGCCAAATCGCCAAGATGCTCCAAGGACTGAAATTGACAAGTATCAATAGTATAAGGACCAAACTTGCCATTTTCAGATTTTCCGGGGGCCAATTTTGCCAATTTTGAAACTTGAAGGACCATTTTTGTAATTTTCTCAAACTTTTTATATTTTTCACCAAAGGACTAAATTTGACAACTTATGATTTTAAAAGGACCTTTGGTGACTTTTCTTTGAAATTATGTGCTCAGGGACTGTTTTTGACAATTTTTGAAACTTGGGGGATTAAAACTGCAATTTTTGTAAATTTGATATGTTTTTCATCTGATTTTGATAATTTTGCATTTGAAACACATAAAACAACGATTTGTGATATTTTGATCATTTAGATGTGTTTCGAGTGTTTTCGATGATTTTGCAGTTTATTCAGACAAAATGATGAGATTTACACACTCATCAATCCCCACATCGAGATATTGCTAGTCCCTAGCAATGATTTGAGAAAACATAATGGATTTTAAACTCTTTACCAAAAGCCATCACTACGGAGTAGCCAAATGTTTCATTCAAGTAAGAACCATGGTACACCGATAACCATGTGATTTTGAGCAAACCACCAAATTTTCAATCGGATTTGATTTTGTCTTTACCGAAGCCGTACCTTCCGGACTAGCCAACTCTTAGATAAATTATCGAATTATCTTTGGTGAGTGATTACCAATTATGGTTTTCCATCGCCTTTACCACAAGCCATAATCTTGCGGGCTAGCCAACTCATTATCTTTTGAGGATGATGGGGAGTCAAGAACCATACAATTTTGGGCAAATTGCAAGCCATATAAACGGATTTGAGACATCTTTACCAAGAGCCGTTTGCTCTGGATTAGCTAATCCTTTTGTCTTCTGACACAAGCGGATCGATAACTGATGAGAAAGTGTAGAACACTTACTCCAAAAAATTTTGGCCAAAACGGGAATGGGTGGAATAATATATGAAATTGTGAGAATTCCCCCACACTTAGAAATGAATATTGCCCTCAATATTCAAAGTACCCGTGTTATGCGAAACAAAGAACGAAAAGGGAAATACTACGCCATTATTTAGAAAGGATTTTTTTTTTTTTTTTTTTTTTTTAGAAAGATTGAGAATATACAACAATGTGGGAAAACCCCCACACTTGGGTGGTAGAAAGGGATAAGAAGGCGAAATATGGGTGAAACCCATATGGTGTGTGCTCGTTTTGGTTTCAGTCGCTAGCTTGACTCGACCCCGCATTCATTGGTTCATGGGAAGCAAAGTGGAAGAAACAATCTCCATCGGACTTTCATTCACGATGTTCGACAAACATATGAAGCACGTGAAAGTTCCACACCGATGAGATATAGAGAACAGAGATGCATCTCCGCCAGATGATAATTGAGAATGCCGGGTCAAAGATAGTGTCCTCATTCCCGAAGGAGTGAAGAAGAGAGGAAGCATCATAAGTGAGGAATGGAAGAAAGATGTTGATAACAATCAAGATCCATTCTTCATCCTCAAATGTAGACATGTCGGGAGGAAGGGTGAAGGTAGTATCATCGATAAGCAAACTCTTATGATAGAGTAAACCTTCCTCCGAGCCAATATCATCCTCAAGATCAAAATAGAAATGATCATATTCCGAGGAGATATGTCATGAGAGAGTTCACCGAGAACTCTTCATGAAGAGAATCATTGAAAAAGCCTCAAGCTCGGGCTTGTCCAATGTAGAGTCACTATCCACAACGGGATAGGAGATGAAGTCGTCTTAGCACAAAATGATTCGATCTTAGAAACGAGGAGATTTATATTGAACAATTGTTCACGAAGTATCTCGTCCTCAATTTCCGGATCATCGAATTTCTCACTTCTTCTAAGCTAACTAGCTCGTAAGGTAGCTCCTCGACATAATCGATGTCTCCATAGGATAAAGAATCGCCAAACGAAGTACAATCGTTATCGAATCGGAGAACATCTCGACATGATCATATGGAATGTCAAGAGGAGGAGAAGAATTATCATCAAGAGGCTCATCACACATTACAGGAGATACCCCTGACTCACTGGGTTGGAACAAGGCTCTCAACACTAGACGGTTCCATTTCGGAATAGTGCTAGAAGGCTCTGCCCCCATTATAAGAGAGTCTTTGGAAGTAATAAAAGGTAAGATAGGTGTGATAGCAATAGATCGAGGAGTTGAGAAATTATATCTTTCCAAGGAATAACACTCTCCTCGTCACAATCATAGTATTCCTCATTTGAATACTATCCTCATCATCATCGCCATCATATCGATTCGATATTCATCTGTGAAGCTTACACCATTCTTTTCATTTGTAGTTTCTTTAGAATGCGATTTCTTGAACTTTGAGGAAGACTACACTCCTCGTAATCATTGAAATCTTTGTGAAGGCTCGAAGTCGATGATCGATGGAATGTGGGGTTGAAAATTGTCAAAACCGGAGAATTGGAATTTTGAAAATTTTGATTCACCTACGACATTCAAAAGTCACATGAGGACCCCCACAATTCTCACAATGAGATAATTGGGAAAATAACTTTAACCAAAGTTCGATTGTAACACGGTTCCGGCTCATAGACAAGCGGGACTGTGGTGGACAATCAAAACCGTAATGAGAATCATTCCACAATACTCGCATGAGTAGGATTCAGATATAGGGCTGTGGAGGTAAGTAGGAAAAATCGGTGTTTCATTTGAAATGGGATCGATTACTGACAAACTTGTCTCCAAACCCACATTGGTACATCACGACAATTTCCACCGTTAAATGGACCTCCACACCGTGAACATGTCGAAACCATGACATGAAGAATTAAACGGATAAGAGGATAAGAGATGAAGAATTAAACGGATATAGAAGATAAGGAATGAAGAATTAAACGGGTTTGAGGATAAAGAAATGTAGAATTAAGCAGTTGGAGGATAAAGGATGAATATTTTGGATTTTTGAAAAAATATCTTTAAAAACAAAGAATGAAAATATTTTTGGCGTTTTAACACTTTAGGAAAAGTGTTAATGAACTTTGGAGTTTTGAAAACTTTACAAAAACTTTTACAAAGGATGGGATATGCACAAGAATGGATGCGAAAAGGCTAAACACACGCTAAAGCCTCCCAGCAATGGCGCTACTAAAATTTTGATCTGCTCCAAACAGTCAAGTCAAACGGACTTAAACCGCTCGCACACAAATGCAATGAAGATCGAGAATACAGGGATTCCCGGGTCGTTATGTCCCACGGAGACTCAATGGTGTGTTAAACACTTGATCAGACGATAGATTGATCACTAATGATAGCGATCAGAAAGGATTAGGATTGAATAATTACACTACTGAAAAAGATTATAAATAAAAGCGACTTAAATGCAAATTAAGAAAATTAAAAAGTTAAAATCTATTAAATAAACGCTATCACTATTTTCAAAGTGATGAACGTTTAAAACTTAAAACTAAAAACTTACGTTTAAAATAAAAATAACGTAAACGTACTAAATAAAAAGTGAAACTTATACAATATAGATCCTAAAAATATGAAAAATACATTTTTACAAACCTAATGATATGAGAAAATTATTAGAAAAGAAAAATTATTTTTAACACTATTTATTTAATTATTATTAATTAAAAACTATTTATTAAGTATTTAAAATGCACTAAAATAGAGGAAAATACAAAATTAACCTAGAAAAATGAAATTATAACTTGGAAAAATCTAAAATATGATAAAACTAATTTTAAAACAGAAAATATATTTTTTTAGACTTTTATATATTTATTATTAATTTAAAACTATTTAAAACTAATTTAAATTATTAAAATACCAAATAAAAGGAGAAAAATAGGAAAAATACTTTTAAGCTTTTACATTTATCTAAACTTAAGAAAAATGAAAAATTATTTTTGTGAGACTTTTCTTAATTATTTGTATTTAAAGCTAATTAAAAGGATTAAAACTAAATTAAATCAAGAAAAATAGCAAAACACCTTAGAAAAATCTGAAAATTTCAGGAAAAGTCTAAAATGATAATAAGAAGCTAGGAAAATTGGAAAAACATGGGCTTGTTTGGAGGATTTAGAATCGATATGGAAAGTGCTCAAAATAAGCACTTTGATAAGCTAAAACAAAACCAAAAGGTACCAAACGATAGGGAAGTTATAATAAGCTAAAACAACCAAATGGAACAAGAAACAACAAGCTAAACCTTCTGATTATCAAGTTGCAATGATTTGATTACTTGAATTAATAAGCTAAAAGCAGTTGAATAAAGTGGGTACTTTGAGCAAAGAAATAAGCACACCAATAAGCTAAAATGGAAAATGTAAATTGGAACTAGAGAAGACCCGGGTGAGATTATCTAAACCAAAATCAGCTTCTCACAAGCTCTTATGAGCTTGTGAGGAAGTCTCAAGTTTCTTGTCAAGATCTAGATACCGGTCTGCACGTGGCACTTTGCATTTGAGCCCAATCCATAAGCTAATTTGCGACTTAAAAAAATTATAAAAATCTACAAAATTACTAATAAGAAAGTAGACCAGATGAGCTTTTAAAACAACAAGTTCCACTGAATTTGACTTAGAAATGAGCTCTATAAAATCACCTTAGTTAGGCCAAAACTGAGTCTTGCACCATTTTGACTTTTTTAACAAAACTGAGAAATTGACTAAAATGGATTTTGATCATGATTTATGAACTGAAAATGACATTACTTGATGAAATAACACTAATGAAAGCTATGTTTAAGAATTCCAAACACAATTCTAACTTTTGATCTAGCTAAATCTCAACAGATTTCTTCGCTAGATCGATTGAATGGAATTTTGACTAATGAGCTTGAAAGGCACAAGAGTAAGACCGAATGGGTTCCAAATGACTAAACAAGCATGAACAAACAGACATTAACCACTACATACTCCTCTAAGATAACTTTAATCGCAAATCCAAACACACCAGTATGAATAAATATGCACTCAAAACTCTCCAAACCGAGCAACCGGTTCATGCCATTGATCAAACTAGTTTTACTTGACCAAAATACAACCATATAAACACATTTAAGCTATCTCGTCACTACAATTACAAGTGCAAATAAAGAAAGCGCCATATGACTTGAAAATGAAAATGAGAAAACACTACCATCGTGTTCACCGCACAGAGATTATAACCGAACCCAAAACTATTCTAACCTACTCTAGTACACCCAAAAGCAACCTCGTGATCACCCTTTTCAATTTCTCGAACCATTTGAGCCCAAAGTTGACTCGCTGACTATCATGCCAAATGACTTGAAAATTAAATATAACCTTTGAAAGGCTATGATAAGCTTATATAAGATTGTTTTAGTTAGAAAATAAGCTACTAGGAGCTTATACCTAAGAATTTGAAGATAGCTATTTCAACAAGAATGGAAACTTGAATTTTATAAGGAAACTTGAATTTATGCTCAAAGTACAATTCAAAGTTGTTTTTAACTTGAAGGAAATCTGATATACAAAATTACAACAATCTAATTAAACTACAACATTAATTTTAAAACGACATTTAAAGGAAAACTTAAAATCTAGCTACCACTCTTTCTTGCTTCTTTCTCTCTCTTTATACTCCAAGTTGCTTCATTCCTCTCTAAGTGAATCCCACCACTTATCCCGCCCTTGGATGATTTTGAGATGATCTTGCCATTTAGCCTTTTGGCGGAAATAAGGTTTTGACAGTGGAGGACTTGAGTGTGGGAGGTGAAGGCAATAAATGGTTTTTGTTTTGTGTTGAGGTGGAGGAGACAAGGGAGTGATAAGGTTGACTGGAGGTGAGGGGAGGACATGGGAGGTCGAGAATTTCGTGCTCAAGTGGGAGGGATAAGGGAATGCTACAGTAGGGCGGGTTTTGTGGGTTTGACCAAAATTTTGACTGGGGCAGTGTATTAATAATCAAAGGGGTCAAAACAGGGGGTCCAATAGTTATGACAGGGGTCCATTTGAGTTATGACAAGTCAAAAAGGTGCAAAAGGTTAATAATCCCAAGGACTTAATTTGCCATTTCTGAAACTGTAGGGACCTAGGCTGCCAAATCTGCCAAGATGCTCCAAGGACTGAAATTGACAAGTATCAATAGTATAAGGACCAAACTTGCCATTTTCAGATTTTCCGGGGGCCAATTTTGCCAATTTTGAAACTTGAAGGACCATTTTTGTAATTTTCTCAAACTTTTTATATTTTTCACCAAAGGACTAAATTTGACAACTTATGATTTTAAAAGGACCTTTGGTGACTTTTCTTTGAAATTATGCTCTGTGGACTGTTTTTGACAATTTTGAAACTTGGGGATTAAACCGCAATTTTTGTAAATTTGATATGTTTTCATCCGATTTTGATAATTTTGCATTTGAAACACATAAAACACTGATTTGTGATATTTTGATCATTTAGATGTGTTTCTGAGTGTTTTCAGATGATTTTGCAGTTTATTTGTACAAAAATGATGAGTATTTACACACTCATCATAAACATATAAAAACTATCAAAACATGTTTAGTTAAATAAGTTATATAAAACCAAAACCATTTTTATAAAGCACTTACAAGTAATATTGTTTACTTACATTTTATAAAAATGTATATGTACTTTGTATAACTTGTAATGGATAAATAATGGGTAAAAACCAAACTCCATAACCCATGACCCAAGACCCATGATCCATTGACTAGGTACAAATAATCTTGTTGGGTAAGAACCAAAGTCCATAATCCATACCCATGGAGCATGATCCATAACTCATGACCCATTGCATGAAGTCATGTTGGATATTATCCATGATCCATAACCCATTGACTAGATACTTTGTATTTTGTTGGGTATCTATGATCCAAAGTCTATGACCCATGGTCCATAACCCATAACCCATAACCCGGTTTGCAACCCAAAATCCAGACTAAGCTGAACCAGCAGCCGGATCCCTGGAATTGCACTGGCCGGATCCTTTGGGTAAGGGATTCGCCGGAACCGTGGAACAGTAGGAAAGTTTTGCCTATAAATAGTGAGTCATTTCTCTCTTGCTCACTAACCTTTTTAGACATACTTTCTCTTTATGTTCTAACATCTCTAACCACGGATCCAAAGGATCATTCTATGTAGTTTTATCTTTGTGTGATTCTCTAAGTTCCTCTTAAAGGTGAGATCACAACCTCTTGAAGACGTGCAAGCTCAATGTCATGAGTTGCTAAGCTTTGTCATCATCAAGACCACTTAAGTGCATTTTGTTGATAGTTCTTCTCTCCTTCCAATAGTGTGTCGTGTTGAAGGCATTGGTGTAAGGTACCGAAGGTGTACATTTGATATGATGCGTTGATGTACAAGCTGTTTAGTTTGGTTAAAGGATATTGATATCCTTCCTAGTATTGTAAAAAGGAACTTGTCTCCTTTGGGTAGCAGTATTGGGTAGTAGTTCCTCCTTTGTAATAAAACTCGGTATCTAGCCTTGTACGGACAAAGTATATGCGACGTTGTGATAGGTTTAGTTCTACCTCGTGGAAGAACTATGTGTCTAGCCTTTTACCGGATAAAGTGTAGGCGACATTGTGAAGGCTTCTCCACCACATTAAGGAGCTTGTGTTGTGTAGTGCTTAGAAACTCTCGAGTTGGGTACTCGGGGAGTGGAGTAGGGCAAGGAAGGTGTCCTTGTAGCCTAACCACTATAAATACTCGTGTTATGGTTTTGTATTCCTTTACTCTTTATCTCTTGCATTACTTATACATATATATACATATATATATATATATATATATATATATATATATATATATATATATATATATATATATATATATATATATATATATATATATATATATATATATATATATATATATATATATATATATATATATATATATATATATATATATATATATATATATATATATATATATATATATATAGAGAGAGAGAGAGAGAGTTAAGATCAAATAAGAAGATTACTTAAAATAAGAAGGAATAAGAAGAACTATAACCAAAATCCGAGATGCACCGACCTAAATTATATGCATCCCTATAATCTTAGATGCATTATAACGCCATAGTGTGTTTTCTAGATTTTAATCGAGATGCATATACGTATATTAGATGCATTTCATGATTTCTCTTATTTTTGTTCCTCAAAGACGTGCAAAATTATGAAAATCAATTTGCACCACCTATACATCAAATTAACTTTCAAACTCAAGATGTTGCATCTATATGAATAGAAATGTATCAAATGCAAGTCGTTGCATCTCAAATGCGTGGTTTGATCACTTCTCACCACTTCTTATTTTAAGTTACTTCTCACTAGATCCCTACTATATATATATATATATACTATCAAGACAGTATGTGGTAATTGGTATGTAATCATTTGTTATGCACCAATTATATACAAGTTATTGAAAATTTTGGAAAAAGAAGGTGTTTGGTCAACCCAATGTGACCCACGTTCCGGCCCGTCCTTTGGCCGACTTTAAGTAGCATGAAGCAAAAACTAACCGTTTCTTCCGTCAATGTGGATCTAACAATAGGAATCAGCTCCAAAACATGGCCCGCCTTTGCAGCAATATGCATGATGCTAACATGAAGAGAGACCTTCTCTGGGATGGTTGCAGACCACCTTCAAGACGTGAATAATGAAAAATAAAAAAAGTTTGGCCACATTTGACTAGTTCCCTTATGAACTGAACTTTTTTATTTATTATTTTACCAAATTGATCCATATCTAAATTCACAACTGAATATAACGTTAGAAATAATAAAAAAAATATTTAATGTAAAAACATGACGTAAGACTCTACGACCATCACTTCCTTCAGCATCGGTTTTATATAAGGAGCGGATATATAAACCTATAATCAAACCCATAAATAAAAACACATCAATTAATCAATTAAAGAAACCCAAATCATATTCGCATCCACCTTCAACGTTACTCTTTGAAACTACCTGTATAACATCAACGACGCCTAAATTGTACTCATAAGTATCAAAATGTTGATTAAGAACCAGATTAAGGTTACTTTAATACGTACATGAGTGTACAAACATTGAGATTAAAGAGTAGGGACTCAACCTTGTCACTGAAAACACGAAAAAAATACATTATAGCAAGAACACATGAATCAAGTTAACCTTGTCAAGAAGATGAAGAACCAAACGGCAAAACTAAATAATAAAAAGAAGTCAAGACTTTGAAATATAAAATGGGTTCATATATGTGGAGATATATTTAACTCCACCAAAATAGATCATTCAAAATACCTATGACAAACTGAGTTAAGAACACTCCAAAAAATAGGATCGAACCTAAGATGCACGACTCATTAATGAAAAGTAAGTTGTCATGAAAATCTTGCGATGAACCAAACTCCTCACAAACTGTATCCATAAGAATAAAAATACGTTAATCAATATATCGTCTAAACAAACAATACAATTTGCATGATTTAATATAATCTATATAAACTGTATCATTATGTGAAAAAGGTGAATTAATTGATATTAGGGTTCTGAGAAAAAAGGTGAATGATATTAGGTTTCAATGATCACCGAATAAAAATTGTGTATAAATTTAAAACATTGTAAAGATAATTAAGGAATATATTAATTGCACACGAATAGATATTACATGTAGGTTTATAGATTTGAAATTGCAACATAAATTCAAAAAAATGTGTTGGTCTAGTGGTTATCATGCTTGTTAATGTTTCCAACACCCAAGGTTCAATCCTTGCAAGTGGCAAAATTTATGCATTTTTGAACAAATTATTAAATCCGAAAATTTTAAATGGAAAAAGATTGCTTAGGTGGCATAAGTTGCTTAGGTGGAAATATGACGTGGCATTATGGGATGCCAAGTGGCATTATATGTGGCATGCCTCCTCTTATATATAATGTATAGATATATATATATATATATATATATATATATATATATATATATATATATATATATATATATATATATATATATATATATATGTCGACTATCAAGATCCAACACACGATCTAAATGGATTGACATAAGTCGATCTAAATACTTTAAAACGAAGTTTTAATCGGCAAAACAATTCAACCCCCTTCTAACTTTCCACAATTGGTATCGGGCTTCGTTGCCAAGTTTCTTAGAGTATATTGTACTTTAAAAACTTGATACGATCTGCGCATGTTTGAAAACTACAAAAAAGGAAATTCCATAAAACAAAAATTAATGTTTTAATTTTTTTTCGTTTTAACAAATGTTTGGTATTGATAAATCGCATTAACATTTTCTTTTGAGAAATCTTCATGCTAGGATTCTTCCGATGACTTCGTTCTATCCAAAGAAAAATGAAGTCGACACCCAAAGAAGAATCTAAAGTGATCACAACTTGCCTTTCAAAAATACGATTAAGCATTTTAAAAGCTCATGAAGTATTTTACGTTTATGATTTCTAAAAATCATAAAAAGGATATATAGCAAAGGTATGTTCTCTTAACTACAATTAGTTGATCTAAAAACATGCTAATTTCTTGTGGATAAAATAATGGTATATGTCTCTCTCTTATGATAAGTATTCTTATAAAGACCTTGCATATATTTAATACTATGTCTATAGATACGTAGATCTGGTGTCTGACATCAAAGTCACAATTTTTTAAAAAGTTTCTCTTCACTACTTTCTATCTCAACACATCATCGGGAATAGTATTCCTCCTTGATTTCCCTAGACGTTATAAGCTAGTCAATTTACGCCTTTATCTTGAAAAGAAATATTGCTAACTAAAAGTCTTGATCCATCATTCCTCGCATAGATATACTTTTGTTGCATTAGTAATCTACATCAATTCTTTATATATTACGTTAAAATAGAATTTTACATGATTCTTGCTCTTTTCTCAATTCATGGTTTACTCATAAAAGTGCTTCGTCAAATGTGTTTCGTAAACACGAAGACTCATCAAACCTTGTATCACATCTATAAAAGATGAACTCCAAGGAATAGAGCAAACCCTTGACAAAAACTGAAATAAAAAACTATCGCGTCAAATTATCAAACCTACTAAATCTGTTAACTTACTGAATAGTCGGATCCCTCGACTATAACGTGCCAGATCCCTTTTTCAAAGGATCCGTCAGAACCGGCACATCAGCAAAACAGAATATGTATTTGATAAATCATTGTACATTCTCATCTTGCACTTTACTCTCTAATACACGACCCTAAACTCAATACTACTATTCCTGGAGCTTTCTCTTCATCAATTCAAGCTATCCAATCACTTATGTAAGTTCTATCTTTATTACATTGTGATTTCCATTGTCAAGTTCTTCGTAATAAAATTTTAAAATCTTTAGAGTTTTGATTCAAGTGGGTTTGTCACAATTTGCTATCACATTGTTTTAATTAGCTATCTAAGATAACTAATCAAAGAACAAACATTGTTAATACAAATTAAAACTCATAATGAAATAAAACAGAAGGATGTTTTGAGCAAAATTGTGATAAACCTCAAAAAGAACTCTTCCCAAAATTAACACCACATTTATGGTCTTATTGTTTAGGATCAAACATGCCTAGCTCAACTCAACAAGATTATGAAAACATCGCCCACTACATACCAATGCATCATCGTAAGGATGGTCTTACGCCCAAGGACTGAAAAACATTCAAAATGCTTCAAAAACGTTTCTTCCATTAAGGATGTGTTATTGATCAATCTTTCATTAATGATACTGATATCCCGGAAGTCTTCTCTATGATCAACTTGGATTGCCTACTCCATATCAATGAACAAATTTGTCCCGTGTTTGTCCTTAAGTTCTACAAGAGTGTCCGCATCATTAGAAATGATGATGGAACCATCTCTATCGCTTTTGTCATCAACAACAAAACTTCACTCTAACTCTTATTGAGCTTGCACGAATCCATCGCATCCCATGCCAAGGTGTGTGTATGTACTCAAATGATTGGTCACTTGCCAAACTCAATGATGTGGTTGATGATCACCATGTCTACCTCACTCCTCTTCATGAACCCGCCACGGTAAGGGATGTCTTCTTCATTCAAAGAACCTCACAAACCCGTGTCACTCAAAATTCCAAAGTCATCCACCGAGACCCATTCCAAATGAAACTCTTTGAGATGTTCCCACTTTACAAAAAATGGGAACAAATCCTTAGAGAAAATGTTCTTTGATTGGTCGGAAATAAGGATCATTCAAATGCTTGTCTTGTCTGCATGATCTATTATCTCATCAATGAAACTCCCTTCAACCTAGCCTATTACATGGTCAAGAGAATGGCAAAGTATCTTTAGAATGGAGAAAATGATGCTTCCATATTCTATGCTTCTCACCCGTCTAGCAAACTTTGTGAATGCTTTGGAACCTTCTCCTTTGACGCATGATCACTTCTTTTGTAATCGGGTCATGGTACCTCTCACCGAGGGACGAACAACAAGGTTCATGGTTGATGGAAAAAGGCCTCATCCTCCTACCGACTCATCCAAGAAAACTGAAGGAGAAGCTAGCAATCCCATCTACAACTATCATCTTGACCCCGTCTCATACATTGATCAACTGCCCGACATTCAAAGTCCTTCACAAGAATTTTAATAAACCAATGGAATGTTCAAGTGCGTTGCTCACTTCCTCATGGGTAAGAAGAAGAAGTGAAGATGAGATGGATATTTGGAGGTGATTTGTATGATCCTAATCTAAAATTTGTCATGTATCTCTCAACAATGTTGTTGTCATTTGGTAGAACTAAAACTTGTGTCGTAGCTTGATGAAAACAAGAAATAACTAAATACGAATTTTACCACTTTTGATCTTATATCAAAAGTTGGTCGTCATCCTATTTATATGCCCTTATGTTGCTTCTACATACTATACTTACTATGCTTTACTTATATACATGTATCCTTGATGTAGAAATCATTAGTTTCAAAATTCGATACATAGATCAAAATGTTGCAATCATTCTATTAAGGAGATATGTCTCAGATGCCGGATCCCTTGGCTATAACTAGTTGGATCCCTCATAGGAAGGATCTGTGGGATCCGGGTGGACAGAAGTTCATTTTTAGCTTCCTTGCATCAATCCAAACTTCCAGGCCTTATTGGACTAGCTAAACATGCTATATTAGGATCACTTAAACCTTCTTTAGGTTCAGTTGATTCCACATTCACTCATGGATGACTTAGGATCACATTCAAGGTGTTTTTGATTATCATTACTTCAAAACTCACCATCTTTCCGCTCCAATGTTTATACATTGTTTCTCTCATCTCAAAACACCTAGTTTAATATTTCTCTTAATTTTAACTAATTGATTTTAGTCATCTTTACCTTAAATTGCTCTAAAATCTAGTTTTTCATTTCTTGTGATTTTTAAAGAATTTTCTAAAATTTTCTTTTATCTCCATCTGGTTTCTATAACCATTTGCCATCCTCAAAACTCTTAGTGTCATCCTTGATCACTCATTGGTGTTCATAAAAACTCCATTTCCTTCCATAAAAGTCATCATTGGCTATCCTCACTCATTATACTTAGTCATTCAAGTCTTATACCATTTAAAACACCTTAGTAGACCTAATCACTCATGATATATAGGTGTTAGACCTTGCTAGAACCTAATCACCCTTTTTCTTGGCTTCTAAGAGCCGGATCCCTAGATTAAAGCTAGCCGGATCCCTCAAGGGAGGGATCCGTGAGAACCGGCTGCACAGAATGCTTAATATCACTTGATATAATTATTTGAAACCCTCTTTGTTAATCTAGACACTCCACATTGTCTTAAATGGACTCCCTGGGATAGAATAACACGGTAGTTGACTCTTGTGCATGCAAATCATTGCAATTTGAAGAACCTTAGTGGTTTAGGCTTTAATTCACTTTTCTAATTTATTCCTTTATAAACCACTTATGTTTATGTCTCTAAATCACCATTCAAAAACTTATTCTCAGTAGCTAAACTTCCCTTTCCAAATTTCACTTTGTAACATTTCACCATTAGAAAAGCACCTAGTGCAAACTCATCAACGAATGGACTTTCCAAGAAAGTTGCTCGTGTTGTTCATGAAATTTCCTCAACTGAGTCATCACCCATCAAAGCTCCAAACACTAAAGCTCCTTCCCAACCAACTCTACCAATCAAACCAACTCCCAAAAGACTTGTTCCCACCAAACAACCTTTGCCAAATACTACCATACCTCCAAAACCAAACACTCTTATCTCCACTAAAACAACCAAACTCTCACCTCTAGAGCCTAGAGCTCTCTCCTTCACCACCTCTTTTATCTCCAAACATTTACTCTCTAGAAGACTTGCCCCTAGGCCTTCTCATCCACCACCATTGCCCACATTCTCATTAATTGAGAAAATGGTACCACAACAACCTTCTCACCAAAACCTTGGTGTTGGACTTCACTAGCACCCGTGTCCTACTTTCCTTCACCCTCAAATGGTCCATTTTAGATTTTGAGGAATATCCAAACTCAACAACCGGACCATATGGAAGTGGATACTTCTTTACCTCCACCAACACATATATCACCACCTTCATCCTTGATAGATACACGACCTACTTCATCAACCTTACCTCCATAAAATCCTCCATCCTTTGTGGAACCTCCACCCTCCTCATAAAACTTACCTCCTAAAACCTCTCCATTCTTACCACCACCATTTCCTAGTCATGACAATGATTGCTTTCATTGTCAACATGTCCAAGGGTTAGTCCATGAAGTACGTGATGAATTACGTTTCATGTTCTATCACCTTCTTGAACATTTTGATGAAGTCAACAAATCTAATCATCCCTAAACCTAGGAGTACAAGCACAAGTGGTGTTTCCTCTAGTCTTAGGCGCAACTTAGATTATTTGGACTTTAACTTTAATACATGTTTGTATCATTTTCTTAGTTTTAGAGATATGTGTATCATTTCTCTTGTTTTATTAAATGAAACTACATGTTTGTATGATAATATAGTTATGTGAACATATTTGGTGCAACAATACATAACTTACTTGGACGTTTTATGTCACTATTTATATCTACATTGCTGCTACTAAGTTGCAGGTACACGGTTCCCTTCATTTTGCCTGTACGGATCCCTCAAATGAAGGATCCGGCAGAACCGGTGGACATAACACAATTTTTGAGCTAACTTAAAGCTCATTGCAGGAAACAATGCACCGTATACTTGTTTTCTAACCTTTTTTTTTGTAGATTTTCAAAATACACATGAAGACTTTGACACCCTCAATAAGGGGGAGCTTTTCATCAAAGTAAAACATTGCAAAACACTTGCAATACATTTACTTAGTCTTCCAAACTACTTGACGCCCTCATCAAAATGGAGCATTCGTCAAGGGGGAGCATTTTGTCAAAGCAAAATGTTGCAAAATACTTGCAATACACTCGTTTAGTCTTTCTAATTACTTGACGCCCTCACCAAAAGGAAGCATCAGTCAAGGGGGAGCTAAAACGAGAACCTCTTTCTTACCTTACTACTTTCTCTCTCTCCATTTCTTTCTCTAACTCTTTCTCATTTTTACTTTCCATAAGTTTTTATCAAAACTCTTTCTACTATGCGTTAGTTTCTTTTCGACGCTCTTTTTATTTCGACAAAAAGGGGGAGAAGAGAGTAAAAACTCCAATTCAAAATTTTACGAATTTTGTTTTTTACTTAAAAAATCTTATGTTTTGTCATCAACAAAAAGAGGGAGATTGTTAATATAAATAAACCATAAAAGTGTTTATTTATATTTTACGATCTTCTAATGTTTTGTCGATAACAAACGTAAAATCATTTTAACGAAAAAATAAAATACGTAAAAGCTTTGAGCCAATAATTTACTAAAACACTTTTACTAAACATATAAAAACCATCAAAACATGTTTAGTTAAATAAGTTTTATAAAACCAAAACCATTTTTATAAAACACTTACAAGTAATATTGTTTACTTACATTTTATAAAAATGTATATGTACTTTGTATAACTTGTAATGGGTAAAAACTAAAGTCCACAACCCATGACGCAAGACCCATGATCCATTGACTCGGTACAATGATTCTTATTGGTTAAGAACCAAAGTCTATAACCCATGCCCATGAAGCATGATCCATAACCCATGACCCATTGCATGACATCATCAATGAAGTCATGTTGGATATTATCCATGATCCATGACCCAAAGTCCATGACCCATGACCCAAGATCAATAACCCATTGACTAGATACATTGTATCTTGTTAGGTATCCATGATCCAAAGTCCATGACCCATGGTCCATAACCCATAACCCGGTTTGCAACCCAAAATCCGGACTAAGCTGACTCAGCAGCCGAATCCCTGGAATTGCACTAGCTGGATCCCTTGGGTAAGGGATCCGCTGGAACCGTGGAACAGTAGGCAAGTTTTGCTTATAAATAGTGAGCCATTTCTCTTTTGCTCACTAACCCTTTTAGACATACATTCTCTCTATGTTCTAACCTCTCTAACCATAGATCCAAAGGATCATTCTATGTAGTTTTATCTTTGTGTGATTCTTTAGGTTCCTCTTAAAGGAGAGATCACAACCTCTTGAAGACGTGCAAGCTCAAGGCCATGAGTTGCTAAGCTTAGTCATCATCAAGACCACTGAAGTGCATCTTGTTGATAGTTCTTCTCTCCCTCCAATAGTGTGTCGTGTTGAAGGCATTGGTGTAAGGTGTCGAAGGTACACATTTGATATGGTGTGTCGATGTACAAGTTGTCTAGTTTGGGTTAAAGGATATTGATATCCTTTCTAGTATTGTAAAAAGGAACTTGTCTCCTTTGGGTAGTTGTGTTCGGTAGTAGTTCCTCCTTTGTTATGGAACTCGGTATCTAGCCTTGTACCGAATAAAGTGTAGGCGACGTTGTGATAGGTTTGGTTCTACCTCGTGGAAGAACTTGGTGTCTAGCCTTGTACCAGATAAAGTTTAGACGAGGTTTTGAAGTCTTCTCCCCTACATTAAAGAGCTTGTGTTGTGTAGTTCTTATAAACTCTCGAGTTGGGTACTCGGGGAGTGGAGTAGGGCAAGGTAGGTCTCCTTGTAGCCGAACCACTATATATACGCGTGTTGTGGTTTTGTGTTCCTTTACTCTTTATCTCTTGCATTACTTATATATATGACATCTATCAATATCCAACACATGGTCTAAATGGATTGACATAAGTCGATCTAAATACTTTAAAACAAAGTTTTAATCAGAAAAACTATTCAACCCCCAATTATAGCTTTCCACACTTCATATTTATCTGACAACATCATCAAAGAACCAATGATCGCCTTTAATCTTCCGATCCGCAAATTCATAGTATGGCCCTCTTGATCCAGACTGCAAAAAGATATCAAATTTCTCTTTAACTCGGGAATGTAATGCACATTCTCAAAGAAAAAACTTGAACAATCTTTCGTTTGTACTCTCACCTTCCATGTCCCCCTGACAGCACGTGCTCTATTATCAACAAACAAAACCATACCATCATTAAACTCCTTAAAATCAAAAAAGAAGTCCCTCCTAGGCGTCATGTGATAGGATCCACTAGATTCCATGATCCACTATAAAAACATTTCTTCACTCATCGCTGTCGACAAGTCACCAGAGTCCATGATCCACTATAAGAACACTTCTTCTTATTCCTTTTAGACAATCTTTCTTCAGGTGATCCTAAGAATAACATATGTAACACTTCAGTTTATAAGTTCTTTTACCTTTCAACTTTGATCGCGAACTACCACGCCCTTGATTACCCCAATGATCCGACCTCCCCCTTGCATGTTTTGCGTATTTCCTCTTCTTTAACTCCCGTGACTTGAGGGTAGACAAGACATCGTCTAAAATGAGAGACTCCCTTCCATAAAGCAATGTCTCTACAAATTTCTTATCCAAGGGTGGTAATGATGTAAGTAACATGAGTACCTGATCTTCATCCTTAATATCAACTTCCATGTTCGCCAAGTCATCGATCAACTTATTAAACTCATCTATATTTTCAGATAATTTCTTACCTGAATGCTTGTAGAAAGTGAACAACTACTTTTTCAAATACAATTTATTGGCAAAGTTTCCAACTTTAACAAAACTCCCACATCATAATCTTATTTGTTGGCTCCTCAACACCTTGTTATCCAAGCACAAGAGTAAGGCATTGTGTACTTTCTTGTAGATATCCGTCTTCAACATTGCAGTCTTTTTAGCGTCCGTCATGGTTTTCGGGAATGGATCTAACGCAACCTCCTATCCATGTTGAATTAATAGACATCGCATCTTCACATGCCAAAACCGAAGTCAATAGACCCATTGAATTTTTCGATGTCAAACTTCGCTATCGACCCATTAAATAATCTTTTTTTGAAAATAAAATTAATTAGAAGAACCCTAAACCCTCGATTTCGAGCAAGCAAACCCAACCGTAAACTTAAACCCCAAGCAAACCACGATCGAAACTTGAACCAAAAACATCCACAAAAAAGAAACCGTTTAATATAACTTCAAAGTTAAAAGACTCTTGTCACCTTTTTGTGGTTATCTTCACGTGTATTTTTTTGAAAAAGCACAAAAAATAAAACCCGCCTGAAAACTTCGTCTTCTTCATGAACTTTCAGGTCGAAAACTAAAAACTGTTTTTAACTTTAACTAACATATACTCCCATTTGCTGGAATTACGTCATCAACAACTCCGAAACGTCAAAAACGGAATCGAAAATGCTTGATGGTAATCGCACAAGAAGAACATCCTAAGTTAATCGACTTGTAGAAGAACCTCAAACAAACATAAACCACAAAGAATCAAATGATTAACTTGTATTATTAACTCTCAGTTACGAAGGAAAGAATAGAAGACACGACAATGAGACCTCACCCCACTCCTCCTTTTATATAGAAGAGGGGGTGAATATACATGTCAAACCAACTTGGGATTCTTCTATATACTCGGCTTGAACTTCCTAACTGACCTACACAATGCCTAAACTCAAAGATATGACTTACTTGTCTGGGAAGGCAATTAAGACGACATAAGGAAATCTATACATACTTGGCTAGCATCTAATCGACTATCATAATAACCTAACTAGTATTATCACTAATCTTTAACAATTAAATATTTTCAACCTCATATGTATCATGTTCATGAACTTCTTAATTGTATTAGACAGTTTAACAACTGAATTCTAAGACTCAAGAAATCAATCAAAAACGTTAAAAATATGTTCTGATGTTATGTTATACAAATGAGACTAGAATTATGGTTATAACTAACAACCGAAAATTGTTTAATTATCAAATGTTATGATAGTTAGTAAAAAAGGATGGATTTGGCAGGTAAAATTGTTAATAACAGTTAGTGTGAAATCGCTTATGGGATGCGCTATGACAAAGAGTGAGGTGAATGGGCATCGCTCCTGATTGGTGAAGCAGAATAAGCCATTTATCAAGTACTAATTCTGAAATAAGCCGTTTGATTTGGTACTTCAAAAATGTATTGGTCGTGTATACCTTACTGAATTGTGCTTGCAATGTGATTATGGGACTTTTGTTTCTATGCTAACTACAATATATGTTTGTTTACAAATGTCAAGTATAGTTTCTACCCATACGTATTTCAAGGTTAGTCAGAACTCTTATTGTTATATAGCCTGACATAGCAAAATCATCAAAACTACTTCGTAAATTTTAATTCTAAATAAAAACATTTTATAGATGTTTACTTTTTATCAAATAGTAAACTTCAAACAAAATGGCAAAACAGTCCTTTGGGTTTAGTTGCGTTGCAATAAACAGTCCCATAAGAGTGCAAAAAAGACCTTTTCATTACTAGCGATTACACAAATAGCCCCTGAGTTAAATCTAAAGACTATTTGTTTAACGAAAAGTTACATAAATAGTCCTCGTAAGACATTATATAAGATAGATGGATTGAGTGCAAAGCTTGAAAAATGGAATTTTCATGCACTCCTTCCTTTTGATTGAAATTATCTTATTTACTTAAGTCACAATTGCTCAATGCATAATGTATGATGTTAATAAAACATTTTTTAGATAAATATGAAATTTCCAATTTTCAAAAAGGCATATAGAGTAGTGTCACTTTATTTTGCATACTCAAAAATCCATATATACCACGGGACAAATCTGAATCACACAAATCATTAGAACAAATGAACAAGATTTAAGGAAAAAAACATAGAGGGACCTAAAGTGTAAATTTAGACCCAGTGTTGTAAATATAAACAGCGGTCCTCGTGATCGACCACCGCCAAGCTTATATCGGTCTTAGCGGCGATATATCGATGATATAACGGAGACACTAAATTATAAATAAATTAATTTTTTTATAGGTATTTATATATTTTATATACATATTTATAAATATTTATTAGTTTTATTGTTATATTTAATATTTTAATTATATATTTTATATAAATATTACAAATTTTACATTGTATATGCATTTAGTTATGTATTTCCCACTCTTAACCGATATTTGACCGATATTCCGATATTTGACCGATATTTGACCGATATTTGACCGATATTTAACCGATATTTAACCGATATTTGACCGATATTGACCGATATTGACCAACCAATAAATTTGACCGATAAGTGTAATATCGTATCGGTGGACCGCCGATAAGCGATATATCACTTATATATCGGCCGCCAAGACCGATATTTACAACACTGTTTAGTCCACTCCCATTTTTTTAATTAAAACACACTTTAATCTCTCATTTTTAAATATTACATATCTCAAAAACCATAAACCATTAACCTAAAAGTATTATGCCATCATGACGACATTTAATTATCTTTCAATAGAGGGGCACTTTTTCATACTTTTGACAAACTTTTTTTTGTTTCTTTTCTTTACTCGGTGCAGTATCACTTGTGATATAACACTAATCTGTAAGTTATAACACTCAACATGCTTTTGTAAAACAAGTATAAATATTTTTGTAGAACTCCAAATGACTCATCGTAAGTTAGTGCACTAATTTTGTAAGTTAATGTACTTTCATGAAAGGTGTTCAACGAAACACCTAAGAGAGGGGTGCACAAGTTGAGAAAACAATCACATGTTCCCATGTCATGTGATTGTGTTTGTAAGAGACCCTATATTAGTTCTAAGTAATAATACCATTATTGAAGTACCTGGAAGACAAAGTCGAGAATTATAAATGAATATTCGTGATAACTACAGTGCATTAATAGAGGTAAAAAAAGAGGTTGGGGTAGAAAATTGATCATCGTTTAGTACGTGATATCATTTGTGATATAACACGTGATATCACTTGTGATATAACACGTGATATCACTTGTGATATAACATGTTCCTCCATTACCACCACTGATTCAACAAAACGAAAAAGCCTACACATCTGAGATATTACCTGTGATATCAAAGGTTCCTCCAAAAAGATAAACAACATAAGAATGAGATACACTACAAGGATACTTCTTCATGAAATGAATGACCAGAATAAGTTGATAATAGAGTATACAAATAGGTTTGCAGCAAGAAAACCATATGAGAACACTTATCACTTGTGATATTTCAAAAACATAGTTAATGTTTGTTTAGTTTTTGTGATATCCTTTTTAATATGTGTTTCATCACTGATAATGATTTAAAAGGCACACTTTTGAGGGGTCATTTAAGCCCTTAATTGATCACTTGTGTATCCGTTACGTTATTACTTAATTTCGTTCCTTTTCACTTTTTAGGTCTCTTGAAGGCAAATTGTTGGAATGACACTTATTCGAACGAAAAGGCGTGATTATATGAAAAAAATAGCCAAAGTCAAAGATCGAGACACTCAAGCTGCTGAAACAGAAGGGGACGGCGTCACAGCTTAATAGCGACGCCGTCGCAACACACCTTGAGAAAACTCAGAGAGCAAATTGCTATTTTACAAGTGGCGGCATCGGGTTTAAAAGAGTAGGCGTCACAACTCGAGACGACCTAGATTTGGATCCCGACGGCGTCGAGGTTGAAGCCGACGTCACAAGCATAAGGTGACGCCATCACGAGTTGACGTGGCCAAGACGAAAACCTAATGGCGGCGACGACGGCGTCACAATTAAAGTGGCCGTCGATATTGTAACTCTATATATAGAATTCGGATTTTCGATATTTTAGGGAGGTAGTTTTGTGGAGTAAAACCTAAACCGAACATAGGTCAGATTAGGCGTTATCTTAGGGTTCCATACCCTATTTTACAACAAGATAAGTGATTTACTTCATTAATTCAATTATGTCTTCATTGTTTGTGATTTACTTGATATCTTAGGGAGTAATAGCATCTAAGTAAACACATTTTTAATCATCATAAGAGCAGACAACAATAGACATAGACTACACTCACCTTAGTTTAGATAATTAGATAATTAGATTAGTAGAGTAATCGGTAAAATACCACCCCCCAAATCCAATACCCCAAGATTCGTACCTTTCCATTTTCTAAAAAAACATAAAAAAGATAAAAAAAAAATAGTCTTCCTCAACCCCAACCTTAGCGTAGTAATTTATCACTAGCATTCCTATTCCCCTAGAGAACGATATCAATTCCTGAGGCTTACCTTAATACTACACTACAACGATTAGGTTCACTTCCTAGGGTGTTGAAAAACTTGCTCGACGAAAAGGAAGTTCCTTTGACCCCGAGCAGCGGTGTGCGCGTATCAAGTTTTGGCGCCGTTTGGGAATAGAATAGCTAGTTAGATTTCCACCACGTTTAGGTTTCCTTGCTTGATTCCTATCAAGTATGCATTTTTTTCCATTTTTAGCTTCCTCGTAGTCTATCCCCCTTCTTCGTGACCTTTGTTAGTATCCCCATCACTTTTCATCATGGAAGGTGATAATCAACCACCACTCATTAACCCACCACCAAATGACCCGCCAAGAGGCCGTAATCTTGGTGAATACTCAAGACCAAGCCACTTAGGCTATAGAAACACCATTGAGCTTCCCGACCTAGCCCAAACTACGGCCCTTCGATCCGACACCATCCGGTTGGTGCAAAACGGATGTGCATTCCATGGACTTTGTTCCGAAGATCCTAATCAGCATCTTAAGGATTTCCTTAAAATCTTCGATTCCATCGACCTCGATGCTACTACTCGGGAGACCACGCGCTTGATTCTCTTCCAATTCTCTCTACGGGACCAAGCTAGTAATTGGCTTGAGCGACTTCCCGCCAGCTCCTTCTCAAGTTGGGATGATCTCACCTCTCATTTCCTTGCTCAATTTTTCCCACCGGGGAGAACTACTAAGCTTAGGAATGAAATCTTGATGTTGCAACAACGTCAAGGTGAATCTCTCTACGAAGCATGGACTCGATTCAAGGACTTACTCCATAGATTCCCTCATCACGGCATTGATCTTTGGCTTCAAGTCCAACTCTTTATGATCATGTCAACTTTCCAACTAAGCAATCCATTGACCAAGCGGCCGGTGGTAAACTTAGTGATCTCACCGTGGAAGAATCGTGGGGTATAATAGAGGACCTTGCTCTCTATGACAACGAAAGTTGGAATGACCCCTGTGAGTTGCCCAAAACCGTAAAGGCAATCTCCTTGCCTCCCATTGACTCATAATCTTTCGACCGTAGGATGCTCGAGCTTGAAGATCAAGTTAAATTCCTAATGAGCTCCTACAAAAATCCTAAGTCTTCACATCAAGTGAACAAAATCAATCTACCTTGTGAGTTGTGTAGTGCTCCCCACGACACTCGTGATTGCACAAGACTCCCTGAACAAGCTTTTGCGGACTATTCCTTCAAGCCCGAACAAAACAACTTAGGAAACTCTTATAACCCCTCATGGAGGAATCACCCTAACCTTAAGTGGAACCAAAATTCAAACCCACCCCAAAGCTCATCTAGTCCACCTAATAGGTTCAACCCTCCAAACACCGGGAACCCCACTAGTCTTGAGGTAATTGCATCTAGATTCATGTCATTTCAAGAAACTCGATTGACTAAGCTTGAAGCCGATTTCAAGCAACGACAAGGCGGGATGACAAACAAGCTTGACGCCCTCTTAAAAACCGTCAATGATCGGGAAATTAGAGCACTCCCAAGTGATACTATAAAGAACCCAAAAGTGAATTCGATTTCATCGACTTCATGTTCTTGTTCACCATGGGAGAGTGCACATCCATGCCCCTCACACCCAATGGTCCACTCGGTAAATGCTATCAACAAGGGTTCCAAGCGATCCCAAATGAGGTACCAAGGCCCCGCACCATTGGTACAACCCACTCTTGAGAAACCCGTCAGCCAAGAACCCAAACCTAATCTAGGGGAAGAGTACAAGGAACTCCACCAAGAAAAACCTGTTCTTGAAGTCTTAGCTCATGCACCTTATTATAATGCTTTAAAAGAAAAATATGAGCGAGAACTAAAACTTGGAAAACATGGGTCCGCGTTTGTGAAAAATAATTTACCTAAGAAGTTAGACGATCCTGGGCTATTCACTCTTCCATGTAGGCTTGGAATCTCCAAACCTCTCGATGCTCTAGCCGACTTAGGATCATGCATCAATCTTGTTCTGTTGTCCCTCCATAGAAGCCTTAACTTAGGTAAGATAGAACCAACGGAAACCATCTTAGGTCTAGTGGACGGTAGTATTGCATATCCGGTAGAGATAATAAAAGACATGGTAGTACACGTAGGAGAATTAACTCTTTTGGCGGATTTCCATGTGCTAGACATGAATAAGGACCCGACATGCCCATTGCTTGTAGGAAGGGGATTCTTAGCTACCGCTAGTGCCATCATTGATTGTAAGATGTCTAAGATAGTGGTAGGAGAAGGGAGTGCTAGGTCAATTTACGATGTCAAAAAGCATATTTACTACAAGGAAGAGGAAATCCCCCATGAGATTAGGTTGGATAGAACACCATCTAGATATGGACCTTGGATTAATAAAGACTTCATAGGTCCGCAATGACCTTTCTATCTAGATGAAGCCTTTGCTACTAAAGCAACTTTTCATGAAAAAGAATTGGCTAGGGACATGGAAGTGAACCCGTTCAAGGACGCCTTAGTGTTTAGGAAGATGACCGAGTTCCTAGGAAGCTTGCCCGTCAACCTTGTCATGAATAAGTGTAAAGGTGAGAGCGATAAGCCTAAGCATAAGTGGGATTGGGATAGACCGCCTAGTGATGGTAATAGAGAGTGGCACATTAGGATAACGATCTATGACCCCGATGGAGAGAAGTTTGAAAAGGCATACCGGACTAAGTGTACCACTAGGAACTTAAACGATAAGTTTGATCCTTATGACATTCTTGAGGATAAGCTTACTTATATAGGTATGTAGGGGCACGACTCCGAGTCTAGCTACAAGACTCATAAATAAAGAAAAGCGCTTTGTGGGAGGCAACCCATGCTTAATTTTTTGTTTGTCTGTGTGTCGTATATCTTTTATTGATTTTTTATTCTCATGTTTGAATTTGTAAAAATGCTTTATTTTGTCTTTAACCTCGACTTAATTACATATAAAGGTATTTTACAAAAGGGATAAGTGTAGGAGGATTACACACGTTTTCAAAAGAACGTGAACATGAGAATTACGATTATTAAAAGATATACATATGTGTTTGTTCGAGTCAAATGCTTGTATCGAGTCATAATAGATGTTTTGCATGAAATTTTTCCAGATTCTAAAGATATAAATTTTCTAGAATTTTTCTAGAAAATCGCAGACAGTTCTGTCAGGGATAACTGACGACGTCGGTCGCAACTGACGGGCGCCGGGAGGAGTGGAAACAACTTACTATTTTTCTCGTTTTCTATGCTACTTATAAACTTTTGGAATTTTTCAGGTCTTAATTTTCCATAAAATCTGTAAACATCCACTCCACAAGCATTATATCCTAGTTTAGTAGAGTCATGTATATATTGTTACCGCTGATTTTACGTGAAGGTTTCGTTTGTTTTCTTCAAGTGTGCATGTTTTATTTATCAAGAAGAAGATACATAAGATTTGGATGGAGCTTTTCACGCATACATTCTTCTTGAAGAAAGATTTAACCACTACTTCACACGGATCCTACCGAGCTAATCAGGGGAGTACTAATTTCTTTTATTTTTAATTACCTTCCATTATAAAAACTTTGATACTTCGGGAACATTGGGGACAATGTGCGGTTTAAGTGTATGGAGGAAAATAAGCGGGAACTTTGAAACTATGCTTATCCTTGACTATTTGCTTTGTCCAATTTCATTTGTGTAATAAACCATGAGAAATATCGGTTAGGGTAATTTTGGCACCAAATTTAAAATTTTTCATGACATGTAGGAGTGGGCCATTAGTCTTAATAAAGCGTCTCATGGATCAGAAGTTATATGACTAGCACAAAACCCTTTACCACTTAAATTCCACCCAAACTGTAAGGATCGCCCTTAGATTTGTAAGAATTAAAGCATTCCACTTTAATGCTTCGAGTGTGTACCGGTAGTATAATAGATTCTAGAACTTGTTTTGTGATGCATTCCGAGATCGCTAGTGAGACTACACTTGTGTTGTTAGGAATAACTAAATGATATGAGGCATTAGGATAACCCTTGTTTGATACCCGTAATACAATTACTTCTTCCACATCGGTTGAGTAATTCCTTACACCCTTGCGTTGTACTCATCTTTAGTACACGATACCCTAGTTAACCCTCGAGCCTATCCTTTTCGCGGTTCTCGTGATGTTTGGTTTTCGGAATATCAATGATGAGCATTGTTTACAATCTACCCCAAATGTACACCCAAATCGCCTTAGTCTACCTTGTAAGCACTCACTTTTAGTGCATTATTGTTATCATACTAAACCCTTAGTTCAATTATCTAGTTGCTTGCATAAGTTGCTAAGTCGAGTCATATCCTTTGTACAGTTTTGGGACGATTGGGACTCATGGGAAAAGTTAAATTTTATGAAGTGACGGAAGGGCGTTAAATTCAAATTCCTTTATTTACATAATAATGTACTCCAAGTGTTTTGATCTTTTCAATTCGGGTCAAATAAGTGTTAGAGTAATAAAAACTCAAGTGTAGGGATGTGCCTATAAATCCTATTATTTTGATGTTATCGTAGAGGATGGTAGAGTAAAGTGTATGGAAAAAAAGCAGGCTACCATCCTACATCTATCTTTAAATTTATGTTTGTTTGTTTCAATTTATCTAGAGTTTAGAGTGTCGAGTCTTGGCTTAGCAGCGCCATTCTTCTTATGCTTGTAACATAAAGATTTTGACTTGCCACCACTAAATCGCCTATCCCACCAAACCCTTTGTTTCCCTACCGTAAGCCTAACGTTACAACCCTTTAAAAGACCTCTTGGATAGTTTTTCCTATGTGCTTACGCCAAAAGCGATGGAGGTTTGATCTAGTCTCAAGCCTATGGTAATCTATGTACTAGGACCGGTTAATGAGTGTTTATCTTCCATTTCCAACTTGATATATTTCATATACACCCGAGATATGAGAGTATCCAAACACCACTTGTGAGGCGCTAGTATGTAATTTCCGTGCTTGTTATGACTTTTTCGGGGCTTATATGTGTTGTGAATTGTTCTAAACTAATGCTTCACGACCTCTAACTTATAAATTAATTGGCCAAAAGCACATTTGCTTGAGGACAAGCAAATACCAAGTGTAGGGATATTTGATAAGGATTTAAAAGGTACACTTTTGAGGGGTCATTTAAGCCCTTAATTGATCACTTTTGTATCCGTTATTACTTAATTTCATTCCTTTTCACTTTTTAGGTCTCTTATAGGCAAATTGCTGGAATGAAACTTATCCGGACAAAAAGGCGCGATTATATGAAGAAAATGGCCAAAGTCAAAGATCGAGACACTCAAGCTGCTGAAACAGAAGGGGACGGCGTCACAGCTTAATAGCGATGCCGTCGCGACACACCTTGAGACGAATCGAGAGCAAATTGCAATTTTACAAGTGGCGGCATCGGGTTTAAAAGAGTAGGCGTCACAACTCAAACGGCCTAGATTTGGATCCGACGGCGCCGAGGTTGAAGGTGACGGCGACAAGCATAAGGTGACGCCGTCACGAGTTGACGTGGCCAAGGCGAAAATCTAATGGCGGCGACCCGACGGTGTCACAATTAAAGAGTGACGTCGTCGCATATTGTAACTCTATATATAGAATTCGGATTTTCAGTATTTTAGGGAGGTAGGTTTGTGGAGTAAAAACCTAAACCGAACATAGGTCATCTTAGGCGATATCTTAGGGTTCCATACCCTATTTTACAACAAGATAAGTGATTTACTTCATTAATTCAATTATGTCTTCAATTGTTTGTGTGTATGCTTGCATGTTTTCCATGTCCGGCTAATTTACTTGTGTGTTTGCTTAGATCTATGAAACCTAGGTATTGAATATTGATTGGTTGTCTCTTATCTTAATTGTGATTGACCTAGTATTGCGATAGGTCATCCGTTGTGTTTTTAATGCTTGAGTAATCTTTGTGAACATTAGTTTATAATCACCTAGAGTTATTGTAGTCTAAACATCCAAAGATAACCTTAGAGTTAGTTTATGAATCCTAGAGATTTCGTAGGCAATAACCTTAAGGTAGTCTCAAAGAGTTAGGTAGAAACGCATACCTTACGACCTTAGAAGACACAACGCATTAAGAATAAGGACATGACAATTCAACCATCAATAGGAGATAACTAGGGAGCATAGCATCTAAGTAAACACATTTTTAATCATCATAAGAGCACACAACAATAGACATAGACTACACTCACCTTAGTTTAGATAATTAGATAATTAGATTAGTAGAGTAATTGGTATAAATACCCCCCAATCCAATACCCCGAGATTCGTACTTTTCCATTTTTAAAAAACTTTAAAAAAAGATAAAAAAATAATCTTCTTCAACCCCAACCTTAGCGTAGTAATTTCGCTAGCATTCCTATTCCCCAGAGAACGATATCAATTCCCGAGGCTTACCCTAATACTATACTACAACGATTAGGTCCATCGCTAGGGTGTTGAAAAACTTGCTCGACGAAAAGGAAGTTCCTTTGACCCCGAGCAGCGTTGTGCAGCGTATCAATCACTTTATTTTCTGACTTCTAATGATACTAATTTATGTTCTCTACATGTAGGTGTTATCAATTGAGATACCCAACTAAGAATGTGAATTATCACAAGAGATTATCAACTTCATATAAAATGTTATTGATTATGGTTTTGGTTCTTTACATATATGTGTTATCAATTAAGATACTCAACTAAGAATGTGAGATATTACATTCTTACCAAATGTGATAAGAATTTAGTTTTTTATAAGTGTATATGAAAGAAATGATAAATATCATTTGTCATATTTTATCGATGGCTTAGTCTACGGCTTCGGCATCGCCTGAACTTAAACACTTTTCTTTGCCTTTACAGTGTAATATCACATATGAGTAATATAACACATGATAAAGCAGTAAAACATAACACTAATTCGGGTATTTTACATATTAGTAATATCACAAGTGATAAAGCAATAAAATGAGCAAAAGTATACATCATTCATGGCTGGCTATATCACTTGACATATTACTCTAAAGTGATTAATTTCAAATTCTATTACTTTATCTCCTGAGATATTACTCTAAAGTGATTAAGATATACCATTTAAATACTTTCAACTTTGATACAATGTTATATCATAAGTGATAAACAAGTGTTGTTGGGAATAATCATTACCACGGATAGTTGTGGTTTACACTGCTTGGAATTACACTAGCAGTGGAAACGTATTACCACTGCTGGTACATTATTACCACTGCTATTCGATAATGATTAAAAGAACGCGTTTAGATAAGTATAGAATAGATTTCGTGTATATTCTATAATGTTAGCTTTATACTTATCTTGTAAAGGATTCCTTGTTGTATAAAAGGAGGTCCTAGGTCATTGTCTTAGGTACTTGTCTAATTACCTACGTATTACTCACAAAGGCTTCAAGGTGTAACCCTAGTGATAAGCAAGATCACTCGTATTATTCATTAATAATATTGGAGCTTAAGTTTTGTGTTTAATCTGTGTTTACTTACAATACATCATATAATCCATCTTCTAAGTATTACTAAGTAAATTCTGCGTGCTTAATAATATCATACAAAATATCATTGACACAAGGTATGTGTCCAGATCCATCAAGTGGTATCAGAGCGAAGGTACTGATATTTTGTTTTAGAAGATCCAAGGAATAAGCTTAACCTACTCACTTAATTCAATGGAGATGGAAAACAACCAATCCAACTCTTCTACACCAAGGCTACCTAAGCTCAAACTTAATGAGTTTGAGATGTGGAGGATCTTGATTGAGCAATACTTTCTCATTTCGGACTATGCTCTTGGGAGATCATTCAAACCGGTGATTCTTTCAAGTCCGTGACTAATCTTGTGAAGGTTGGTGACACATGTTGTGAAAGTTTGTGTGCACGAATCTAGTATTGAAAAAGCTCTAAGGAAGAATGATCTTAAAGCTAGAAGTTTGTTGTCGATGACTCTTCCTAGAGACCGGATCATTGCATTTAGCAAGTTCACAACCGCTAAGGAACTGTTTGAAGATATTTGCTCGGTGTTTGGTGGTAATGATGCTACAAAGAAGACACAAAAGACATTGTTGAAGCAAAGTTATGAAAACCTCTCGCTTCAAGCAATGACTCACTTGATAGCATCTTCACCAAACTCGGAAGATTGTTACACAACCGATCGTGTTTGGCATTGAGGTAGAAAAGGAAGACCTCAATATGAAGCTTCTAAGAAGTTTGCCTTCGAGTTTCAAACCAATGTTACCGTCTCGGGAAAACAAATCGATATAGACATTGAAGAAGGGGAAACTTGGTACAAGCTCTAGTAGCTTGGCATTGTTGTCAACCTCTCTGACGGTGATAATTCAAGATGATAGTGATGATGATGTTGCCACTTATGGTTCTAAAGTTTCCACTAGTAATGTTAGTGTTACCACTGCAGGTTCAAAGAAGAAGGTTGCTAGTATTGGAGATCCTACCTTTTATGCTTTCATCTCCACTCAAGTAAATGGCTATGTCTTAACTCATGAAGACATAGAGCAAATTGATGAAGATGACTTGGAGGAGATGGATATAAAATGGCAGATAGCTCTTCTTAGCATGAGGGCTAGGAAATTCTACAAGAAAACTGGCAAGCCTATTCACATCAATGGTAGTGAAACTACAGGCTTTGATAAGAAGAAAGTGGAGTGCTTTAATTGCCACAAGTTTAGACATTTTGCTAGAGAGTGTAGAAGACCAAAGACCAAGGACAACAGTCTACTTGGTACAAGCAAAGAAGGAACCAACTGTGGAAGAACCAAAGGCAATGTTGGCTATTGATGGTGTGAGCTATGATTGGAGTTTCATGGTCGATGAACAAGAAGAAGAACATTCGGGATGTTGCTCTTGTTGCTATCGAATTTGCTCTCATGGCTTTCTCGACGAGGTACAAAACTTTGAAAGTTGTTCTAAAACATGTAGGGCTGCTAGAGAAGTTGAAAGGCTTAATGATTTATATTCTAATGAAAGACAAGAGTTATATCTTGTGTCAAATCTTAGGAGAGCTATAGCAAGATTAGAGAAACAAATAGATCACTATAGAGAAAATGAGACAAAATATAATGATGATATGATTCTTCTTAGAGAGAGGTAGAACATACAATAGTCGTGAATGAAGCATACCAAAAGAGCTTGAAAAACTTAAAAGATAAATGAGAATGTTAATTTAACTTGTAGACACTGTTATTATCGGTCTAAGTCAATTGATAAAACGGAATGCTCAAATTCATAGTAAAGTTAAGCGGTATGGGTTATAATATAGTGCCTCCACCTAAAGGGTGTTCATTCACCTCAGGGCATAGATTTAGCTCATCTTGGTTTAGAAGAGTTTAAGGATCTTGAACATGAATATGGTCCTTTAAAGGACACAATGATGAAAAGTGAGGAAGAGATTAAGCGGGATAATGATGTTTTGAGAGTGCTAGTGACTCATCCGTTGTTGATGAGAATGTTAAAAGAATGTAGAGGCTTCATCCCAAAAGTTGTTAATCTTGTTACAGAGGAACCTAGGAAACCGCTTAATAAACCTAGATCAACTGTAAGATATGCTGAGATGTATAGAAACAAGCCTACATCTCATAGGGGTAAACAGAGGAGTTGGAATCATGTTAAATCTCAACAACTAGGTAGTGATTTTGTGAGGTACAATAAGGCATGCTATATCTGTGGTAGTTTTGATCATTTACATGCTTATTGTGACTATCATAATGGGAGAAGGGAAGTCCATGGGAATAAAATGGTGGAGTCTAACAGGTTTCAAAAAATGTATACCCTAATTCACATTGCAAAATGGTCCCTAGAGCAGTTCAACAAAGAAATGGTCTCAAAACTTTTGCCACTGCAAAAACTGTTAACAATGCTCACCCTAAGTCACTTGTTAAAAGTGCAAAGTCTAAACCAACTTTTGCAAAATCTGCACAAACAGGAAAAGAACTTTCGAATAATAAGGTTCATTATAACCAACAGTGGGTACCTAAAACAAACCGCTAGTTTCCAACGCTCATTCAAAAGTTACCACCGCAAGGGTTGTAAACAAGAAAAGGGCACATGGGCAATCTTGTGAAGGCCTCAAAGACGTTGGGAATGGAAACCTAAAGGAACTACCTCTACAACCAATCCCAATGGTGTATCAATGACCTTTGATAGATTTAACTATATTGATACACGAGGCGGATCCAAGTCAATCATGGCTTGGGTCCCCAAAAGAAACTAACTCTTTACTCTTATGTGCAGGAACATCCAAGGTCAAAAGATTAGATCAAGGATATACGAGATAGTGGGTGTTTAAGGCACATGACTGCAACAAGTCCTATCTTTCGATTTTGAACATTATGATGGACAAGATGTCGGTTTGGAGGTGGAGTAAATGGAAGGTTCTTTGGAAAAGGAGTAATCAAAGCGGTAACTTGGACTTTGAACACATGTACTATGTAAAAGAGCTTAAGTAAAATCTTTTAGTGTGTCACAAATGTGTGACAAGAAGAACAATGTTCTTTTACCAAAGATATGTGCTTTGTTCTCTAAGGATTTTAAGATGCCCGATAAAAGTCGATACTTCTTAAAATTCCTAGAAAAGGCAATCTATATAGCTTTGATATGAACAACATTGTTGCTAAAGATGATTATGCTTGCTTGCTTGCAAAGGCCACAGTGGATGAATCCATGTTATGGCATAGAAGACTTGGTCATGTTAACTTCAAAACCATTAACAAGATTGTCAAAGATGGTTTGGTAAGATTGTGGAAAACTAGAAGGGGGGGTTGAATAGTTTTACCAATTAAAACTTCCTTTTAAACTATTTATATCGACTTATGTCAATCTATTTGGTTGTGTGTGTTGGATGTTGATAAACAAGCATATTAAGATATGTAATGAAAAGATAAAGAGTAAGAAGCACAAAACCACAACGCGAGTATTTATAGTGGTTCGGCTACAAGGACACCTTCCTTGCCTTACTCGACTCCCCGAGTCACCTACTCGAGAGTTCGTAAACACTACACCAATCTCCTTATGGCAGAGAAGCCTTCACAACGTCGCTTAACCTTTTTCCGGTACAAAGCTAAATACCGAGTTCTTTCACACCAAGGCGAACCACACCTACACAACGTCGCCTACCCTTTATACGGTGCTAGGCTAACCACCGAGTTCTTTCACACCTTAGGTGAACTACACCTTCACAACGTCGCCTACCCTTTATTAGGAACTAGGCTAAGCACCTAGTTCCATTGCAGTGGAGGAACTACTACCACACTACACCAACGACTAATCCCAAAGGAGATCTACTCCTTTACAACATCATCAAGGACATCAATATCCTTGGATCTAATGCTAGTCTATCTAGTACATCAAACACACCATATCGAATGTACATCTAAGGCACCTTTCACTAATGCCTTTCACTAGATCTACAAGACACCTTTCACTAATGTCTTGTGTCTTTACTCAAGCACCTTTCACTAATGCTTCAAGTCTTGACTTCTAAGCACCTTTCACTAATGCTTCTTGTCTTGACTTCTAGCACCTACCACAAGTGCTTATCCTATAGATGATAGATACCCTTCACTAATATCTTCGTCTTGACATTTGAGACATCTTTCACTAATGTCTTCAACACTACACTTCTTTGAGGAAAGAAAGAGATCATCAACAAGAGGACTTTAGTAGCCTCGATGATGAAGAAGCTTGGCAACTCATGGACTTGAGCTTGCTCGATTTCAAAGGTGGTGATCTTGCCTTTAAGAGGAACCTAAAAGATTACACAAAAACAAGACTACAAACATAGATCTCTTGGATCTAAGGTTAGTGAGATTTAACTCAAGGGAGATAGTGTGTTAGAAAGGGTGAGGAATAATGAAGAAATGGCTCACTATTTATAGAGGAAAAATCCTCTGTTTCCCGGATCCCACGGATCCTTCCACTGGGATCCGCTAGCACAAAGCCGAGGGATCCGTGGAACGCTCCGCTTGCCATGGGTATTTTTGGTTATGGGTCATGGGTCATGGGTTATGGGTTGATCCATGGTTTTCTTTCTAGATACAATGTATCTTAAGGATACAATGAGCTTGGTTAAGTGGTATAAATAAAACCATGGGTTATGGGTCAAAACCATTTGCTAGTTTTACCTATTTAGTATATACTTGTTTTACCCATTTTAGTATATACTTGTTTTTACCCATTTTGGTATATACTTAGTTAAGTATATGTTATCCCAATATGTAAACACTAGTTGTTGTACATATGTATATCTTTAAGCATAAAATCACTTATACTAGTTTTAGTGTTTTATGTGAAAGCGTAAGTGTGTTAGAAAACTATTAGTTCAAACCATTTACGTATTTTATTTGTTGCGTTAAAATGATCTTACTTTTGTTATCGACAAAACATTAGAAGATCGTAAAATATAAATAAACGTTTTTACGGCTTATTTGTATTAACAATCTCCCCTTTTGTTGATGACAAAACATAAGATTATTTTAAGGAAAAGCTAAAATTGTAAAAGTTTGAATTTAGTAGTTTTACTTTCTTCTCCCCTTTGTCGAAACAAAAAGTGTTTGAAAGAAAGCAACACATCGTTTTAAGAAAAGCATGTGAAAGGAAAGGGTAAAAAAACTAGAGAGCAAGTAATGGGAAATGATCTCGTCTTTACTCCCTCGACGAGTCCATCCCTAAGTAAGGGCGTCAAGAAACTAATTCTAATCTAGTTCATTTGCAACTAACTTATGCAAAGATTACGTCTATGTGACGGGTGTGCTCCCCTAGATGATTGCAATATCGCAACGGAAGTCATGAAATTTAAATCAAAGGTTGCAAGTAATTTTGCACGTATTGTTTTGACACCAAGCTCCTCTAGCTTTAGGATGTCAAATTCTTTATGTGTTAATTGAATAACCGCAAAACAAGGGTTAGAAAACAAGTATAATTCACAATTTCACCGCAAATGTGATTTAAGTTAGAGAAAAAAAAACTTTCGACTTCACGGATCCCACGGTTCCTCCTAGTAGGGATCCGTCTAGGCTATCTTGAAGGATCCGTCGGTTGATGACTAAAATCAGCAAAGGTGATATAACAAGTAATGTTATCACATAAATGAGATATGAATACATATTCTCAGAAAAATAACAAGTAGCATGTAATTCCATTTAATAAAACAAGAGTTATGATATACATGACTCTAAAAATAAGAAAATAGACAATACATGACTAGGAATTTCTAGACTATCTAACGCTTGATGCTAGGATACCACTAAAATCTTTTAGCTCAAGTTTTGTTTAGGTTTGATCTCGTCGAAACGTTCGAGGAGATGATAGAACATGAAACGTTGGTCTTCTCGTACTTCATGTATCAAACTTTCAACATGTTGACAGTGATAGCAATCTTTGTCATGGCTAGGTAGTGGTGGTGGAGGAAATAAAATGGCTTGATGCCAAGGATCAAGTGAAGCGGCTCATGGAGCTTCAAACGATGGAGGATTGGTGGAGGTGCATTTGAGAATGCCTCGACCAAGAAAGATGGTGGTGGTAAGGAAGTGTCAACTTCCATATGGTCGGGTGGTTGACTTTGATGATTTCTCATAATCCATATAGGATTATATGATGGAGACGGCGAAAAGGAAGCCGGAGCAAGTGTTGACTCAACATCTTGATTTTGAACCATTATTCCTCCTAATGAGGAGAATGTTGTCGGCGGAAGTGGATGAGACGGCCTAGGAGGCAAGTCCTCTAAATTGTAGAGGTGTGGTGATGATAGTGGTGAATTAAATGAAATATTTCTAGGAACCAATGGTGATGGTTTAGTGGAGATGATATTGTTAGGCCTAGGAGGTATGGTGGGGTTAGGCATAGGTAGTTTTGTGGGTACTATCCTTTTAGGAATTGGTTTGATTGAATGATGAAGGGTTCTCTCATTTTTTGGTTTGACGGGAGATGATTCGGTTGAGGAGATTTCGTGTATAACACGAGCCTTTTTCATGGGTGGTTCTTTGGTGGATAAGTTACTACTTGGGGTTTTCCTCATGATGAAATGATTTCAAGAGCTGAAAGTTAGAGTAAGAGTGATGATTATGGAGGTCCTAACAAGGTGGTTTATAAACTAAGAGATTTGGCAAGTGCATTTAAGCTTTAAGCCACTAGGATTCATTGGAATGTGATGATTGACATGCATAAGAGTCAACTTGGAGGTTGGACTGATCTAGGAACTCATTTAAGATGAGATGGAGTGTTTGAGTTAGGAAGATAAGTTGAAATGATTGTTTTAGCAAGATTTGACCTATACTGTCATCCTGATCCCACGGTTCCTTTCTCAGAGGGATCCGTCTAGGCTAATCCTAGGGATCCGGCTATCAGCAACTATAAAAGAGTGGAAATGATGTTTCTAAAATCTAAGACCTATAACATCTTGAGTGTTTCAGTCTTCCTAAGTGTCTTAAATGAAGGGGTGCTTAAGTACTTGAAGGTGATGAGTGATGTAGCTAATGATTGTCTTTATGGAAGGATTTGGAACTTTCATAGGTACCAATGAATGAGCAAGGATGACACTAAAGAAGAGAGTGTCAACTGAAGCTAAATGATCCTAGAGATGAGGTTGTGACTTAGGATTGTGTTTTGGAAAATATCCTAATGGTTTTGAGATGGGAAAACTAGGATTTGATCAACTTTGATAAATTTTGAGGTGAGGTTGATTTATGATCAATTTTGTCATAATCGAAGGATTTCTAACCTAGATGTGAGGGATCATGTAAAAAATGAAGTGCGAGTTTTGAGAGCGGAAGAGTGATGGATTAAAACAAAGTGATAGATCTATGAACATCTTAGAGTGTGATCTATGTGAGTTGGAATGAGTAGGAAAGATCAACCTATCTTGATAAGGACTTAATCTACCTTAAGACACTATTTTTAGCTTAGTGTGAGGTGTTCTAAGGATGTGTTTGACATACAATGCTTGCAATTGCATTTTCTTTCTTGGGATCCCACGGTTCCTAGATATAGGGATTCGTTTAGTACAACATTTGGGATCCGTCTATCTCGCTAGATGTAACCTTTACTAAAGGTATGCAATGATCTTGACAATGCATTATATTCCAAGTTTTGTTTAAAGGAGTTCTAAAACTAAGATATCAAATGTAAGATGTTTTATTTCATGAAAGAAATAGGATTACATTGATAAATAATGAGTAGAGTAGAATTGATCCTATTTGACTATTCTAGGTTCCTTGAGTATCTTCGCTAGGAGGATCATTATGTGATTGATGGGTATTAGTGGAATCAAGAATGAAGAAAGTCTTCATGAGAGATATGTTTAGCGGTTCCATCATCTTGTTCACAAGTACGTACAACGGACTTTGAAATTGAGGATGGAAGTGCATAACATTGTGATAGGCGTGTCAAGAAAATTCCATAAGGGATGATTTTATTCTTGGAGCCTTGAAGATTTGCACCGCCTTCGAAGAAGTAGGCGAGATTGTATGGTTGTTGTGTTAGCAAACAATTACAACATGTGAGCACAACAAGCGGAAGAATATCTCGATTTCTAAGACTCCAAACATTTTCACGTAGAATCGAGCAAGAGGCTTGTACTCTTCTCGGATATCCCATGTATGGATAATGTTTGGATTGGAGTAATATGGTCGAGGTTTGCATATTATGCGATTTAAATCTTCCGGAGAGGGTATGTGTGAACAATATGGACTATTTTCTTCACGAAAGTTGAAGAGAGAATCAAGAGACCAATCTTCGGTGAAGGCACATTGTCCATGATTTGGAATCCGGAGGATGTGAGCAAAATGCCCAAGGGTTAAAGTGAACTTTTGGTTTTTGATATAAAACCAAAGAGATAAAGAGCGATCCTCGTTACGAACGAGTTCAACTTGACGGAAGAATTCCATTATGAACCTTGGACATATCTTCGTTGATTTCAAGAAGACATTCTAGTCCTATGGCTCGGAAGGAGGTATTGATACCTTCTTCAAATTGTAGAGAGGTGTCAACACGTCCTTCATGGAAGTGACGGTTTTCGAGATTATTGAACCCACGGACATGATTGCCGTGTGCATTGGGCTCAAGAGAGATGTTCGAGTGTAGACGCTAGTGGTGAAAATCAAACTCATATTCATGCGTCATAATTAAACCTATAGAAAATGATAGGTTAAAGAAAGAACATGTTTGTGACCAACCTATGATAATCTAATGTTTTACTATATTTTATTAACAATGGTATTTAACACTTAACTAACTCATGGTTTTGAAATTCTAGTGGATTATTACTTTTAGAAAGATAGTGGTTTTAATCTTGCATGAAAAGCATTTTCGATGGGGACGGATCCCACGGTTCCTTTACAAAAGGGATCCGCTAGTATATCTTCGGGATCCGTGGATCAGTAAATGATACGATTTGATAAAAGGTTTTCTGCTTTTATACCACGAGATATGTTTTATCCTACATTTTCTTTTAGCATGCATACATGACCTCTAATGTATCACAAAAATATAAAACATATAAATCAAAAGAAATGATAAACACATAATAGTAACCTAGATAAACTAGATTAATAATATTGCATTTCAATACTAAGGATGATACAAAGGATTGGGTATATGACCCCAATATAGATTAACAACACAAAGTAAATGTCTCCGTATGTGAACTTCATCATAGGGAACACAAGTGCGATGAGTGTTAGGGCGATGAGCACGAGTGCGATGTAAACCATGTTGATGACGGATCTTCTTGATTTCGATTGAGATGGAATGAGGAGGAAGATGAAGTTTTTGAATGAGAGGAAATTTTTGAAATTGAAAGATTTGAAAAAGTGAGGGTTTGATAAGGTGGTCGACGGTGGGAGTATTTATGGGGAAGGAGGAATTTTTGAAATTCATGTTTTGTTTTATTGGATTAAAAGAAACAACACATAAGTTTTATATACCACGACTTTATATGAGAAATAAAACACGTATGTGAGAAAAAGGCTTCCTAATGAAGCTTCATGTAAAACATGTAATTTGCACAAAAGATAATCATATAAATACCTAACTAGGTATACTTAATTATCAAGCAAAGTAAAAGAAAATCATACCTTTAGCGCACTTAGGAATGTCTTTACAAATAACACCAGCAAATGTCACTTAGACTATTACCGCTCCTTTATGTTTAAGATACCTTCTTAGGGAAGGTATTCTTGTTACCAAGAAACTCCTAAAGCTTGGTGGGTATGAGCTTTGACTAATCAACATGACAAGGAAGATTAGTGCAATAATAAAAAAATAAATAAGAAAAATGTTGTTATCAAATCAACATCCAAACATATAGTTTTAAAAGACATGGTGTTTGTTTTTATGAAAAACCTTCTTTGTAGTTTTCAATTAACCATGGATCGTATCAATTTTTTAAAGTACAATATACTTAAAGAAACTTGGTAACGAAGCTTTGATGCCAATTGTGGAAAACTAGAAGGGGGTTGAATAGTTTTACCAATTAAAACTTCCTTTTAAACTATTTAGATCGACTTATGCCAATCTATTTGGTTGTGTGTGTTGGATGTTGATAAACAAGCATATTAAGATATGTAATGAAAAGATAAAGAGTAAGAAGCACAAAACCACAACGCAGTATTTATAGTGGTTCGGCTACAAGGACACCTTCCTTGCCTACTCGACTCCCGAGTCACCTACTCGAGAGTTCATAAACACTACACCAATCTCCTTATGGCGGAGAAGCCTTCACAACGCCGCTTAACCTTTTTCCGGTACAAAGCTAAATACCGAGTTCTTTCACACCAAGGCGAACCACACCTACACAACGCGTCGCCTACCCTTTATACGGTGCTAGGCTAACCACCGAGTTCTTTCACACCTTAGGTGAACTACACCTTCACAACGTCGCCTACCCTTTATTAGGTACTAGGCTAAGCACCTAGTTCCATTGCAATGGAGGAACTACAACCACACTACACCAACGACTAATCCCAAAGGAGATCTACTCCTTTACAACATCATCAAGGACATCAATATCCTTGGATCTAATGCTAGTCTATCTAGTACATCGAAACACACCATATCGAATGTACATCTAAGGCACCTTTCACTAATGCCTTTCACTAGATCTACAAGACACCTTTCACTAATGTCTTGTGTCTTTACTTCGAAGCACCTTTCACTAATGCTTCAAGTCTTGACTTCTAAGCACCTTTCACTAATGCTTCTTGTATTGACTTCTAAGCACCTACCACAAGTGCTTATCCTATAGACGATAGATACCCTTCACTAATATCTTCGCCTTGACATTTGAGACATCTTTCACTAATGTCTTCAACACTACACTTCTTTGAGGAAAGAAAGAGATCATCAACAAGAGGACTTTAGTAGCCTTGATGATGAAGAAGCTTGCAACTCATGGACCTGAGCTTGCTCGACTTCAAAGGTGGTGATCTTGCCTTTAAGAGGAACCTAAAGATCACACAAAACAATACTACAAACATAGATCTCTTGGATCTAAGGTTAGTAAGATTTAACTCGGGGAGAAAGTGTGTTAGAAAGGGTGAGGAATAATGAAGAAATGGCTCACTATTTATTGAGGAAAAATCCTCACTTTCCCGGATCCCACGGATCCCTTCCACTGGGATCCGCTAGCACAAAGCCGGGATCCGTGGGCGCTCCTCTTTGCCCATGGGTATTTTTGGTTATGGGTCATGGGTTATGGGTTGATCCATGGTTTTCTTTCTAGATACAATGTATCTTAAGGATACAATGAACTTGGTTAAGTGGTATAAATAAAACCATGGGTTATGGGTCAAAACCATTTGCTAGTTTTACCTATTTAGTATATACTTGTTTTTACCCATTTTAGTATATACTTGTTTTTACCCATTTTGGTATATACTTAGTTAAGTATATGTTATCCCAATATGTAAACACTAGTTGTTGTACATATGTATATCTTTAAGCATAAAATCACTTATACTAGTTTTAGTGTTTTATGTGAAAGCGTAAGTGTGTTAGAAAACTATTATTTCAAACCATTTACGTATTTTATTTGTTTCGTTAAAATGATCTTACTTTTGTTATCGACAAAACATTACAAGATCGTAAAATATAAATAAACGTTTTTACGGCTTATTTGTATTAACAAAGAGGTTTACCTCAGAAAATATTTGAAAATGATCAAACCCGTGTGGCTTGTCTTAAAGGCAAACAACACGAGCTTCTTCAGGTCAAAGCGGTTAACTCTATTGCTCACCCACTTTAAATGTTACATATGGACTTATTTGGTCCTACATACGTGAGCTGCTTGAATTTAAAGAAATCTTGTCTTGTAGTGATCGATGATTTTAGCGAGGTTTACATGGGTTTTCTTTCTTAATACAAAGGATGAAACAACTGGCATCCTTAAAATCTTTATCACGTAGAAAACCAATATGTTATGAAAGTTAAAATTATCAGGTGTGATAATGGGACAGAATTCAAAAATAGAGTTATGGATGATTTTTGCAGAGATAAAGGTATTAAAAGAGAATTTAGAGTTTCTAGAACTCCTCAACAAAATGGTGTTGATGAGAGGAGGAACAGGACACTGATAGAACCATGTTGGCAAATTCTAAATTGCCAATCACTTTTTGGGCTAAAGCAGTTAACACTGCATGTTATGTGCAAAATAGGGTTTTAGTGGTAAAGACAAAGAACAAGACACCTTATGAATTATTTAGGGTAGACCTCCTATCCTTGACTTCATGAGACCATTTGGATGTCATGTATCTATTCTCAATACCATAGATTATCTGGGCAAGTTTGATGAAAATCGATGAAGGGTATTTTGTTGGGTATTCCATGGTCGAGAAAACTTTTAGAGTATTCAACTTAAGAACCCAAAAGATTAAAGAGAATCGCATGTGGAGTTCCCGGAAAACAAAGTTAATCTCAAAGGCGGTCCGAGAAAGGTGTTTGATCTTGATACTCTAACCAATACAATGAATTATGTGCTTGTTTCTACAAGAACATCTTCTTTTGATTTTGCGAGTTCGTAAGAGTTTCTTGATGATGATGAACGAAGCAAGGATCATGCAGATGATCAAGATGAATTGATCTACCTCTTTGGGACTATGCGGATAATGATGATATACCAAAAGCGGAGATGCTCACCCTTCTAATGATTTGGGAAAGGAAGGAAGTAGCAACTTGAATCTTCGAAAATTACGAAAGCAAGGGAATTGATTCCATTGCTAGGCGAAATGTTTCCACTGCAACACCAGATTTGGAAATTACAACTCTAGTTATAAAGGAAGCTCAAGCCAATGATGTTGAAATATCAAATATGCCAAGTGAGATTGCAGTTCCTCAAACTCCCACACTTCTATTCATAAATCACATCCTCTTGAAAATGTGATTGGGGATGTCTATTCACTGTGAAGACTAGAAGACAAACAAAGTCACTGATGTCCATGGATTCATTAGTAAAATATATGAATCTAAGATTCATGAAGGCAAGAATGAATGTCTCTTTATGTGTTTTCTGTCACAAATGGAGCCAAAGAATGTTTACAAGGCACTTGAAGATGAAAGTTGGGTGGAAGCAATGCAAGAAGAGCTGCTCCAATTCAAGCTTCAAAAGGTATGGGTGCTTTGTGATTTGTCTTCTGGCAAGAAGGTAATAGGTACTAAATGGGTGTTCAGAAACAAGAAGGATAAAAGAGGAATTGTTATCAGAAACAAAGCTAGGCTTGTGGCTCAAGGATACACTCAAGATGAGGGTATTGATTATGAAGAAGTGTTTGCCCCAATTGCACGAATTAAAGCAATCAGGTTGTTCTTAGCCTATGCATCCTTTATGGGCTTTAAAGTCTATCAAATGGATGTAAAAGTGCTTTCTATATGGGCGAGATAGATGAGGAGGTTTATGTCTCACAACCTCCAGCTTTGAAGACCTCGAATATCCTAACAAAGTATCTGGTAGTTAAATCTTTGTATGGCTTGCATCAGCACCAAGGAAATGGTATGAAACCTTAACTACTTATCTTCTTGCTAATGGGTTTCATGGAGGCGTGGTGGATCAAACTTTGTTCATCAAGAAAGACAAAATGATATCTTGCTTGTTCAAGCATATGTTGATGATATCATTTTGGATCTACAAAAGAGATGTGCAAAGAATTTGAGAACGGTGAAAGAAGAATTCGGATGAGTTCTATGGGTGAACTCACATTCTTTTGGGACTTCAAGTACTACAAAGGCCGATGGTATTTTCATCAATCAAGATAAATATGTGGTGAGATACTAAGGAAGTTCAAGTTCATCGATGCAAAGTCATCCAAACACCGCAGATAAGACTATCGTTAGCCGTAACATTTTATTAAAAGTGATGGTCATTCACCTTTAGGAACTTTGTAACGTGTGTTAGATATCGTGATAGAATAGTCAACGGGCTCGTGGATTGGGCTAAGCTAAATGGGTATTAGTTAAGTTAAGCTAGCCTTATTTTACTTATTATCCAATCCAAGTCCATCCCACGGCCCATGCCAAGCCCATTAGGGTAGTATTGTAAGGAAGTATAAATACCCCTCAAATGGTCATTTGAGGGGTGTGCTTGAGTGTGTGTGTGTGCATTTTCTTTAAGCAATATAACAACTTCTTGTTTTCACATTTCTCTACACATACACGAGTAACATCATCAAGTCACCATCTTTCTCATAATCTTTCTTCTTTCTTTCTACACATAACAGTTTGTGTTTCACGTGTTCTACGCATACGTGTGTTTGTGTTTGGTTTGTGTAACTTGTGTGATAAGTGGTATACATGATAAGGTTGAGATATTTAAGGTCCTACAATTGGTATCAATCGCCTAACAATGGTTTAGGAGTGTTGTGTTAGGTTTTTGGTTAGAACTTTACACATAAAGTTGCGTTTTTCTCTATAAACGTGGGCATTTTGCATAAAGTTTTGATTTTTACGTGTTGTTAAGCTTAAAGTTGTAGACTTTATTGATCTTTAAGTGTTTTGGAAGAAGTTTGTGCAAAAGAAATCATTTGGAAACGTGTTTTGGGTGAAAAATTAGTGTTTTGCATTTCGGGCGCTTTTACGCGTAAGCAACGTTCGTCAAAACCTCTTTACGCCAGAAGAAAAATTCAAAACCTAGTTTTCACGCGTAAGGTCTACGCCTAAGATTTAAATTTTACGCATAAGCTTTTGGTGAACCATCTTCGTGCAACAACGGTTACTGGTGCTTCCTCACTGGACACTTCGACTTGGGAAATCTCACTAGCTTGGATAAGTTAGAGAGATACGATTAAATGTTTTATGCGTAAGCGGTTTTTACGCCTAAGATTTAAATCCACGCTTAAGACTGTGTTTTACGATAGCATTAATACTACGAGTAAGATATTGTTTACGCCTAAGAGTAACATCTTACGCTTAAGAATATTTCTACGCATAAGCATTAATTATTACGCGTAAGGTCACTATCTACGCCTAAGGTTCAACTCTTACGCCTAAGGAACAAAACTTACGCCTAAGCAACCAAAGCTACGCATAAGCTTAAGGATTACGAGTAAGAACTTCAAACGGCTATAACTTTTGAACCGTAACTCCGTTTTCAGCGTTCTACCCATCAAAACGACCGTGAGAATGAGAAGATTGGCACACCGACTGAATGGGTCAACTTTCAAGTCCTAAAAATGCTCCGAAAACAAGTTATTGAGGTTTTTAAGTTTTTAGACCAAATTTTCACTACAACAATCGAGCTTAATCTTCATCAAACACAGCTCCTTTATCGTTGAATCGATCTTACATCAACTTTATCATCAATTACCTTCATCTATGGCAACTCAACAAGACATTCATGCGGTAGGTGCGAAACCGCCCTCCTATGTTGGAAAAAGGTGGTTATCTTCAATGGCCAAGTCGTATGCTCCGCTACATCAAGACCAAACCTAATGGAAAACTGATGATTCAATCCATTACGAATGGACCCTTCAAGCCTCAAAAAGTCCAAGTCGAAGCAGATGACATGGCAACTCCTAATGCAACTCCTCTCGTCCACCGTCTTTTCGTACTCAAGATAAATCAGAATACACTAAAGAGGATAAGAAGCAAGTCGAAGCAGATGACATGGCAATTCACATTATCCAACTGGGTTTACCAAGAGATATCATTCTCTTGTGAGACAGGTTGAAACCGCTTCGATATGTGGGAACGTGTTAGATCGCTATGTTTTGGAACCGAAATTGGTAAACAAGATATGGAGAACAAGTCGCTAACCGAATGGGAGAGGTTTACATCTACTCCGTGAGAATCCATTGAATCCTACTATGGAAGGTTTTGCACTTTGATGAACGAGTGATCGAAACAAGTTGGCACCCGTAACTATCGTGACCAATATCAAATTTCTCAACAATCTTCCAGAAGAATGGGGACGATATGTCACTATTGTCAACCAAACAAAGGACTTACATCAAGTGAACTTTGATCAGCTCAACGATTTTCTAAAACAAAACCAAGCTGAAGTCAATGAAGTTAGGAAAGAAAGATTGGCAAAGAATCATGATTCATTAGCACTAATTGCAAAGACTCTAACTCCAGTGAACTTACATCAACAAGCTTCATCATCTTCCACTAACAACAACTTGCAAAGAATACATTCCACAACCACAAGTCGTTATCCCTCAACAACAATTCTACTCTCAAGAACAACAAGTAATTCAACAACAACAATATCCACAATACCAGAACAAGGAATCATCGATCTCGGCGAACAAGAACAAGCTTTGTAAAACCCTGAAAATCTAAAACGTGTGAAAAGACCATCTTACCCCTCAAATGTTTATATTTATTTAATACGTAACATATGAAAAATACTTCGCAGCTCATTTAAATACGTTTATAACCTAACTCGTAAATATGTAACTTGTAACAAGTAATAAAATCGACACACCTTACTCATATCACACGCTTTCCTTTTGTACATGGACCGAATTTTTTACAAATTATACACACACATTAACCTACATCTAAAAGCCCATCTAATGTTGTAAATTGAAAAGAAAACTTGGGCAGCCATCCCTTTTACTCATTGAAACCACACTTACATTTCCCATTTACTTTTCTCAGAACCTACACTTTTTTTACGTAACCTACATCTACGCCCCTCAATTAAACGCATGAAACCCTAGAGGAAATAAAAAAAAAAAAAGTGGCGGCATGCTCTTTCTTCCTCCTTCGGTCGAACATAAGAAAGCATCAAAGGCGTAATCGTGGTTAGTTCTTAGGTGTGGGTGTTGTTTCGAAAGGCTGTTTAGTTGTGATTTAGTAGCAGCTGCGATCATGGGTTGGTGCGAAGGTCCTGCTTAGGTTTGGACTACCTGCTGTCGTAGGTTTTGCTAGACAAAAAGGGTGGTAGTGGTTTCGTTTTTGGGTCTTATTTCCTACATCTCTTCACGCTACCAAGGTAACTCCTAAGACCATTATTCCGCTTTCCTTACGTCCATGTTTCATGAATCTGGTTTTCCTCCTTGCGCTTGCACTTGTACACGACAGAAAGTGTTCATATGAAATAACATAAAACACAATGTTATAACGCTTGTATATGTCGAATAGAAATAGATTAACGCTTGGCATGAACCTGTTTTGGATCCTTAACATACATGACCTACCCTAATATATGTATATACTTGTTCTCTTAAATTGTTACCAAATTAAAATAGGTTAAAGACATATATTTATGCAAGCTAAACGTTAAGAATGAAACACATAAAATGATAATTTTAATGTGCATGAAATCATGGGTTAAATCACCAAATTATTGAATGAGGTAAACCTGCTATTCAACCTACGTACAATTCTGTTAAGAACCTAAGTGTCGACCCATATATGTTTTTGTTTTGAATCCCTCTCATGTCATTGTCATATTTATTCATTTACGTATCAAGTTTCAAAGGCCACATAAAATCATGTGTAAAGGTCATTTAAAATATCACAAGAGAAAGAATGGTTGTACTTGGTCATGTCGGGGGAACTTTGAGGGCGATCGCGGGAAAATTGGTTGGGTTATTCGGTGTTTTGAAAACATGTCGGGATAGTTGAGTCGGTAGTGAGTCATAATGCGTGTTTACCAAGTCGTGTTGGTTAGTCGCTTGAGCCATAAGCGAGCATTAAGATGGGTCGAACATGTTGTGGGGGTAACTTTGAGGGTGATCGCGGAAGTTTTGTGTCCGTCTTTTGGCATTTTGAAAGGGGGTCGGGGGAGACGGGCATCGTGTTAGTCCGTTAGCATGTTTACCTTATCGGAATTATGAATGTTGTGAACCGTGATCAAGTGTAAAGATTGTCGAGATTTCTAACAAATAACATGTATTTGAATCCTATTAAATCTCATGAACGCATGAATCAGATGGTATGCATGTTATAAGTGATTTATTTACCTACTAAACCTTGAACTATAATATGTTGACACTTGTAACCCTCATCTTTAGGACATGTCACATGCAAACCTTGGAATTATGAATTGGCATATTATAACCTTAAACTATCATAATGATAATATTAAAGTCTTTAAGTTTAATTACTTATTGCAATAAACCTTGAATTTTGATAAGTTACACTTTAGACCTTAAATTACAATAAGTTATTATACTTAACTCTAAATTGACTAATTAATGATATGAACCCTAAAGCTATTTTACTAAATATAGAAAGTTACCTAAAATGGAAATTTACTAAATATGGAAACTTGCTTAAAATGGAAAGCCGGCTAAAACGAGTAATCCGACTTTAATAAGCGTTATCAAATTCATATAGGTTCCGGACGGCGGGATTGATTCATCGTGTGACCTTACTTTCCTATTTTGCTCGCTTGAATAAGGTGCGGATATTCTATCCCTTTTCGGTGAGGATTTCTCATGACTTTCCGATCCTTCGACTTTGTTAAACATGATATTTCTTTGCTATTTGACCATTGCTATTGAACCATTGCTATTGAATCTTTGCTTTGACCCTCCGTTATTGAACCATCATTCATCGAACCTTTGTTATTGACCCCATTATCGAACCTTTGATATTGGAATTGGTATTGGACTTGATATTGGACTATTGTTATGAACCTCGAATTGTGACCTATCGATATTGAACCTCGATTATGATGGTGATATATATTGCTACACTGTGGACCTTTGTTTAACCCTTGATTGATACCGAGCCAAATATTGTTCCCTAGCCATGAAGGTAACATGGCGTGTCATTGATGCACCAATGGCATGACTCTAGTGTGGTTGAGTGATGTTCCACACCGTCCCTTCATATGTCGATTATGAGCTCGATATATATTGTATGGCCACTATCGTCTGCAGGGCGATGGATGCATCCTAGATTTGTTACATTATCGATATGTTATGATCGTTTGGTGAATGATGTCGTGTGCAACACGCGTCTTCACAGCCTGGGAGCTAGCTACTCCATTGGTTACCGAGGTCTCCTCCTATTGGTTTGGTATTCCGAGGTCACCCTCCGAATACAATGGCTACTATTGGATACTAATGGCGACTATTGCCACTATTGATATTGATTTGTTTTGTTGGCTCGGGATAGATTTCGACAACCCTTACATCGTTGATATACTTATATTGTACCATCCGCTTACCCCAACGCACCATATTCTCGTATTGATCGCCGTTACCCCTGCACTTATGTGACTTATTCTTATACCATTCCATTCACGCATCGGGTTATTATATGATTATTGAATTTGATTATGCTTTTACATGTTTATGTGACTACCGCCATCGCTACGATGTGATTAATATGTGATTATATGATTCATCTGTTGTCATCCGATTACATGTTATCTCACTGTTATGTGAGCCCTTTGATTTGTCTGGTGACCATGTAGTGTGTAATCGATTGTTTTGTCTGTTTATCTTGTATATCTCGTTCAGCTAATCTCGTGGACTATGACTATCCGTTAGTATCCTTATCTGCTTATTTTGGCCTGTCATGTTTACAATTCTGTTTATGCTACTGTTGGATTGGGTAAATGGTTTAAATTATGACGTCTGGCTTGTTAATTTGTTTAATTGCCCTGCTATGTCCCTAGTTCATTTAATTATAGTGTTCATACTGTATTCCTACTTGTTACGTGTGACTGCCATGTTTTGACTGCTGTTATGATACTGGTTATGTTTTCAACTACTGGTTTCTATCCTGTTTGATTGCCATGCTCACTTACTAATTAATCGCTTCGCCGCCTTTTAGATTTTTTGTATGTGCTTGTATGTATGTCATTGATGCTTTGCTTTGCTTCGTTCTCCTTGTTATCTGCTCTTTACGGATGTTCATACAATTTTGTTTCGCAGGATCCTCATTGACTCATTGGTTCCTTTCCGCTTCGACCTTGTTATTGTTTCCTTTGTTTCATTTCGCTTTTTACGCTTTTGTTTAGCTTTTGCTTCGTTATATCCGCTCACTGGGCTTTTTAAGCTCAGTAGCATTTCTTTTCTGCGGCGGTGTTAGGTTTCAAGATGGGCTTTGATGGTCGAGAGTTGGATTATTTGAGTGGACCCACCCTAGATACCTTATTATTTGGATTTATTTTGTTGGGCTATCGTTTGGAGATTTCATTTATTTTAGACATATTGATTTTGTATTTTCCTTGTAAGTCATTCGTCTATATGACTTGGTACTTCATTTCTTTAAGGCTTTCGTTTATAAAATTTTATTTGTATGTTACGATATGACACCGAATGTGGCACTTCTACCCTTGTCGGGTTGGGGTGTTACAATTATGGTATCGAGCCTGTGTTTCGCCTTGTTGCCCTTAGGATTGACCTGTGAGGACTGGGTAGACATTAGGCTTCCGTCTGTTCTGATCTCTTTTGATTCCTTTTGATTGTCGTTCAGATTTGACTTCGATATTCTTTTGTATTCACTGATTTGGCCTTCTTCTTTTCGCATTGAATTTTGTTTATTTTGTCTTCGCACATCCGTTTGTCGATCGTTAGGTGGAGACTACTCGTAGAGTCGAAGATGATGGTGGCGACCCTGCATTGCTGCAACAATTTCTGGAGAGGTTCGTGAAGCAAAAGCCGCACCCGATCGTGATCTTCGCCGAGATGTCGGGATGTTCTTTGAAGGAGCTGGACGGACCAACCAAAGGCGCAAAGACGGAGACAAGATCCAACTAGAGGCTAAGAAGGTTCATCTACTTCACAAGATTGGAAGCGACCTATGTTACTCGATTTGTTTGTCACGCCTTTTGAGGCGGTTTGATATTTTGCTAAGTGATTTTGATCGATACTACCTCCTTTTATTTGTTCAAGACTCGGTTTAAATTGTGAAGTTTTATGATTTAGCATTTGGTGATATCTCGACTTTATTTTTGGATTGTCAATAATGAGTCATGAGGAGCGTTTGAGCAAGAGGTTGGCCTCTTTTCTTGTGTTATGGTAAGTTTTTTTGATGTGGTATATCTTTGTATGTATGTGACCGTGCATTTGGGTATGTTACTTGCTATATGTATGGTATCTGTTTTGTTATGATATTGGTTATGTGGTTTGTCATGACCCGAGACAGAATATGATGACAATAAGGACTTGTTATGTGATGCAAGTATTATGATGCCTGATCAACGTGATAATACCGAGATCATATAATTTGACCTTATTGAAATCATACGACATCTTGGGAAATGCCTGGGGTAGGTACGTGAATGGACTAAGACTTATATCCGTTATCCTTAATCCTCATATTCGTTTGAAATTCTGTACCTCTTTGCGAGATTTTCACCGACATCTTCTACGTGTAAATTTTGGTACGCTTTGGAACCAAAATCGTTATGATATGTTTGAAACTATAGATTGCTATGTGCGCTTTAAACCAGACGTCTCCGGTGTATCACGACTTCAATTTTCGAGGACGAAAATTTTCTTTTAGAGGGGAAGAGTTGTAAAACCCTGAAAATCTAAAACGTGTGAAAAGACCATCTTACCCCTCAAATGTTTATATTTATTTAATACGTAACATATGAAAAATACTTCGCGCTCATTTAAATACGTTTATAACCTAACTCGTAAATATGTAACTTGTAACAAGTAATAAAATCGACACACCTTACTCATATCACACGCTTTCCTTTTGTACATGGACCGAATTTTTTTTACAAATTATACACACACATTAACCTACATCTAAAAGCCCATCTAATGTTGTAAATTGAAAAGAAAACTTGGGCTTGGCCATCCCTTTTACTCGGCTGAAACCACACTTACATTTCCCATTTACTTTTTCTGTAACCTACACTTTTTTTTCTGTAACCTACATCTACGCCCCTCAATTAAACGCATGAAACCCTAGAGGAAATAAAAAAAAAAAAAAGTGGCGGCATGCTCTTTTCTTCCTCCTTCCAGTCGAACATAAGAAAGCATCAAAGGGGCTGTAATCGTGGTTGGTTCTTAGGTGTGGGTGTTGTTTCGAAAGGCTGTTTAGTTGTGATTTAGTAGCAGCTGCGATCATGGGTTGGTGCGAAGGTCCTGCTTAGGTTTGGACTACCTGCTGTCGTAGGTTTTGCTAGACAAAAAGGGTGGTAGTGGTTTCGTTTTTGGGTCTTATTTCCTACATCTCTTCACGCTACCAAGGTAACTCCTAAGACCATTATTCCGCTTTCCTTACGTCCATGTTTCATGAATCTGGTTTTCCTCCTTGCGCTTGCACTTGTACACGACAGAAAGTGTTCATATGAAATAACATAAAACACAATGTTATAACGCTTGTATATGTCGAATAGAAATAGATTAACGCTTGGCATGAACCTGTTTTGGATCCTTAACATACATGACCTACCCTAATATATGTATATACTTGTTCTCTTAAATTGTTACCAAATTAAAATAGGTTAAAGACATATATTTATGCAAGCTAAACGTTAAGAATGAAACACATAAAATGATAATTTTAATGTGCATGAAATCATGGGTTAAATCACCAAATTATTGAATGAGGTAAACCCGCTATTCAACCCACGCATAATTTCATTAAGAACCTAAGTGTCGACCCATATATGTTTTGTTTTGAATCCTCTCATGTCATTGTCATATTTATTCATTTACGTATCAAGTTTCAAAGGCACATAAAATCATGTGTAAAGGTCATTTAAAATATCACAAGAGAAAGAATGGTTGTACTTGGTCATGTCGGGGAACTTTGAGGCGATCGCGGAAAATTGGTTGGGTTATTCGGTGTTTTGAAAACATGTCGGGATAGTTGAGTCGGTAGTGAGTCATAATGCGTGTTTACCAAGTCGTGTTGGTTAGTCGTTTGAGCATAGCGAGCATTAAGATGGGTCGAACATGTTGTGGGGTAACTTTGAGGGTGATCGCGGAAGTTTTGTGTCCGTCTTTTGGCATTTGAAAGGGGTCGGGGAGGCGGGCATCGTGTTAGTCCGTTAGCATGTTTACCTTGTCGGAATTATGAATGTTGTGAACCGTGATCAAGTGTAAAGATTGTCGAGATTTCTAACAAATAACATGTATTTGAATCCTATTAAATCTCATGAGCATGAATCGGATGGTATGCATGTTATAAGTGATTTATTTACCTACTAAACCTTGAACTATAATATGTTGACACTTGTAACCCTCATCTTTAGGACATGTCACATGCAAACCTTGGAATTATGAATTGGCATATTATAACCTTAAACTATCATAATGATAATATTAAAGTCTTTAAGTTTAATTACTTATTGCAATAAACCTTGAATTTTGATAAGTTACACTTTAGACCTTAAATTACAATAAGTTATTATACTTAACTCTAAATTGACTAATTAATGATATGAACCCTAAAGCTATTTTACTAAATATAGAAAGTTACCTAAAATGGAAATTTACTAAATATGGAAACTTGCTTAAAATGGAAAGCCGGCTAAAACGAGTAATCCGACTTTAATAAGCGTTATCAAATTCATATAGGTTCCGGACGGCGGGATTGATTCATCGTGTGACCTTACTTTCCTATTTTGCTCGCTTCGAATAAGGTACAGATATTCTATCCCTTTTCAGTAGGGATTTCTCATGACTTTCTGATCCTTCGACTTTGTTCGCTTATGATATTTCTTTGCTATTTGACCATTGCTATTGAACCATTGCTATTGAATCTTTGCTTTGACCCCTCTGTTATTGAACCACTGTTACTGAACCTTTGTTATTGACCTCTATTACTGAACCTTTGATATTGGAATTGGTATTGGACTTGATATTGGACTATTGTTATGAACCTACGAATTGTGACCCATCGATATTGAACCTCGATTATGATGGTCGATATATATTGCTACTGTGGACCTTTGTTTAACCCTTGATTGATACCCGAGCCAAATATTGTTCCCCAGCCATGAAGGTAACATGGCCGTGTCATTGATGCACCAATGGCATGACTCTAGTGTGGTTGAGTGATGTTCCACACCGTCCCTTTCATATCTCGATTATGAGCTCGATATATATTGTATGGCCACTATCTCGTCTGCAGGGCGTATGGATGCATCCTAGATTTGTTACATTATCGATATGTTATGATCTGTTTGGTGAATGATGTCGTGTGCACTGGCGTCTTCACAGCCCGGGAGCTAGCTACTCCATTGGTTACCGAGGTCTCCTCCTATTGGTTTGGTATTCCAAGGTCACCCTCGAATACAATGGCTACTATTGGATACTAATGGCGACTATTGCCACTATTGATATTGATTTGTTTTGTTGGCTCGGGATAGATTTCTGACAACCCTTACACTGTTGATATACTTATATTGTACCATCTGTTTACCCCAACGCACCATATTCTGTATTGACTGCCGTTACCCTGTACCCTTATGTGACTTATTCTTATACCATTCCATTCACGTACCGGGTTATTATATGATTATTGAATTTGATTATGCTTTTACATGTTTATGTGACTACCGTTTACTGCTACGATGTGATTAATATGTGATTATATGATTCATCTGTTGTCATCCGATTACATGTTATCTCACTGTTATGTGAGCCCTTTGATTTGTCTGGTGACCATGTAGTGTGTAATCGATTGTTTTGTCTGTTTATCTTGTATATCTCGTTCAGCTAATCTCGTGGACTATGACTATCCGTTAGTATCCTTATCTGCTTATTTTGGCCTGTCATGTTTACAATTGCATTTATGCTCTTTGTTGGATTGGGTAAATGGTTTAAATTATGACGTCTGGCTTGTTAATTTGTTTAATTGCCCTGCTATGTCCCTAGTTCATTTAATTATAGTGTTCATACTGTATTCCTACTTGTTACGTGTGACTGCCATGTTTTGACTGCTGTTATGATACTGGTTATGTTTTCAACTACTGGTTTCTATCCTGTTTGATTGCCATGCTCACTTACTAATTAACTGCTTCCGCTCGCCTTTAGATTTTTTTGTATGTGCTTGTATGTATGTCATTGATGCTTTGCTTTGCTTCGTTCTCCTTGTTATCTGTTCTTTCTGGATGTCTGTACAATTTTGTTTCTGCAGGATCCTCATTGACTCATTGGTTCCTTTCCGTTTCGACCTTGTTATTGTTTCCTTTGTTTCATTTCGTTTTTCTGCTTTTGTTTAGCTTTTGCTTCGTTATATCTCATCACTTTGGGCTTTTTAAGCTCGTAGCATTTCTTTTCTGCGGCGGTGTTAGGTTTGAAGATGGGCTTTGATGGGTGAGAGTTGGATTATTTGAGTGGACCCACCCTAGATACCTTATTATTTGGATTTATTTTGTTGGGCTATCGTTTGGAGATTTCATTTTATTTTAGACATATTGGATTTTGTATTTTCCTTGTAAGTCATTCGTCTATATGACTTGGTACTTCATTTCTTTAAGGCTTTCGTTTATAAAATTTTATTTGTATGTTCTGATATGACACCAGAATGTGGCACTTCTACCCTTGTCGGGTTGGGGTGTTACAAGCTTTGTCAACTGCATTTGCTTTTTTGACTAAAGCATTCTGAGGTCGCTATTCCACACCAACTAACAACAACCGAAGGATTTCATCAAACACTCGCAACAAGCAAATTGCATAGCCGGGTGTGAATATGGGTCATCAAGGACAAATGGTTGGATTTATTGGGAATCGCAGGATATACTCTTGGATTTCGCATGGGTAATCAAAGCGGTTCCGTATCGTAATAGTTGGGTCGAGAATGTTGGAAATCGGATGGGACAGAATGTTGGGAATAAGCGTGGGAAATCGTAATGGGAATGTTTCGACTTTAGTCGTTGGGAATTATGGAAATGTGCATAAGGTAATCAAGTTAATCAGTTACGTGTTACAACTGTCAAAGAGTGGGTCACATGGCAAGGAATTGTCCTACTAAATTGAAAAAGAAGGATCTTATGATCTTCGTAAAGCTATCATGTTGGTACAGAAAGAAAAGCGGGACTTCAATTGAGTCTTTGAGGAACATGACTTTATGGCTATTATGGATGATTTGGAAGATGTTGGGATACAAAATGTTAAAGCATCAAGAGTTAAAGTGAGTAAGATTAACAAAGTATCGCAGAAAGACTAAGTAATCGCAAAGAAGTCAAAATATCGCTAAGTAAAAGTCAAAGTCTCGCTTATTCATTAAAGTACTATAAAGTTTAAAGTCGGTTGTATTAGATTAAAGATAGAAAGTAATGTTTATCTAGAACTTTCTAAGTATTGTTTACTTGACGTACAACGTTAAGAATTGTAAACCGTTTAGGGTTATCCTTGAGCCTATAAAAGGACCCCTAGATTGGTATTAGACGTACGTGATATTATTAGAGTTTTAGAGAAGTTCGATATTATTAGAGTTGTTAAAGAGTCTGCATAATAAGCAGAATTAGAGTTATTAATAAAATCGTTCAAAGTTAAAGTTATTCTTCTTAGCTTTGTTAAGTAAATTCCGCATACTTAATAGAGTTTGCTCAGTGTTTCATTGTTAATAACTTAGGACTTATCCAAGGTTATTAAACCTTAACAAGCTATTTAAGTTAGTTTGGTTAGAGTACATCGATCCAACAAGTGGTATCGAGCTTGTGTGGAAACTCGACTAAGAAAACCGATTTCACAACAAACCTCAAGATGTCGATCAAGCCGCATCAACCCCTATCTCGAGGTATGTTCTAAGTGTCATGATTTTTATCAAAAGTACTTAATGCTTATGTTATTGAAAGAGATAAGCGTGTTAGGGCTAGGTCGAGGTAGTTGGTTATCAAATAACCTTAGAGTCAATGGAAGCCAAAATATTAACACATGAAAATAATGAAATGGCTTGGGTTGAAAAGTATGAACAATGTGATTACCAGTTAAAACTAAGTGAATGGAAAATAAATTGTAAAATTTGTGAAATTGAGAAATTGACTAAGGAAAGAGATGATTTGTTAGCAAAGTTTGATGCCCGGAAAGAATCAGTGCATCACATGTTACTTATGTTAAAAGCAGGAGAAGAGCTTACATTAGAACCGGCTTAGGTTTTGGTATGGACTTTGATAACATAAAAGAAAACCAATCTAGTGATAAGGATGACCTTGATTTAGAGGATATAACCACTAGTGATGATGAACTCATTAATTATGTAGACACATCTAGTAATGAGGACTCAATTAGTGAAACACCTCCTAAGTATAAGAAAGACAATGGTTATCATTCGGCCCCCATCCCATCGAATTCATCAACCCCTAGGCCCGATGTTTCTCGTTTTGGAGTAGGCAGGTCTAGAGTTTAGGAAAAAGCTAGTTGGTCTATCTAGGTGCGAAACCCCAAAAGAAACTGCTGAAAACAACGTTCAAAGTCAAGCAACCTTCAACTCAAAGTATCGCCTTGCAAGCAAGATCTTTAGGAAAACCTTTTCAAAACAGTCTTGCTAAACCTTTTGGGATAACTTTGGTCAAAACAGTTCAATCATTCACCTAGAAGGCAAAATTGTTTTGGTCATAGACATAGAAGAAGTCACTTTGGGAGTATGGGTCAAAACTGTGTTTTGTGTGTTATAGTCCTAATCATTTAATCAAGGATTGTGAACTTCACTCGTAATACCTTAGAAAATTTCCAAAGAACATGTCCCAACCGAAACCTAGAGACCAAACCGTCCGAATAATTCAAATAGGGTAAATCACAAAGCAATTTCTCAAGCAGACCATAGCTACCCTCACCGAGAAGACCTTTTCTAAACCACCAAGACCTTCACAAGCAAAGACCTTCCCAAAGTACTACTCAATTCAAACAAGGTATCGCTAATCATCGCTTGGAACAAGAACCTATGAGATCTCATTATTATCAACCTAGAAGGTATTACAATTCACATAGGGGATCTAGATCACAGGAACCAAGTGTTAAAACCGAATGGGTTAAGAGAGAAAATCACGAGGGACAAACAATACTTTCAACAAAAAGTGAATCGATGTTTTTGTGATACAAGAAAAAGATAATGAACTTGTAAAAGAGAGTTTTGAAAGTTTTGAAAATCCACATGCTAAAAATCAAAAGATAATTACGGATCATGTTTTAAAATAGTGGGAATTACATACTCAAAGAATTTGAGTTTGTAACTCCACAAGGGGAACACAAGTCAAGAATGGCTTGGGTTCCTAAAAGAAACTAACTCTAAATCTATTAGGCAGGCAACCCGTAAGAGGAGCTTAAAGATCATTTTATTGTTGATAGTGGTTGTTACATGAGCATGACAGAAACAAGGAGTTTCGCTGTGTGTTTTGAGTATATTAGTTACTAAGTTACATTTGGGGAGGACTATTTAGTGTAAGTATAGTCCATGCATTGCTTGAGGAGGATATTCATGTTTATTTGCTATTGAAAAGAGGAGAATGGGAAAGCTTGCCTATTGATTTTGTGAAAGTCTTTGCGTGGAAAGTAATCGCTTTTGGAAGTACTGCACACGTGTCGTATCAAAGTAATGTTCTAACGGTAATATTGAGGGGTAATTACACCTAACGGTAACTTTGTTATTGATGGCTGTGATTTTTTAAATCTCACCTATAAATAACTACTCTCTGAATTTCCCTCTCATATTGATCGCTTATAATCTTTTCCATATTTCTCTCTCTTTCACCTATATTATTCGCAATCTCACTTTTTGTGAACATATATTCAACATGGCAAATCGTAATACTGTTTCAAAACACAACATGGTGGCGAATTTAGACAAGATGGAAGCCAATGTAATCTTTCATGATATTATCGATTTTCTTACTGGATCGCCAATTGTTATGCGCTATTAGTAGAACCAGATGTTATTGAGCCCTGGATTCAACAATTTTGGGAAACTGCTAGGGTTCATATGGAGAATGATGAAGAATATATTCATGCTATGGTTCTTGGGAAAATGTCAAGATTATCGAACCTCTATTCGTGAAGACTTATTGTTTGATGATCTTGATAATGTTTCGCTTTGATAAGCAAGCGATTTGGGATACTTTTGGGCACATTGGTTATGAAGGGTCCTTAATCGAACAAACATTCAGAAACCCTTATTTTGTCCTCACTTTGGAAGTTTTAGTGCATGTGTTGCTTCATTGTATTAGTGCTAAAAGTACATCATGGGAGCAATTTGGATCTAACATAGCATCCGCTATAGTAGGATTGGCTCTTGATCGTGTTTTCAATTTTCAAGGCTAATTCTAGATGGAATGCTTTCACACATCACTCATGGTTCAAAATGGTTGATGTATCCAACGCTTGTTCAAGTATTCCTCAATAAACAACTTTCGGATGTACCTAAACCTACAAGTCTTTTAATTGTAGGTACAACAAGCCAAGATTTTCACTTTCATGGCTAGGAAGGCGATTTATTCACCGGAAGGGATACTCCCTTAAATACTTCTATGATGGAAGTTGTTCAAGTCGTCGAGCTAATGTGCAGAAGATGAAGATAGAGAAGGTACCGCTCAAGGTCTTGCTACATCTCAAGGTACCGCTCAAGGTACCGCATCACAAGGTACCAAGTTCAAGCTGATGTTGCAGTTTCACCTTCTCCATCTCCTCAAAAATATGTTCCTAATTCTCAACCAAAGGAACATTCACCAATTCAAGGAGATGCTTCACATACTATACCCCCTGAAGGTTTAACATTGGATAATTATGTTCTGACAAAGGAGTTAGTCAAATTGAAGAAAACGACTGAGGCTCAAGCTAAACAGATTAAGAAGTTGAAGCTCAAGTTTAGAATACTCAAGAATTTTGTCCGCCATTGGTTCAACATCATCGCTCTATGGGTCAAATCTAAAAAGAATGAGCAAAGGCGGTTTAAGAAGACAAACGTCAAAAGGTTCAAAACAGTCTTCATTCCAATTGGGAGGAATTTAGAAGAAAAGAATTTGAAAGAAGATGTTGTTAGGAGAATGAACTCAAGGTCTTCAAGAACATGAAAGGGCCAAGTTCAAGGTACAAATATTCACCACAAGAAATCGAAGAACAAGGTTATTCAAAGTCTTGAGGAGCAAGTTATTGATGTTCAAGTTCAAAATCGATGATCAAGGTATGGCGATCAAAGTATTGCTTTTCCGGAACTTACTGACAAGAATTGATTACTCCAAGGGTATTAGATTTTGAAGAGGAAGCTGGTCCTTCAACGTGTTACATGAAGAAGAAGTCGGTCCTTCAACAGTTATACGTAAAAGGAAGTCGATACACCTAAACCTATACATACAAAGAAGTGATGATGAAACTATTCTTTGAAATTTTGCATGATTTATCAAAGCCAAGGGTGTTAGTATTCCGTGAGTACAAGAAGAGGAACAACCAAGAGTTTCTCAAGCTATTATTGATCCAAAGGATAAAGGTAAGGGCAAGTTGGTAGAGACTAAGAAAAAGAAACCTACTTTAGCACGAGATAAGAGTCGCTCAGTGGCTATGAATGAGGAAGACTAGAAAGATACAAGTCGAGTTGAATGTCAAGTTGATAAAAAGAAGCAATGAATGAAGAAGCGACTAGGAAATTACAAGAAGAATTGAATGTCAAGTCGCTATATCATCACCACTTCCTATTTCTTCTCTACCAAGAAGACCAAATCTTGCAAAGGAAAGGAATTCTATGATGGTTTATCTAAAGAAGATGGGATATGTTGGTTTGAACAAGCTGAATTATGTTAATATGAAAGAGTTATATGATGCTGTCAGAGAAGAATATAAAAGACAAGTTGATAGTATCAAAGATTATAAAGATGATGATGCTTACAAAGAAGAAGAAAGAAAAGAAAGCTTAAAAGGAAAAAGAAAAAAAAACTGAAATTAAAGATCTGAAGTCATCAAAGAAAGTTGGGTTAAGGTCTGATACTGATGATGAGCTAAGGAATTACTTAAGAGTAATAGATTTTGAGTATTCTAAAGATGATGCTGATTTCAAGATGAACAAATCTCCAATAACTACTTTTGAAGTTGTTGAGTCAAAAGATGGAAATTATTTGATGTTTCATAAAGAAGATGAAAGTTTCAAAGTGTTCAATATGCTATGGGATTTATTGCATATAATTGATAGAGTGGATTTACTCCATTTATATCATGTGGTAAAAGAATATTATGAACACAATCCATCAGAAGGATATTGTTTAGTCTTGCTTGGAGATCTCATAACTGTTTGGGAAACTAAAGAAATAATCATCACGAGATCCGGAAAAACCAAGAAGATTGGGAGATTACTTGTTGGAGATTCTTTGAAGAATCTAGAGTACATGTTCTAGAGCTAGAAGATGGAACAATGATTCACATGTTACACGATAGAAGATATCCTCTTACATCGATCTTATGAGGAGGATCTTTGGAGCATGGAATGGAAGTTGAAAAGACAATGAAACAAAGACTTATGGTCATCAAGTCGCTTATCGATGGACTACAATTCTCGATGATGATGAATAAGCGGTATGAATCTTAATTGATTAAAATTTTGATATATCGATTTTATTCAAAGTATGGCGATCAAACAATACTTTAATCAAAGTCATCGCTTGCAATTTTAAACCGCCATCGATTTTGAAAACTTTTGTTAAGTACTAAATGTTTTCAAACAAAGTTTAAAAGAAATAAATGGTTTTGAGATGGTAACACCAATAGGTTATCAATCCACCATGGTTACAAAAGGATTGGCTAATCCATGAGCAAACGGCTCGTAAAGATATTTCAAACCGTTTTAGTTGACAACTTGCTAATAAGTTGGATGGTAATCAACTCACCATATCATAAATGTGAAGAGTTGGCTAGCCCACAAGAAAATGGCTTGTGGTAAAGGTCGTGGAAAAACCATTATATGGTAATTAGTTCACCATGATGAAAGAACTAACTAGTCCAAAAGGGTACACTTTTGGTAAAGACAACTCAAATCATTGATAGTGATGATTTGCTAAAATCGTATGGTTATCAGTGTACCATGATCTTACACATCAAAACATTTGGCTACTCCGAGTTAATGGCTTTGGTAAAGAGAACTCAAATCCATTGAATTTTTAATGATTCACCTCTCACGGAGTTTACACACCGGAAGTGATGAGAATAGTGAAACTTAAACTCGAATTAAATGTACACATTGTCTTATGTTGTTGAAAAGATGGAGCTTCTTTGAATGTTCTTTGAAAAGAAATAAGATTGTTGATTGATCTTGAAGAATTATTTAAATCAAGACTACTTTGATGATGATATAAGCGGAGAATCTACAAAGATAAAATTTGAAGATAAAGTCACAATTCCTCTTTGAAGACAAAGATGTTAAAGCTAAATCTATAAAGGAACTTGAAATCAAACAAGTAGAATTCAAGTTAGGGAGGATTGTTGGGATACGAGAATATTAAAATCTTGAAGAGTTAAAGGTCAAGATTAACAAAGTAATCGCAGAAAGACTAAGCATTGCAAGAAGTCAAAGTCATCGCTAAGTAAAAGTCAAAATCTTGCTTATTCATTAAAGTACTATAAAGTTTAAAGTCGGTTGTATTAGATTAAAGATAGAAAGTAATGTTTATCTAGAACTTTCTAAGTATTGTTTACTTGACGTACAAGGTTAAGAATTGTAAACCGTTTAGGGTTATCCTTGAGCCTATAAAAGTGTTAGATATTAACTTTTCACATACACATCATAACATTAACTCAATGAGCACATAGATGGTTTTAGAGAGAGAAAGAGTGGGACATTCTAGTGAGAGAAACTTGTGGAATATTAGATTACAAAGAACATCCAACCTCTACCTTGCAAGGTAGCGGTATTTATAGGTTACAAACTAAACGACCTCGACGGCTCGTGGATTAGGGATACATTGGGTAAAGACCGACCTTCTTCCACGGTGTTGCACTACACTATTATACGCTACTAACTATCTACATAAACCGTAACAAATGACCAATCTACGAGCTAACTTATGCTAGATAATAGTTGGGGTGACCGACTCTTTCAACACCGGAATTTTCTAATTCCTAACAATCTCCCTAAGGAGGTCACCCATATTTTACATTTCAAATCCTAGCATTCTAGACTTGACTTTGTTCTTGAGCTCAGACTTTCATACATCAACATCGTAAACTTGGTGCATAGGTGGTGCAACTTCAAGTCTGCAAAGATTTGTACTTTATGTAGGAGGTCCATTTCGATTCACGAGATAGTAAACATGAGCCGACTTTTGAGATCATCGACAATCAACAATCTCGACACATCCTTTGTGGTGTTGATATTATGTGATATTGTGACTTTGGGACCGACATGCTCACATTCGGATCATGAAATCTTCTCATCGAGTGGCGGAAGCTTTAGTTGATTCATGATATTGGCAGTGATAGCGAAGCATGGAGTGAAAATATCGAGTCATTGATGCACTAATCATGATTTCTTTTGAGATGAATGTGTGAAGTGAGCATGCGGTCGTGGATTGACCGCTTCATTACGATCACCGCAAACGTCGGGCGCACTCGCATACAATGCTAGTAACAAATCGCACGAAAGTGTCTTTGATCACTTCGTTGAATTGAGGTACACGACCCACGGTTCCCGCTGATCGAGACAAATCTTTCGTGATCGTATGATTCCTAAGAATCTCCTTGACAGGTTTCGAATGTTTAGTTGTTCTCACACCGAACGCCTCAAAGAAGACAACACGGAGTGAGTGAACCAAATAATTTTTAGTCCACCGATTGATGAAAAGAGATTTGAAAACAATCGTGTATAGCTCAATAGAAATTGTTTTTGCAATACAACGAAGGTTTTATTGAAAATCAATTTATCAATCATAAAAGTACCTTTAGGTTTGAAAATGAGTACACGTCAATGTGCTAAAGAAAAGAGTTTTTAAGCACAAAGACAGTTTTTCAAAGGTATCCGTCAATCCATAACTGAACTGTGATTGATTCAAGAGATTGAATCGCCCCATTGTTTCTCGCTCATTGTCACATGGTTGATCTATATAATAGATCTCACATGCCACCTACCGGGAGCTTGTTAGATGTTGGCTCCGTAAGGCTTTCCATCTTCATTGTGAATATGTAAACATATCACTCGGATGTTCGCAATACCACAAGGATAATCGTGGGACTCAAGATATAATCTCTTTCCACATTGTGTGAAAGCAGAGTCTTCATTGAAAGTGTCCTAATGAGATTTATTGATGATCTCGTGGCTCTAGACTCATTTGTGCATATTTGGATCCCGTCTTGGGAGACTGGAGAGGGTCTCCTACTTCAATATCAACCATCTCTATGAGACAATGATAGGTTATGTCGGTTCCCGTGAGAATGAAACAAGCCCTTTAAGAGGAACTTGAGTGGTTTGGAAAGGTGAAGTGCAAGTCGCCACCGGGTCCATGACGCCTTGTCTTCAATACCGATGTTACCATCAAGTAGCATATGAAGTGAACCGGTTTCGCCTCTATGGTTGAATAAATGGAGGGCTATTTGTTTTCACCCTTTCTCATTCAATTCTTTTAATTCTTCAACCCTTCAAGCTTACCGAGACTTCATAGCTAGAACCTTGTTGGGTTTATTCCAAGACTAGCTCGGTCTTAGTCCGCACTCTTCCCATATCTCATTTTTCTCCTTTTATCATCATTCCTAAGGACTTCTACACCGACTAGTGGATTGTCCTCGGTAGATCCCTCCGGTTCGCGGATCATGGGAACCAATACCTAACCTTATCATCCTTATATCACCGTACATTAAAGTAAAGTTGGTCGGTCTATTTGGTATTGTTCATCGCCATAGGATCCAATAGAAACCATAAATCAATTCGAGATACTTGTGATATATTATCAAAGCATTTTGTACCTGAATTGTTTTTGATAATTTTAGAACGAGAACTCCCCCTCAACATGTGCATCAAGTATTTGAAAATGTTTTGCACACGGAGGCAAGAGAAAGAAATTACTTCTTTGATTACCATTTTCTAAAAAAATCACCATCACTTCCTTGATCAAATCAAGTGGATAAAGCATTTCCAGGAAGGATGAGGTTTCCATAATTTGCCCCTCAATATGTGCCTCGTGTTTGAAAAGAGTTTTGCACATACTAGAGGGAACCTTTTATCATCAAGGTACTTTAAAATATTTAAATTGTGGTGTACCCCGATGACTTGAATTTAAAGAGAGTTCTCCCCTTAATATGTGCTTCGAGATTCGAAAATTGTTTAGCACATATAAGGGAGAAGTTTGCACAAAATTGGTCATCTTATCTTTTACCATCTTTCATATTTATATCACATTTTCTCCCGATCAAAAATCTTAAACTTTGAGATTTTGGATCTCAAGTGATTTAAATAAGTATGAGGTAAAATATTTGTAGGAGAAAATGTGTCCGATTTTATATGATAAAGAAAAGGATAACACAGATGTTTCCCTTTTCAAAAGGGAAACCATAGTACAAATCCTAGCACTATTACATGAATTACGCTTGTTCATATTTGTTACACCACATAATACACAAAGTTAACAAAACATAAACGGTATTCGGAAGAATTCTTCATTCGGTTCCTCGAAGAAGTTTGTAGTGACCATCACGAGCCTTCCACCAACAAAGCTTTCAAGGTCGCGGAAGATCCTTCGTGTCTTGAGTCTTCGTCGATTGCGAATGAAATGTTCACATCTTTTCACGCCATCATCACCCGTAAAGTAGTTTTAACCCAAGATCTCATATCAAGTTTGGCTTCTTTCACTCTGGTGTCAAGTTCTTCTTCGACCATTTTGAGCGTACCATCACTAAACTTGTAGAGTTCACATAGACGCATAAGCATACGCGATCCATATCTGTCGGTGAAGATGACGGCTCTAGGGTGTCAAGAACTTTGTATTCTCGATGAAATTCATGCCCACCGCACTCCATTGAGGACTTGTGAGGTTGACTGGTTTGGTAGCTTTCAATGCTGTCGAAAGTCCTCAACTCGTTTCGAATGACTAAGCCCCGATCCAAAGAGTGACAATTGCAGAGGGCCTTTTCTCACGCATGTAAGTGCTCGGTGTCCTTGAAGATTTAAGAGATAGAGATCTTCAAAATCATTGGGCGAAGATGTTTGAAGTCGTTCTCTTCAATGGTATACACATTGAAATCACTCTTTTAAGGACAATCTTCTTCAGTACTCATATCCATAGATCGAGAAGATCTCTATCCGACAACACTTAAGATTTGCGGTTTGATCGACATCATTGCGTCTTTTATCGACACCATGTCATCAATGTAGAACTTCTTCCTTTGAACCACCGGTGGGAGATACCATAAGATCTTTGCAATATCATACTTTTGCTCTTCATTTGCCCGAATTGATCAGAACCATCCGCCAAGCCCCGATCGTAATAGGTTGCGACTTTCATCTTTGAAATAGATAGAGCGGTCTTCTTTCGCAGAGCGAGCACACGAGATAATCCAAGTCGAGATTGAAGAAGAATTCGGCTGAATGGTTATCGACCCTACCACCACCAAGAGGAAGAGATTTGTTGACATTGAAGCGATCGTTGCTCACCGACTTGGTCATTCAAGATCTTATGGCATTCTTCCATCCGATATTGAAGATGATTACCATCGAATGGAAGACTTTGACAATTTCGTAAGCTTGACCTTCTAGATCTCTTGGAGTTATGGATGAGATACTCTTCCGCTCACGTAACCATTTGATAAAACTTCCCATATCACGCAGTAGTGCGTAAAGAGTCTTGGTGGAACTTCATAATTATTGGTGATAAGCGATGCCCAATTGATGTCGGAATCATAGAGTCGACTACGGGATGGTCCATGTGGGTTCGGGGAGAAGGAGGTCTATCTTCCATAATCGACTTTGAATAGTGTCTCTTGAAGGTGCAACTCGGATGTCTTTGGTGCGATTCCCACCATGTAGAGTCAAACCAATCTTCCGTTGGCTTTGGAATATGCTTTGTCGACGCATCATCTTCATACGGTTTCGAGTCACCATGACACGAGATTCTTCGTTAACCATTTGATCATCGTGGATGAAGGTGGGCGTGGATGTGAACCTTGAATCAATCCGTCGTCCGAGCGTGATTTTTGATTACTACGCTCTTTTGTTGGATCTGATTGACTGGTAGATTTCGGCGGTGATGATGGTGGTTGTGATGGAGGTGTGTTGGTTGTTGTAGAAGGATTACCAGATCCAGACGTTCCAGCTCCCCCCGTTGGTGGGGGAGGAGGTGGATCTTTGCGATCCTTTATCAATGCTTCCATTACACTTGTTCTCCTTTTCTTTTTAGCTTCCTTTTCTCCTACTTCAATCTTAAACTGCTCATAATTGTCGAACTTGATGGATTCTTCTAGTGCCTTATAGAGTTTCTCGTGAACTTCATGCTTGTCCTCTTGACCTCATACATCCTTTCACAGGCAGCGCCTCATATCGGAGATGGGAGGTCCTTGAATCGTTTGAGAAGTGGAGCTCCATTGCCCATTCCACGGCATCACGACTTCTCCTTCAATAGCATCGGTGTCGCTTCATTGAAGTTGAGGTGCTCAATCTGAGACACGATCCACGGAGAATCAGCAGATTTGGGAAGTTGCCTTTCGATTGCTTCTACCCTTTAACGGTTTTATCCAAGAGTTTATCGGACGTGAGAATCGAGGAGGGAAGGCGGTGGAGCCACTTCATCCGCAATTGTGAAGATGGGTTCTGGAGTTGGTGGTGTTGTCGTTGGTGTTTGTACGGTTGATTGAGCAGGCAAGGGAGGTGGAAGTGCAGTTGATAATGAAGATGCAGTCATTGGAGGAATGGTTGAAGTATCTTGCCGAATGCTGACATCATACATGGATTGAGCAGAATCTAAGGTTTTGTCATTAATGAATTGATCACCAAAGGAGAAGTCTTCATCAAGATTCTTAAGTGAAGATAGAGAGTTAGTAGATAGATTTGGTTCATCCATCTTCAAGGTCTCTTCAGATCTTGTCTCAAGGTTCTCCTGTGAGCCCTTTTGTAACAGAGTGTCAACATTCAAATCAGATTGAGTCTCACCAAGTGATAGAGATTCCTTGAACGTTTCAGGCACCTTAACCACACCAGATTGTTCATTTGCATGAGGTGAATCTGTTCTTCTCTTCAGCTCATATTGATTAGTGGTGCTAGAAGGAGATGATGAGATAGTTAAAAGCATGTGAGCAGCTTGTTCAACACTTGCAACTCCTTTACCCTTGTCAAGTGTAATTGGGGCTGTTTGTAGAGGTGGTTGAGAGGGTTCTCTTAACATAACTCCACCTACTGGAGCCTTCACATTTTGATCTTCAAGGCTTTCTTTGAATTCCAAGTTCTGATCGACATCATCTTCATCGATTAACACGAAACATTCCTTGGTGTCTCGGTGTTCTCACCAATCTCCTTTTCCACTTTCTTCCTTTTGCTTTACGCTTCTTGGAGATGGTGTCGATCACGAGAACTTTCACGCCTCTTTTAGGAAGAGAGGCATAGGATGCTTGTGAGGTCGATTTTGTCATGGTAGCATTTGGTTGTAAAGGAGAGGTGTGACATTGCGAGAGTTTGGTTGCTCTTTTCATGTATTGCTTGAAGTAGTCCTTCTTCTTGATATCATCTGTGAGGAGAAGATCAGGAATTGGCAATCCAAATACTTCTTGATCCGAACCTCTAGGAACATATTTCAAGTTTCCTAAAACAAATTCATGTTCTGCTTTGTGTAGAGTTGATTCAGACCTAGGAGTGAAGTTGTGAGTTTGTTGCAAATACTGGATGACAAGCTTGGAGAATCTGATGCTGGGAATTACAAGTTTGTTCTGCTTCTTTCGACCTTGAACATTGTTCAAAAAATAGGTTCTATCAGATATGAATGTGTTCATTGATAACGAGAATTCTTCCCAAATACGATCCGAGACATTCACATCAACCCTATTAACGATTCCCATAGGATTTGCAAGATAGGAATTCTCACTTTATCGAACCTCAAGTTTTCCCGGATAAGCATAAGTTCGAGAATGGTTGTAATGGCTCTCGGGGTTGATATATGTGTCCGGTGATGATGTCGATGCTCTTGAGATATCGCTCGATAACCCAACCCAATAAGAAATACGATCGTCGTCAAGACCAAAGCGGAGATTCGGATCGAATGTCGTGGTCACATGGTGTGATTCCAAGAGCTTTGCTCGAATATCGTAATCAATTGTGAACTCCATATTATCCGACTTGCAAGAGTATCGTCTTGTGATTTTATTCCATTGAGCGGTGTTCGAATTGTTGAATGTAGATGGTAGGAATTGAGCATTGCTTGGTAATAGCCCCAAGAAGTTAGTGTTTTGAGGATGTCAATTGAAACTTTGAATATCGGATTTTGTTGAAGCCTTTGAAGGTCCACATAATGATTGCTTTTACCAATAGCACCCATTGACTTTTGGGAAGGATTTCTTCGTCGAGAGAACTCGGATGATCCGACGGGTAGCGCTCTTTTCAGGATTGAACTTGCCATTGATATTACGAGTAATCATACAATCAACAGTAATGGATGGGAACAGGTTAGATGATACATAGTAATTGAGACAGTATTGAGAGCACCCTTATGACAAGGAAGTAGCAACACTGAAGAAGTTCCCAACACATACGGAGACAGATAGAGTGGCAAAGATTGCAACTATATGACACCTTTCAACTATATGATAACATACATAATTGAGATATATCAATGAGGAACATTCATATAGAAAAATGATTACATGACGAGCTTATAAGGGATTTAAAGGGCAAAATAGTGCATAACAACGTGATCATGACATGATCCAAGATACACATGTAAAAGTGATATAACACATATGTATGAGGCAAAAAGAAACATTTGGCAATCGTGAGAGAACCCAAGTACCTTTTGCCTAAACAGAGATGTTATAACAGTTTTCATAGAGTAAGTTGATTCAACAAGTCGAATTAGGAGATCCTAGGAGTAGTGAGAGTGAAATCATCTTTAGCAACAACTTTGAACATTTTAAACATCCTTGACCCTAAGACTAATTCTCAATCATGAACACTGTTATAAACTTGTAAATACAAGTCGTCATCTAGAGCCACGGACAAGTCATAAAGGGATTAGCTCTTTAAGTTGCTAAACTAATTCGCTAACATGTAAGACCAAGTTGCCATGAATAAAACTTAAACCAAGTCGCTACAAAGTAGACAACTAAGTCGCTAGGTAACAAATTCGCTAACTTGTAAATACAAGTCGCTATCTGCTAACTCGCTAACTAAGTCGCTAGGATAATTAGCTAGCTCAGTAAAGTCAAGTCGCCATGTACAAAGAACTAAGCCAAGTCGCTACAAAGTGGTTAACTAAGTCGCTAGGTTATTAATTAGCTAACTTGTAAATACAAGTCGCTAGTTACTAACTCGCTAACCAAGTCATTGGAAATTAGTGAACTAATTACTGCGGAGGAGACGATTCGCTATGTAGAGCTCTAACTCGCCATGAAGAACATTCATACTAAGTCGCTACCAAGAACAATCTAACTCGCCACCAAGAACATTCCTAACCCAACCCATCAGTCCAATCCATTATAATCATCCATCAATGTATCCAACCAATATAATCCAAACAAATAAATTCCAAACACTTAACACGTTCAATCATTGTATAAGCAACAAACATATATTATCATAGAAAATCGAACCTAAGCGAGAGAATCAAGTGATCACACCACACGAGAACGAGAGAATCTGGATATGAAGATAGGTTAGACACTAGACACAAAAACTTAAGAGAGCAAAGATAGGGAAAACGCGTCAAACCTTTTGCTAGGTCGCTCAGATGAGAAGATAAAAACGAGATAGACAGAGAAGAAGAAAGAAAAAAACTTTATAAAAAAAACGGTAACACGCTATGGGGTAATACGCTAGGGGTATACCAAGTAACTATGGTGATATGACACAATTGGTCCTTGTGGTTTTAACGTGAGGAAGGGTAAGTCGCTAGTGTAGCATAACTTTCACTACATGACAAGTTTTGTCCCTATGGTATTAACTAATGAGTGGTAATAATATGCTAACACGGATAAGACAACATCTCTAGCATTGATAATTACACAGATCATCATGAATCAATTCGACATTTCAACACATAGGCAGTTACAAAGAAAGCACACACTGACAATCTCCTGAGCAAGATACAATCACAGCCTATAACAGGGAGAAAACCCTTTCCCAGATATCTCAAAAGTATAATCAGTTAGTCACACAAGCAGGAAACCACCACATCATACAAATAAACAAGCATCATAACCAGCACAGAAGCCAATGGTATATAAAACCGATCTCCCCCTCAATCAATGTCATCAAAGAGCATTGATTGATATAAACCAATCCCATTATACTACCAAGAATATATCAATTGTTCGAACTTCATCTATGATCCCGTGCCATTATTGAATGACATTTCTAGGACCGTAGATGTTATCGATAACAAGGAGTATATTCATTATTAGATAAAAAATGAAAAAAATGATAAAGTTTTGAAAAGAGTATATAAAAAAATGATAAAAATGATAAATAATTTTTTTTTTTTTTTTTTTTTAAATTGATTTATACACACACAAGGGAGAACGAGTCCTGATTCTAGATGAATAGGAGTCAAGGTAAGAAGTACATCAATTCTGGCAAGCTATAGCTCCTGAATGAGCTATGTTCATATCTGAGGGGAACCAAGTCATGAAGTTCCTGAATGAGTTGAGCATTGTACCTGAAAAAGACTGAGAGCACATTGTACTTGAAGCACATGTAGACTTGTTCATAAAGGGGTTAGTGGCATGTATAGTCTCACATTTAGATTCAACACAGTATAATCCAGACGTATCATTAATGGGGATCCTATTAGGTTCTACAATCTTGAAAAGTTTACAGTGGGAATCCACTTGAGGCATGATTTAGGAATGTAAGTTCGTTTAAGTCCTATATACTTAAATAATCCGCGGTGGGAATCCATTTGAAGCCCGATGAGATGAACTAAATGAGTGCACACCCTTGTTATGATTATTTGTCTTTTGTGATCGAGAATTTCATAGGGATTGATCCGTCGACTATGTTTTACATGATACCAGTTAAGCTAATGGCATTTCTAAATTGTGGGTGATGTTCATTAGTCTTATGCTTGGGATTCATCATATCCGAACTAGGCAATGAAGTGATTGGTTTTGACAAAGCAGACTTGTTATCAACTTGGGATGTAAGCTTAGATTTCAATGGTTTAGCTCTTTCGGACCTAAAGGCATTAGGTTGTTTAATAACATGACGTTTCAAGTGGTTCTGAACCGTTGACATTCCCAAAGTTGAAGGTTTTGCAAACTTAGTGTTCATCCTATTTCCAGCATACTTCCTGAGCTCATTTTTTAGGGCAACAATATTGAAACTCTTGTCCTGAATTTGTGCTTTGAGGTCATCAATATCTTTCATCAAGAGATTAGATTGATTGCCTAATTTAGAGTTTGTTTCCTCAAGGTTCATTCTTAAATGCTCATTTTCTCTTAGAAGGTTGGACACACATAGAGCTAGTTCAGAATTCCTAGAATCTAGTGTATCACTCATCTCATGACAGTCATATTTCTGGGCTTCTGAAAGAAGAGATTTGATTTCTTATGGTTGAATCTTTGTCACGAATGGATTTTAAGCGATTAATTTCAAAAATTCTCTAAATTCGGAAGTTCAGTTACTACCTTTGCTTATTTGCATAAAACATTTCATCCTTATGTTGTATTTCAATTTGCAAAGAGATACGGTGTTTTCAAGAATTGAAAATTTGTTTGAAAGCTCATCATATACCCTTTTTCAATCATGTTACTTGCATCGATTCGAGACAAAACAAAGATTGATTCCACATTGTTATGTTCGGGTAAGAGTCATGTACCTTTTATGAGAATAAGTGTGATCGATAAGAGTACCTTGTTGGTTGATACCTTTTCTCGATTACGAGAATTTGAGATCGGTGTTGTTTTCTTCATCCTTTTCCTCATAAGCGAGATTACGCAATCGGTGTATTCTGCTTTGGTTCAACTGGAGTGAAGCATGACACGTCTTCATTGTTCCATGGACACTCTTGACACTCATTCAATTCCTTGACTTGTTATTCTCTTTGCGGCTTCCTCGATGTATGTTTCCATATTACTCATGAGTTGAATAAATGAGTTTACGAACTCATGAATTTCCATTCCGTGTGCTTCTTGAAGGACATTCGGTCATGGTATTATCAAAATCGAGGAGTATTCTTCCGGATAAGTGGTTGAAATTGGTTGAAGATGGTTTGGAGAGCGACATGAGAATCATCGGTTGAGAGCTTTTCTTTGGTAATTTGAAACCTCGATCGTTCTAGGTTAAGCAACACAGCTCTTGTTAAAGTGGGAAAGTCTGACGAAGGATGGCACAACTCGTTCGATCCATGGTTGTTGATAAGAGTAATTTTAGAAGCCGATCGAGATGTTGAAGCGGCTCCTTTGGTGCATTCCTCATTCTTAGTATCATCTGAAGAAATTAAGTGTGACTTATTTGAGTTGTTACGATTGATCGACTCGAGTCATTTAGTGTGAGGCCTTGGATGGGCATTCTGTTTCACTATTTTGGACTGTGTCATGAGAGCAAGTACTTTGGTGATTAAGGAATCCGTGATGATGGACATTGTGTTATTATGAATTACTCCCCAAGTCTCTAGAGAATTTAGAATCAATTCGCTACCAACTAAATAGTACTAAACCCAAGTCGCTAGAAAGTACTACACCAAGTCGTCAACACTAATTCACCACCACGCTAAGTCGCTAGCTTTCTAATCCGCTAGCTAGATGTAAGTCGCTAGGTGGTAACTCGCTAACACTCAAGTCGCTAGCAAAGTTCGTGAGACGCTACTCAGTCGCCAACAATGCAAGTCGCTAAAGAGCAACTCTCATGCACCAAATCGCTACCACAAGTCGCTACAGTGGTGGGAGTCCACTACTTGTGCTTTAAGTCGCTAGATCTAACTCGCTAGATTTAACACAAGAACTCGCTACAATTATGTGAAGCAAGTCGCTACGAAGAACACTTATCCGTGAACTAACTCGCTACCATGAAAACCATATAAACATCACTTTTCAATCCAAAACAACCCAACCAAGATGATTCAAGCTTACCAAATGAAAACCTAAACACTTTTGATGATTCTAAACACAAAAGTACCAACAAAATTCAAACTTTAACACACGAAATCAACCAAATGATGCAAAACCACTAAACTTTTTCAAACTCAAAACCACCTAAAACCACTATAAATCCAAAGATGTGTAAGATATGATCTAACCATGGCTCTTGATACCAATTGTTAGATATTAACTTTTCACATACACATCATAACATTAACTCAATGAGCACATAGATGGTTTTAGAGAGAGAAAAGTGGGACATTCTAGTGAGAGAAACTTGTGGAATATTAGATTACAAAGAACATCCAACCTCTACCTTGCAAGGTAGAGGGTATTTATAGGTTACAAACTAAACGACCTCGACGGCTGTGGATCGTGGATACATTGGGTAAAGACCCGACCTTCTTCCACGGTGTTGCACTATACTATTATACGCTACTAACTATCTACATAAACCGTAACAAATGACCAATCTACGAGCTAACTTATGCTAGATAATAGTTGGGGTGACCGACTCTTTCAACACTGGAATTTTCTAATTCCTAACAAAAAGGACCCCTAGATTGGTATTAGAAGTACGTGATATTATTAGAGTTTTAGAGAAGTTCGATATTATTAGAGTTGTTAAAGAGTCTGCATAATAAGCAGAATTAGAGTTATTAATAAAATCGTTCAAAGTTAAAGTTATTCTTCTTAGCTTTGTTAAGTAAATTCCGCATACTTAATAGAGTTTGCTCAGTGTTTCATTGTTAATAACTTAGGATTTATCCGAGGTTATTAAACCTTAACAAGCTATTTAAGTTAGTTTGGTTAGAGTACATCGATCCAACGAAGACCTAGAGGAAATTAATGCGAACTGCATCTTCATGGCAAACCTTGAGGAGACTAAATGCGACCGACTATGACGCACATCCCATCTATGACGCCAATGCGTATATGAGGTACCAATCATTGATCCATGCTATAACAATGTCATATTTGATGTGTTTACTCATGACGAATAAAGATTCTCGTGACATCCGCACCTCTTATGATACATACCGGACAATCCGGGTTGTAGCAATACTAACTCGAAACTCCGGATGTGGATCCTAGTGGAGGATATGTGGCACAAAATCACGAGACCGATGAGGAAATACGGGCTTATTTTGAAACTTTAATCAATAAGCGTGGCATTGAAATCGAAAAAGTTAAAAGCGGTCAATCGCGAAGTTAAAGGCGCGAATGCTAAATTGACGGTGAGCTTGAGAGTTACAAAGAGAAGCATAAAAGCTTTTGAATTTCACAAAACAAAGAGTCGGAATTAGAAATTGTTTATCGAAATTCCGTTTAAAAGAACAACAATTGCAAATCAAGTATAACACACTTGATGTGAATTTAAACTTGAAAATAAAATCTTTAAACAAGGAAATTTCGATCTAAATGACCAACTTTACGAACAAAAAACAATGTTTCGATCTTGAAAAGAGAAGAAAGCAGTTGATTCTTGATTTTCAAAACGAAGATTCTCTCCTTGATGAAATTCTTGATAAAGATGAAAAATAAAAATTGGAAAATTTTCTTGTTGCAACGGGTCATTAAATAAATCAACCAATATGTTGATTAATCAAACGAATCCGTATTTTCATACAACACAAAAATGGCTCTAGGTAACTCACCTCCTTGTTTCCTCAAGAAAGCTCGGAAAGAACAAAATGTTTTAAACAATGGAAAAGCTTTGCATGAACCCATACTTGTTCATGATTCTCTTGAAACGTTAGAACTATCGATGAGAGTAGATCAAAATGAAACAAAAGAATCCGAAATCAAACCCATTGATTATAACAAATGGAACAAAATTAATGGAATTACTATTGTGTCACAAAAGAAAAGTCAAACTTTTCCATCACACCCAGTGTTTCAAACAAAGTGTCAACACCGGTTTCAAAATCGGTTTCAAAACCGATTGTTGTCTCAAAATCTCTTTCAAAATCGAACAAATGTCTTCAAACAATCCTTTTAACACAAGTGATGCGGAAGCATTTTAGAAGATGTTAAAACTAGAATTGGGAGACTTCAAGAAATCAAATCTAAAACCAATATTACAACTAACATCGGTTTCTAGTTTTGATGATGAAAATAAAAGTTTTTGAATCGAAATTGCCCTCATTTGAATAACATCAACTCAAGGGCAATTCATTTTGACCAAGCATTTTGAAAGAAACAGACCATAAATCCTGGTAAAACAAGCTAATGAAAGTGTTGAACACATCAAAGTTTTGGAAATTTTAAATGATTCTCTCTTCAAGATGTTCGACTCACCGATATTATGTCCATTATTTTACAAACATATTACATTGAAGATCATGAAAGACTCGATCGAGACCTCCAAAATTGTTTCAAAATATGAAAAAGCTCTTGATAAACTTGAAAAGAAAATGTATCATATTTTAAACAACTTGATCGAAAAAGCGAGGAATGCAAGTATGACAAACTGTCGTATGAGCGTGCCTACAATGACATGAAAGCAAAAAATGATCTTTTGAGGGCTTAGCTGGAATCTCAAAAAGGAAAGGTTGTGGATACTAAGATTACAAAACCATTGACTGAGGAGAAAGCAAATGTTCCAAAACCGGTTTTCAAACCAAAAATGTCTGTTTCTCTACCTCCTCCAAAAGTCAATGAGAAAAAAGATTTGTCAAAACCAGTCACTCCATCTGCCTTGCCTAAACAAAATGTTGAAAAAGGAAAAGTGGTTATCGAGAAACCAAAAGTTTTAGCACCTAGCCTTTTAAGATAAGTACCACTAATAAATGCGCCTCCACATCTAAAACATATGGAACAAACGACATAAGTTTAGATAAGCACTCCAAAGAGACTAGGAAAGCTGAAACCACTTCTAGATAAAATGTGAAACCTAATGTGTGTGCCTTACCTTCTACTGGGACTAGAAAGCACCTCTAGGAGCAGCAGACTAAAGCCTAAGAGCAATACAAGGAACAATAGAGTCTCGCATGTCTCTAAGAGCAGTAGCTTGAATAAAGAGAAGAAAGTAGAAGAACACCCTAGGAATTTACCGCTTTATAATAAGAAAGACATTTTATCTTAATGTAATGAACCTATGAAACTTGCTAAGTCTAATGAATGTGTTGAATCTCTTTGTTTAACTTGCAAGAAATCTTTAATTAATGTTCAAGATGATTGTGTTTCTAAGAATGTGAATGATAAGCCTGTTAAGAAGAACGTTCCAAAAAGAACTCATGCTAAACGAATAGGAAGACTAGTTGCGAGACTTAGGCTTTACACTACTGATAGGGAGCATAATGTTTACTTTAGGGATGACATTTGGAAACTAACGGGTAGAAATTTCACACTCCAGAATGGTAGAATGAGTGATGAACCTGTCTTACCAATAGATAACTTCTATGAGTGTGAACAGGATTTTACCTCTAACCCAAAGGAACCAAAATCAAAACGGTTTCCAAAATCCTCTTCTTTTGTTATTGGCAAGTTATCGAAATATGTCTTTGGATCGTCGACTTAGGTTGCTCCAAGCATATGACCGGGAATCAAGGCTGGCGATCAATTTAAATGCTGAAATTCATGGGGCATGACGTTTGGAAATGATCATGTAGCAGCTATCATGGGTTATGGAGATCTACCTTTGGAAATTATTTGATCACTCGGGTTTACTATGTCGAAGGGTTGGGACACAATTTGTTTTCGATCAGGCGGTTACGTGATGCGATTTAGAGGTTGCTTTAGGAAAAATGCTTGCTTCGTTAGAAACTTGAATGGCACTAATCTCTTAAGCGGGAATCGTGATACAAACTTGTATGCTATCGACATAAACCAAATGGCCTCTTCATCACCAATATGTCTTATGACACGAGCATACGGAACAAAGTCCTTGTTGTGGCATAAAGATTATCCCATCTCAATTTCGACACCATCAACAAAGCGGCCAAAGACGACATCGTCAACGGACTTCCAAAGTTCAAATACACCAAGGATCACTTATGTCCATCATGCGAACAAGGAAAAAGCAAAGAGCATCATATAAAGCCAAACCCGTACCTAGTTCGGAGCAAGGTTGCATATGTTGCACATGGACTTATGTGGCCCAATGAGAGTTGAAAGCATTAATCGGAAAAGTATATTCTTGTTATCGTCAATGATTATTCAAGATATACATGGGTTAGATTTACGAGATCGAAAGGCGAAGCACCGTGCATCATCATCACCTTCACGAAACGATTCAAGTACTTCTTCAAGCTCCGGTAAGAGTAGTAGAGCATGACAACGGCATGTAATTTACTAATCGGGAGTTAAGAGCTTATTTTGAAGATGTTGGAATCACTCATCGGACATCGGTTGTTAGAACTCCATAGCAGAATGGGGTAGTTGAAAGAAGAAATCGAACACTTGTGGAAGCTACTCGCACAATGCTAATTTATTCTAGTGCACCGTTATTTCTATGGGTGATCTTTGTTGCACCGCTTGTTTCCTCATAATCGATCCTTAATCCATCCAAGATTCAATAAAACCCCATATGAGCTAATCAACAACAGAAAACCGGTATCTCTTACCTTCACGTGTTTGGCGCTTTGTGCTATCCAATGAGCGACGAGAGAAGATCTAGGAAAACCGAAAGCTAAAGGTGATATTGGAATCTTCATTGGATACTCGAAAACTCGAGGGCATCTGTGGTGTATAACAGGAGAACTAGGAGAATCATGGAGACTTCTGGACACATCAGTTCAGGACTCGTACAACAACGAGCTCCATCAACTTTTGCTAGCACTCCTCATGAACAAGAATGGGAGAAATTCTTTGAGTTAATGTTCGATGAATACTATGGTGGAACTTCGACAAATGCATCAAACCATCATTCCGCTGCACCCGCTCAAAATCATCCATCACCACCAACATAAGATGCATCTACAACGGTCGAAACCAATGCACCAACTCCATCAACATCATCTACATCTACTCCAACAACTCCAATTCTTCAAACAGTTCTACCAGCAGTTGATGAGCAAAACCAAAACATATCATTTCAAGAAGAACCTACACAAAACCAGAACGATGCAACATTAGATGCAGACTTATTTGAAAACCCGTTTGCTACGGAATCGGTGAATCATATTCAAGCTTACGAGAACCATCTAACTCAGACACGCTTAACCAACGGTATCCTTCACTCGAAGTGGACAAAAGACCACCCAATTGAACAAGTTATTGGTGAACCTTCAAGGCCAATTCGGGACGAGACGCCAACTCGCCACCGATTGTGACTTATGCATTTACCTTTGCTCAATTAGCAATATTGAACCGAAGAACATTCGGGAGGCAATGGCGTAAAACGCTTGGATAGAAGCGATGCGGAGGAACTTCTCCAATACCGCCTTCATGACTCTTGGGATTTGGTTCCAAGACCAATTGACATTCGCGTCATTGATCTCAAATGGTTATGGAAGAACAAAATGGATGAAGAGATGACTGTAATTCGCAACAAAGCTCGTCTCGTGGCCAAAGGATACAGACAAGAAGAAGGGATAGACTTTGAAGAGTCATTCACGTCGGTAGCAAGACTTGAGGCAGTCAGGATATTCTTAGCCTATGTCGCTCACAAAAACATTACGGTTTATCAGATGGACATCAAGACCGCATTTTTGAATGGAACTCTGAAAGAAGAAGTGTACGTGAGTCAGCCAGAAGGCTTCATAGACATGGATAATCCAGACTACGTCTACAAACTCAAAAAGGCAATCTATGGTTTGAAACAAACTCCGAGAGCGTGGTATGACGAACTCTCCTCTTTCCTAATTCTAAACAATTTCACCAAAGGAACTGTTGATCCTACCTTGTTTACACACAAATGCAAAAATGACATTTTGATTGTTCAGATTTATGTGGACGACATCATTTTTGGGTCCACTAATCCGAATCTTTCAAAACATTTTGAAAATCTCATGAAAAGCAAATTTGAAATGTCCATGATGGGGGAACTAAAGTTTTTCTTGGTTTACAAATACATCGGTCCCACGTGGAATTTTTATCAATCAAGCGAAATATACAACCGAGATTTTAAAAATCATGGTATGGATAATTGTGACTCTGTTGGCACACCAATGGTAACATCACCAAAAATTGGAGCCGATTTGTTTGGGAAACCTATCGATCGGAAGAAATATCGGAGCATGATTAGTTCTCTCATGTACCTCATCGCTAGTCGAATTCGATATTCATTTGATGTTTGCTTATTAGCATGGTTTCGTGAAAAGCCTACGAAGCGCACCTCAAAGAGGTTAAAGGATCTTCGATACCTAAAGACATCCATTCACATGGGACTTTGGTATCCGAAGGAATCGGATTTGATCTAATTGCCTTTTCGGATGCGGACCACGCAGTGATCAAGTTCTGACAAAAAGTACATCGGGAGGAGCACAATTTATAGGTGAAAAGTTATTGGTGGTCTTCAAAGAAACAAGATTGCACCGCACTTTCAACCGATGAAGGCGAGTATGTGCCTCTATCTGCGTGTTGTGCTCAAGTTCTATGGATGAGAACATAACTCATGATTATGGCTTTACTTGATAAAATACCTATGTATTGTGACTCGAAAAGTGCCATAGCCATATCGTGCAATCTGTTCATCACTCAAAGACTAAGCACATTCGTGTCCTCTATCACTTCATAAAAGAACACGTAGAAGAAGGTCTTGTTGAATTATTTTTGTGAAGACAGTTACCAACTCGCCGATCTATTCACTAAAGCCCTTCCAAAAGAAAGGTTTAATGATTTAGTTCGACGAATTGAATGCGAAGCCCAACCCACGAGGAGTTAGAACGTCTTCTCGAATCTTCTTGAAAATGATTTTCCAAAAGTCACTGTAAATATTTTGAAAAACAAAATACAAAATTTGAAAACCAACAAAAGCAAAATATAAAATATAAAATTTTCAAAATACAAAAACAATAGAAAATCAAAAATCCAAAAATATTCTTCTCACGACATGTCTCTCGTATAATCGATATTCGAGACGTTTCTAGAAATGTCATTCAACAATGATACGGACATATCTGAGATGCTTGAGCGAGAGTTCTTTAAATGTTTTCTAAAACATGTCGTTTCTCAAAACAAAATTCTTCAAAAATGGCTTTCAGATACTTGATGCGAAACCGGACAAAATGATGACTTTTGATTATTTTCAAATCAATACTCGTGTTTTTAAAAGAAAAAATCAAGTTTTCGCTTCAGTGCACTACATTTAAAACTAGTGAGAAATCATCATCATCTTGAGCACCTGTTTCAAGATTATTCAAAAAGATTTTCAAAATCTTGAAAAATATTTTGTGCTCAAGATAACTCCCTCTAAAACCCTTTAATTGATTATGCTTTATTAAAGGGGGAGTATAAAACCAAAATGTTCCAAACTCATGCTTAAATCAAATCCGTTTGTCTTCCCACAAATTTCTAAAATGTTGTTTAATCCGTTCATATAAAAAATATCACGAATATGCTATTTTTGAGGGGGAGGAGACGTGATTAAAATGTGATCAAAAAGTTTAATGATCGTTGAGCTCGACTCAGATGCAACCATTGAATTGACGAGGAATCATGTACCATCTCGAAAAACTTTCTACGGATTTGACCAGGACGGGTAATAATTTCAAGCTAGTTCTCTAGTGGTGTAAACGTGTCTCGAATCGGTCTAGTTCATTTAAAGTCGATTAATTCAAAAAGTGCGAACTCTACCCTCTATGTGCAGATTTCTGTCAAAACTTATAAGCACATGTGAAGGGGGAGTGTTTCGAACATGTTTTCTATCATAAACACTCGAGAGATTTTCAAGAAAAATGGTTTTATGGCAACATGGGACGGTCATGGAGTTATAAGGTGACTAAGGATAGGAAATCAGTCCTATGATCCGCTGAGTAGGAGGGATCTACCCAAGGACATCACAAATAGTTAGTATTAGAAGTCCTTTGGAATGATTGAAAAAAGGAGTAATGATTCCTCCCGAACTACCTTCTTTTATTTCTCCGTCACACTTATCAACCGCTTGTGAACAGTCAACCGTAACAGATGATAAAAGGGCGACAGCCCGGGAGAGAATGATAGTTTACCAAGGATTAAAATATCCTTGGATCGTTTATGTCCCGGTGAGGCGTGACGTTACGGTACAATGACTTGTGAATTGTTGAAAATAATATTAGTATAGGAAAACAGAATCGATTGACTAACACTAGGAATGTGAATAGTAATAGCTCTGTCACACTACGCCATTAAAACGCATAATCGAAACCTAAAACGTGAAAGATATATAAACGACGCTTAACCTAAATTAAACGTAAACGTATAAAAACAAATCGAATATAACTATAGTAGGGATTTACATGTTTTAGCGACTTAAATGAAAATTAAATAAAATTAAAAAGATAAAATATATTAAATAAACGCTATCACTATTTTTAAAATGATGAACGTTTAAAACCTAAAACGTACATTTAAATAAAATTACGTAAACGTACAAAATAAAACGTGAGTTTAAAGAAATAAAAGGCCTACAAATATGAAAATGAAATTTTTACAATCCTAATAATAAAAGAAAATTATTAGAAAAAGAAAATTATTTTAAAACTATTTATTTAATTATTATTAATTAAAACTATTTATTAAGTATTTAAAATGCAATCAAATATAAGAAAATACAAAATTAACCTAGAAAATGAAATTTAAATTTAGAAAAATCTAAAATATTAGAAAACTAATTTTAAACGAAAAGATATTTTTATGCTTTTATTTATTTATTATTAATTATTTACTATTATTAATTAATGAAAACTATTATAGATTTATTAAAATATTAAATGAATAAAGAAAAATCGAAACTTTTACAAAATTCTAAAATAAATAAAAGAAGCTAGGAAAATATAAAAACTATATGTGCTTAATGAAAATAAGCTAATAAGCAAATAAGCTTCTAAGGAAAAGCTATCAATTAGCTTAAAATGATTCTTTTGGCTTTTCTATTTCGGAACTAAATATATCTTGACATTATACATGTTTAATGAAGACAAAAGCTACAAACTTAGAAATAAGCAAATTATGAGCTTATGAGTCCAACAGCTTAAGCTTTTGGCTTGATGTTGAACTCAAGCTTGGAATAAGCTTGAAATAAGCTATCTGAGATGAAACAAAAGGCAAAATAAGATATATACAAGTCCAATGGGCCAATATAAACAAGAAAATTGGATGAAATAGTGTGAGCTTATGGTTAAGGCAGTTAAGCTTTTGGCTTAACTTGGATGGAATGAGGCCTCTAAAGCCCGTAATAAGCTCCACACTCTGAAAAGTAAATGAAAAATAATATGTATATAAGTTATATGAACAAGTATGCACAAGCATGTACACTGACAATCACTCATAAGCTTGTAATAAGCTCATAAGCTTTTACAGTATACACAGATCCAAACACCCCTTGCAACTATTTGAAATGGCCAATTAAGCTGAGAATACAAGCTTGATAGGCCAAAATAAGACTTAAAGTAGCAAGATGGGCTGGTTGGCTTTCCAAAAAGCCAAAACTCAACCTATGAAGATCACAGATGAGCTTTTGGTAAGCTTATGAAGTAGGCATCATTTCATTGTTTTGACTCAGTGAATGCTGAGTAAAATGGGACAAACAAAAGCGCTTGCACCCTATTTAATAAGTCGCAAGGTAGGATTTAAGCACAGGATTATTAAGTTGGGTGGATGAGCTTCACAAAAAGCTAAACCACTCAAGCTTATGATCATAAATGAGCTTATAAGAGCTGAAGGTAATGGTGCAAGTTCAATAAATTGAACTGTTGTGAGTGGGCAAACAACAAGCTCTAAAAGACTTATCAAATAAGCTCATGAGAGCTCAACCAACACTGAGACATTGAGTATGAATAGATAGCCTCACAAGAAGTAAGAATTCACAAGCTCAAGCTTAGTGGGGAACTTTCCATAGGCTTGGGAAAACAACTCCACTTCCACTGTTTGCTTCAGTGGAAAGAGTTTGGTGGGACAAAAAGGTTGGAATGATTAAGCTACCTAAATAAGCAAATAAGGGACAAATAAGCATAAACATTACAACTAGACCACAAAGGCTACACAAATAAGCCAAATTCACAAGCTAGGGCCAACTTCACAAGCTTTTGCAAGCTTGTGAACTTGACACCTAAACCTGTGCACAGGGCATGGTTACAGACAAGGTGTACAAAAGAAACAAGGAAATAAGCAGTTAAAAGGCGATTAAAAGTAAGATATTATTTTTCTAATTAAGAAGAGCAGCTATATTTAAATATCCTAGAAGGTTATAAGCTAAATCTCAATAATGAGCACACAATAAAATTCTAGATTTTATTCAAAACAGTATTGACAAATTTGACTTTACGAGTTTATGATCAAAGTTGACTTTGATCAACTTTGATCCGAATTTAACAACTAAATAAGACATATTAAGCTAAGAGAACATGAAATAAACAAGTATAAACAACTTAAAAACGACTTTGGTGAGTATGGCATTGAAAATCATCACGGTGTTCAAATGAGGATCAAAGAAGTGAATTTTGACTTTTGCTTGTATACATAATAGACTTATGGTTTGTCGACCCTAAGGAACTCTATGTATCAAATATCAACCAAGAATAACAACTTTAGAATCGTTAAGCACTCTTGAATCAGATTGCCAAACACACCTTAAATAGAACTAAATTTAGCTATTCAATCCATATCATTGTATAAACCGATTTTATCAAATCCAGAGGTTTTCATTGGTTAAATTAGAACTTTTCGGTATACATAAGTAGTCACACAAAGGTATACCTAGGATTCTCAAAATTGAGCTTATGATAAATTGAAATGGAATTTCAAGCCAAATCAAATTCCAAAACATAACAAACTTATATTAAGCTATAATATCATTAACTAACAACAATTAAACACGAAAAGAAGAAATTAAGACGGATAGATAACTTAAGCCATAAAAGCAAAAATTGTAAAAGTGGACTTACAAGGTGAATGAACTGAGACTTTGGAACCAAGGATCAAAACCATAACCTATTGTCCTCCATGGGACTCTAATACCATGGCAATCCGGTATGAACCATGCTCCAAGCTAAGATCACCAAGAACATTGATTTTTGATTTTCCATTGTATTTTCTCTATTTTTTATGATTTTTGGTTTTAAAGACTACAACTGATTAAAGGTTTCTAAAAGCTTAAACAAGCTTTGTCAGGAGCTTATGTGATCTAATAGAGTCCAATAACAACAATAATCCAACAAAACAAAGTAAATGACATGAAAATTAAAGGTAACTTGAAAATTTGAAATGTAAAAGATGACTTGCATTAAAACTGTAAATGATATTTCATTACACTAATTTGAGTTCCATTACACTAATAAAACTTGTAAATGACAGTAAATAAAGAAAGAAATAAAGGTTACACTACATGATTAAACTAAGTCTAAATGACATTGGCTTAAGGCCAAGGTAGTTGTTCCTCCGCTTTTCCTTCTTTTATAGTCTCGGTACCTTGGTGACCACTCTTAAGCTCGACTTCAATCTTGACCCTTGATTCATTATAATCGATCTCAACCATTCAAATTCACTTTGGCGCCAAAGTCCTTTGTGATGATTGAGGCGGTTGAGAAGCATTCAATGCTTCTTGTATGTATGTAGAGGTGGAGGGGACAAGGTGGTGAGCTTTTGAAGCTTTTAGGGTCAAGTATGAGGAAAAACAGGGCAAGGGGGAAAAGGTGGAGTGTTTGAAGGTGGGGAAGCATTAACTGCTTGATGGGAAGAGGTGACAGGGTGTAGGTTGTGAGCTGGGGTAGCAAGTGGAGGGGAAAGGTGGCACAAAACCACCTGGTTTTGTGACTCAGTGGTTTGAGAGGGAAAGGTGAGGGAGAGTGAACAGTGGGTAGTTTGTGCGGTTTATTTAAAATACAAAGGGTGGAAATTTGGTTGTGTTGGGCGGTATTGGATTGGATTTGTTTTGAGTTTGGATTTGGATTAGTTATTTTAATAGGATCCGTTTGGTTTAAGTAGTACAAAAGGCCCAAGGACCAAAAGTGTAAATCTGCCAAACTTGAGGGACTGATCCTGTCAACATTCCAAACTTCTTTTAAGGGGCCAAACCTGCCAATAATATAAACACAAGGACCAAAAGTATATAATTATTGTATTTTAAAACTTTAAGGACCTTAAATGTAATTTTGGATTTTTGAGGGACTTGTTTTGTAATTTCAAAGTTTATCAAAATTGTTCCAAATTGTATATTCATGGATAGTTCAAGGGTATTTTGTGAAATTTCCAAGTTTTGAATACCAGGGACTATTTTTGCCAATTTTGTAACTTGAGGGTAAAATTGCCATTTTGTGTAAACTTTTATCCGTGGATGTTTTGTGAACATTTTTGATTTCCCAAGGACTTAAGTTGACTTTTCATTCATTTAAAACATTTAGGGACTAGTTTTGCCAATTTGTGTAACTCCGTGCATCGAAACGACAATTGTTGTGAAATTGATCATTTTCACTTGTTTTTCAATCTTTGTACTGAATCACATAAAACACATTTAAATGATATTTATAACATTTGTGAGTCATTTGTGTGTTTTGGTTGTTTTGTGGGTTTAAATAGTATAAAATATATGTGTAATTAGACACATATCAAGTAATATGAGAAAGGAGAAAGAATGGGTTGAAGAATTAAAAGAAAAGTAAAAGAAAAGGTGAAAAGAAATAGCCCTCCATATTCAACCTTAGGGCGTAAACCGGTTCAATTCATACACTCTTGGTTGTCACTAGATGACACTGGTATTGAAGACAAAGACGCTATGGACCCGATGACGCATCGCACTAAACCTTCTAGCCACTCGATTCTTCTTAAAAGGATTTGTTTCATTCTCACTAGGAACCCTACATAATCTATCGACTTTCTCTTAGAGATCGTTGATATTGAAGAAGGAGACCTCTCCTAGTCTCCGCCGGGAAAACCAAAATGCGCTATTGAGTCGAGAGCCACGAGATTCATCAAAAGATCTTATAGGAACACTTGACATGACATCGCTTGATGTTCAACAATAAGAACACAAGTGATATATTCTAGAGTCCTAAGCGGATCTTAGCAACTGCCGTAACATTTATGAGAAGTTTCACATCTGTGATCTTTAATGATTGAATGGAAACTCCCGCCGAGGTCAACATCAAGCGACCACGACAAAGAGCCGCCGGTAACTCCGTGGATTACGCTTAGGGTGTCTCAAACGGTCTGATCGTGGAGTGATGCTTTCGTGTACTTGACTCATCCGAATTGTAGATGTACTTTGGTATATCGCGCTATCTCACTTGTGGGACTCAGTTCGAGCACGGCCTTTGTGAGAATTAGAGGCGTGTTTTCACACTATGTCATAACACACTCGAGTTCAAACTTGTAGCGCTGGATTACTTCTAGCCCATGTTTTATGTTTTCTTCTTATGGATGCTCGCGGGAGGAAGATATCGTGTAGATTCTCCACATGCTCATACCAACAACACATGAAAGTTCTCATCAAAATCAAAGGCATCACAAAGTTAAAGATGATTCTTCGTCAATGTCAAAGAATCTACAAAGTATAAAGACTCGAGAACTACATCATTGGTAATTAAAAGTCAAATAGAAGTGTGAGCATGGTGGAGAAAGACGTGGAGACACCTAACAAACGAAGTTGACAACGGTGAACAACCACATTAGCGATCACAAAGCATGAAGGAATAAAGAATTAAGACTATTCTATATCTACACGCAAAGTTCAAGCCCAAGGAAAGTAAAGACCTAATCAAGCTGGAGCATCTTTTGAATGACCACCCCTAGGGGAGATTATTAGCCGTAACATTTTATTAGAAGTGATGGTCATTCATGTTTAGGAACTTTGTAACGTGTGTTAGATATAGTGATAGAATAGTCAACAGGCTCGTGGATTGGGCTAAGCTAAATGGGTATTAGTTAAGTTAAGCTAGCCTTATTTTACTTATTATCCAATCCAAGTTGTTGGAATCACTCCTAAACTAGATTTCAAGTGTTAGTAATTAATATGTAATAGTTAGCTTAATATGGCTTTTATGTTAGTAATCATGCCAAGGCTTATGTAGAAAGCCCATGAGCCTTGGCCCAAGACCATAAGAAGGGAAGGTTGCTAGAAGTGTTGCCCTAGCTCCTTGCCCTATAAATACTCTTGTATAACCCTCACTTGAGGGTTGGTTGTTCAATTCACTCATTCACTCTTACGCATAACCTTTCATATTATCATACGTGTGTGTGTGTGTTTGTTCATCCGATCTCTTCTTCTCTATTTCTTATATTGATGCTTGTGTTATGAATATGGGAACCTAACAGTGGTATCATTCGCCAAATAGTTGGGTGAAATGATTTTGTTTTGAAGGTTATTTTAGTACGCGTAAGGTTTCACGTTTTTACCTTTTCATACGCAAAAAGCTTCCATTTTTACACTTTAAAATTCAAGATTCTTGTACTTTAAAGGTTATTTGGTGTTAAAGTTTAAGTTTTTGGCAAAAAGTTTGAAACTTTACGTGTGTAGAAGTGTTTTTGAGCTTGATTTCAATCGTGTACCTCTTTCTACTCGTAAGGTGAAAAAGAGTTTTGGACCATCAAGTTTTAAACTTTCTTGTTATTTTGGTGATATTAAAGCTATTTCATCATAAAAATCAAGTTTCTAAACACTTTTCGGCATAAAATCAGTTTTTGGTACTTTTTACTCGTAAGCAAAACCCTAAACTTACGCATAAGCTTCTCAAGGTTTGATCTTCAGTGCGATTGGTTTACTCAGTGTTTTCTTGCTTGGATTAGCCTGAAAACACTTCGACTTTGGATATCTTTTACACTGGATAAGTGTAAAGGATTTTTTGGGTTAAAACCCTAGTTTTACTCATAAGCATGAAAGCTTACGAGTAAGCATCTTACGCCTAAGCATTTTCTACGCATAAGCAAGTCTTACGCCTAAGAAAATATTACGCATAAGGTTCTTACTGTTAAGCCTTTGGTTTACGTATAAGCTAAGGTTTCACCAAGTCTACGCGTAAGCTCTTTCTACGCGTAAGCTCTTTCTACGCTTAGGGTACTAATCTACGCATAAGCTGGTTTTCTATGCCTAAGCACTCCTTCAACAAACAACAAGTTTCATTCGACTACAAAGATCTATCAACACAAGTTTAAAATAAAAAATAATAATAATAATTTTTAGGGAGACTAAACATTCAATTTTTACGCGAGATTTAAATTTTGGTTTAACGATTGAAAATTTTGGTCAAAATTCAAATTTTTGGGCCCCAATTGAATTTTCGGGTCAAATTTGGCGTCAAAATTGTCATAACTCAAATTTTTCTTTCAACCTTAGAATTGAATTTTATAGTGAATTTCAAATTTTGGGAGACAAAATTTTTCAAATTTATTTTGGAGGAAATTTTGAAAATCACTATATCGACCTTTCAAGTATCTGGACTTCACAAATCTCCTCACCTTTCATCTCATCGCTTAAAACCTTCATCACCAAACCTTGCTACTCATGATAAGGCATTTGTGGAATTGTCGAAGGATGGATTGTTACGAAGAGAAGTCGAACTCAATAAAGCGTCCGACATCATCAAATTCCCGAAATCCGATCGTGCAAGGTGAAAGAGTTGATGTACATGGAAGGAATGCTCAAAGGGATGTTGAGAATGTTGTGATTCTTGCATCATCGGTAATGCGAACAATGAGGTTGTAGCATTGGAAGCGAGGATGACAAATAGCAGATCTGGAGAAGATATCATACTTAACTATGACACCGAGCCCAACTTTGACGAAGAACATATGGTTGAGGAAGATATCTTACCCATCTATGACAAAGAACCGAACTTTGTCAAAGAACCAAACTTTGACAAAGAACCAAACTTTGACAAAGAACAAATGGTTGAGGTACTATCTCATCGTTGATCATATTTTGTTGCAAATGCGACACAACATATCTTGATCCTTTGAATTCGTAAATGAAGGAGAGGTCGACCAAGTGTGTTGCACAATGTCCGGAACAACTATCTTATGTCCGAGCCCTTACTTGCAAACAATTCAATCTGAAACGTCAAATCAAACTCTTGAATCTGACAACATTCTTCTCAAAAAGACCATTGCTCAGTTTCAAAAAGATCTTTCAAAACTAGAGGCTCATTGCATCTCTCTTGAACTTAAAATGCAAAACAAAATTTTAAACTCAGAGCAAAATGGTAAATCTTTGCATGAACAAAGTAATCGTGTGGATACATTAGTAAAAGAAAATGAGCATTTAAAGGCTCAAATTCAAGCAAAGGGCCTTGCACATGTTGCTTTACAAAACAAGCGAGAAGATTAAGCGACAAGAGTGTGGATACTAATTTTGCAAAACCAACAATCTTGGGGAAATCGTCTCTACAACCTTCGGAAAACAATCGAGTAGTTAGACAACCAAGCTGCATTTAAATCAACGTTCTAAATCTTCAAAACCACGGTTTGCCTCCCAAGTTGTTGAGAATAATCATTAAATCAAAACCGGTCCTCCACATTCTGGCCTAAGAATAATGCTACATACATTAAACATGTTTCTATTAAATACATTTACATTGTACACAGCCGTATAGGATTAGTTCGAACACTGTGTCTAAACCGAGCATTAAAATTAAAAATTCATATGATTCACATGACGCGTACAAGAACTATGATCTAGAAAAGGCTAGGAAAAGGGCACTACTTCAAAAGGATGGAATCTTAGGTTCACGACCTGGTGTATCACCTTCAAGTGTATTATTGAACACAACTTGTAGTAGCAAACCAAAACCTAAGTTTACTCAACAAACAGTTAGAAATAAACCCGATGATCTAAAAATAAAATTTCAGAAACCTAATAGGTGGATCAATAAAGGACGCAGACTCTTCCCAAAAGAAGTTTCAACATCCCCTAGATCTAACCTTAGATAGATTCCAATGGGTAGAGTTTTCAAAACTGTTGGTCTTAGGTGGATTCCTACAGGCAAGATACTAAGTAGTTGCACCATAACAAGTGTGAAACCCTCTACATCCATCCCTAAGGTAGGAAAGGAAATCATCAAAATAGCATGTTCAGGTGTCAAGAAGATAATTGACACTACATCTTTATGCTTCTAACATCTGGAACCCAGTTACACTTGGGGATCCATGTTTTTTCTTTCTTGCCCCCTTCTATTTTCTATCACAATTACATGATTATGGCCTCTCTTGCAAAATAGCGTAGGACCCATTTCTCACCGTCAAAAATATCATGATCCATCACCGCACCACCATTGTACTTAATCTTCATGAATTGGAAACTTTTTGCTCCTTGGTTAAAGAGTCTTTCAAAGTCGTAGCGGATGTATCGAATGTTTCATTGCAAAACACGATCATATTCTAATTTCGGATACACTCGAAACTACAACTATTGTCAGAGATGCACCTCCTATCAAATCTTTGATGACAGACGATCAAACTGTTTCAAAAACAATGACACGGTGATGATCAACATTATGAACAGAGAAGTTTTATTAGCACTTGACTCACTCGAAATATTTTGGTACTTCACACTTGTTCGATCAATTGGACATACATGGTTTATTGTCTCCTTATACATGGTTTCATTGTCTTCAATTCCTCATCAACATACGTGGTGTATGATTACGATTCATTGAAAACATCGAGGGAGAGAGTGTAGGTGATCATTGCTTCCTTGTTTGACCACATGCTTCTTTGCGAAAACCCAATGCCTTCATGAATTTCTTGATTAGAGGAAGAAATGAGGCGATCCGTGGTTAAAATTTCTCAAGTTGGTGTTATCGTCTAACTTTCATGGGTTATCTAATGTGAAGTTACCTAAATATGATGTTGTGATGCCTCACACACGGTCTTGGTATCGAGTTATTGCATATTCACAGGTGATTAGTATTCCAAAAGACCACAACATTCAGGGGAAAGTCGTTTCATTTTGTCTTTCGTGGTTTGTTTGGTGTGATGCGTCTACATACATGAGAAGATTTTGTTGATTTCTGGCGTGTTACCCTCGAACGGATTTTCCGCAATTAGTCAGATTCACCTTGTGTGGTTTATTGCTCTTTACAAATTCACGCATCTTGAAAACTTCAAAAGTTAGAAGAAATGTCTACTACATCAAAGTTTCAAATCGCTAAAGGCAGGTTGTCGGTTTGGGGAAAATGATTGAGAAACTTCGTCAATCTCTGTTTATATTCACAATGGCTTCGAGCATAATGACTTGGAACCCGGTCACAACCGCTTAAACTTCCTCAAACCCCATCATCACCGAACCAAGCCCCGACTTACTCGTCAACAAATGGAAAAGCTATTTGCTCATTTGTTTAGTGAGGACATTGATGAATGTGCTTGTGTGTATCCAATGTTTTGTTGCTCAACCGATCATATTCCAATACCGATACACCGCCACAACTCTTGTTGAAGAAGCACCACCATTGACTCTACAACAACAGTTGAACAAAGCGCTTCCAACGACCTTGAACCACACGATGATGTTACGAACAATGAAGTACCCCACTGCAGATTTTGATCCAAATCGTTCTTCAACCCGTTTGCTAATGAAGCTCGCTGCACCGATGTTGCGGAATCATCTACAAGCCATTTGAATCCTCTAAACCGCACAATGTATACCAACATCAACCTCTACACATCGTTCGACAAAAGATCATCCTCTTGAGAATATTATTGGTAACCCAAATCAACCAATCGTAACAATACAACGTCTTCACACGGATGGTGAACATTGCATTTATGCACTCACCGTCGCCAATCGAACCTAAAAACATTAAAGACGAAGACCAAAGACAACTGGATTGAATCCATGCGGGAAGAACTCAATCGGTTTAAGCGTCATGAAGTATGGGGCTGGTTGAAAGACCAACGGGGTCTCGTCATTGGTCTCAAATGGATTTGGAAAAACAAATTGGATCTTGAAGGGAACGAATCGAAATAAGTCACGTCGGTGGCTAAGGGTTATAAACGGGAAGAGGTATTGACTTTGAAGAATCATTTGCTCCAGTTGCTCGTCTTGAGGTCATTCGGATATTTCGTGTTCGTGGCTCATATGAATATAACGGTCTTTTAGATGGATGTCAAAACTGCTTTTCTGAATGGTAAACTGAAAGAAACAGTCTATGTCAGGTAGCCAGAAGTATTCGTTGATCCCGAGTTCCCGAACCATGTCTATAAACTGAAAAAAGCTATGTACGGTCTCAAACAAGCTCCTCGGGCGTGGTACGATAAGTTATCATCCTTCCTCATTGCCAATAATTTCACCAAAGGTTCGGTCGATCCTACACTTTTCATACAATATCACGGGGCTCACATTTTAATCGTTCGAATCTATGTGGATGACATCATTTTTGGGTCAACACATTTAAAATACTCAAATGCTTTTGCAAACTAATGACAAAACATTTTGAAATGTCAATGATGGGTGAACTCACATTCTTTCTTGGAATGCAAGTTCATCAATCACCCCGTGGTATTTTCTTAAGTCAGTCCAAATATACCCTTGAACTTTTAAACAAGTTTGGAATGCAAAAACTGTGACACCTATGCCACACCAATGGCTCATACCAAGAAACTAGACGCTGATTTACATGGAAATTGGTAGACCCTACCAAATACCGTAGTATCATTGGGTCTCTCATGTATCTAACGACTAGCGGGCTGATATTGTTTTTTCCGTATATATTTGCTCCGTTATCGATCGAGACCAATCGAAACCCATCTCTCGAGGCTAAAGAATCCTCCGATACATCAAAGGAACCATTAACTTGGGGATCCGTATCCGAAGGATTACGGTTTTGAACTAATAGCTTTTTCAGACGCGGATCACGCGGGATGCTTAGATTCACGAAAAAGTACTTGAGCGCATTACAATTTCTTGGTGATAAAGCGGTGTCATGGCAATCGAAGAAGGCGGATTGTGCGTCATTGTCCTCAACGAAGCGAATATGTAGCCATGTCGGCGTGTTGTGCTCAAGTCATTTGTATGCGAACACAACTCAAAGACTATGGTTACGATTTGACAAAATCGATGTCTTTGCGACAATCGAAGTGCTATTGCGATCTCGTGCAACTCGCTCAACATTACAAATCAAAGCACATCGATCTTGATATCATTTCATCAAGGAGCACGTGGAAAAGGGTACTATTGAATTATACTTTGTGGGTGCGAATACCAATGGCGGATCTTCTCACCAAAGCCTTAGCTCTGCTAGGTTTAATGAGTTGGTCCACGGATTGGTATGCGGTGTTTGACTCGAGGAACTGGATGAATTTTTAAAACATTCTTAAAACCGGTCAAACACCAAAATCTCTTTTGTAAATAGTTTTCAAAACAAAATACAAAAATATAAAATCGATAAAACTACAAAATATTCTTCTATCTATATTTCTTTCAACATGGCAAGTACAAATCTTGAAGTCAACACTTTACTCTTTCAAAATTCAAGATTTTTTCGGTCAAGTGTTGAGGGAGAAAATAAATATTTTTACATTTCATAAAACCTTGTATTTGCATGTTACCTAAATATGTTGTTTCTTCTAAAATGGTAGATATGTATCTTGTCAAATACTCTCCTCGGACTCAAATGTTTTCAACATTCATTATTACAAAAGTCGGGGGGTATCGTTATGTTTCTTGCCTAAATATGTTTTGTGTAACCAAATGGGTGCTAAAGGATCTTGGTTGGAACCTTACACATTCTATGCACCACTTCATGTGCATTTACTCCTAAACCACCAAGATCAAACGACCCAAATCAAATCTTCAAAATCCGTTCAAAATTTTCATAATCAGTAAGTTCTAAATTGTTTTGATCAAGATTCTAAACAAGGATTTCAAAATCTTTCAAATCTAGCGGTTAAAACTCTTTAAAGCGATTTTGGAATATTGTTCACTCGAACGAATTGGGTGTTTATGCATAAAAGTGTTTGGATTGAAATGAGTTATGTTAAAACCTTTCTTAGTGTCTATTAAACTTGTTTCAATCGTCTAAAACCATCCAGAATCTTAAATTTCATTAAGTTGAATTCTAGGGTTCTTGCGCTCATTTAGGGTTTTTCTATTCTGTGATATGTTATTAGGTGGTCATGAAAGTGTTTGAATAAGTATATATGCATGTTTTGAACCTTTAAATTAGCCCAGAAACATCTAAACTGTAAGAATTTAAGTTTTAGGTTTTTAGGTTCATATCCCATGAATCTTCCGATTACGTGGTGGAAATGTGTTATATCGTGTTCCATTGCACTCATATGACATATAGGACACTCGAAACATTCTTGTCTGATTTGTGTGGCTATATATCTTACGCATAGATTAAGGGTTTAGGGTTTAAGAAATTTTACGCCTAAGTCTTTGTGTGTGTATCTGATATGTTCTTGTGCTTGTTTTGTGATCTAAAAGATGTTTGGAATTAACTGCAATCAAGTTTTCATGTTTATATTTAACAGGTTACATATTCGTAATGTCAAAATCTTTAGGTGTTCAAACCGTTACGCTTAAGGAATACTTTATGCGTAAAGGTTACGCCTAAGAGAAATCTTCTGCGTAACTCTTACGCATAAAAGGTCTACAGATGGATTACGCGTATCTTGGAAAGATATGCGTAAACAAGGCTTGTTACGCATAAGCTTTTCTCTTACGAGTAAACTTTACGCGTAACATCTAGCTTATTCCTACGCCGTAGCCTAAAGCCTTTGATCTTGTCTTACGCGAAGAAACTCCCACGCATAAGCTTGGTCTTACGCTTTAGCTTAAACCTACGCATAAGCTCCTTTCTTACGATAAGGATCCTTGTTACTCGTAACCCACTATTCACTACATTTTGGCCCGTTACGCATATGTTACTTGTTATATGTTACGCATAAGTCACAAATACCTGATGTTTCATATGAGCTTTCAAATGTTAATATGTTGTGTGTTAAGTGAATAATTGGACTTTGAAATTTCATAATTAACATATTCACATAAATTTTCACATCAACTTCAAACAATTGGACAAATGTGACTTAGGACTTGTAACTAACATAAACATGTTACCATCAAACAAGGAATTAGATAATAAATCGACTAAAACAAACACATTGTGTTTCCATATGTATGTCCTTCATCTAATGTCTTTCATATCACAAAATGGCTGCAAATCAAGCAAACATCATTGCCCGGTGAGCTCTCGATGGCAAACACATTCCCATTTGGATACGACAAAACAAATGGCAAGAACAATCTCCGTGTCGTCTTCAACAACTTCATATGCTCACGAATCATCTTGTATAATTGTTGTGGACATCCTTGGCAACATCCATTCAAATTCATGCTCACAAAGTCATCACGATAATGAGTATGATTCAATGGATGAGGTAATACAATTTCGTAAGACATTAAAGAAGAAAGGATGGAATACCATGCTTCAACCTTTCGGTTAATCAACCCGGTGGGCGGGAGGGTCAGTAGTAGTCCTCCACTTATGGGAGATCCATTGCAAACAACTCTAACCCCATCGATCCGGTTAATCAACCCGGTAAGGATCAAGGTGTCTTTGTCGCTACTAGCTGTTGAAATGAAGCTACCACAACAACAACTAAAACAACCGCAAAAGAAAATGATGGTGAAGATGTGGAAATATATGACGAAGGAGATTACGATCATGATAAGGATGAAAGAGTCACTGATGATGATAATTTGGTAGAGGAAATGCTGCGAAAAGAGGCTGAAGAAGATGCTAGAGCTGAAGAAGAAAAGTTAAAGAAGGAATCAGACAACTTCATAGTTGAAAATCCAACACACAAACCTCAACAGTCTTCTGAACCACCTCTTGACACTTCCACCAAATCCAAATCATCATCTCAATCATCACCTCCATCAACAAAAGAAACAACTAAGTCAACAACAAAATCATGAGGAGGCAACTCCATCTAATGATTCGACAAATGGTTAGCGGTTATCACCATTACACAACAAACTTCACCACCACCACCATCCGATCAACCAAGGGTTTGAAACCACACCACCAATGGAGAAACCGGTAATCACTTACATACCTGGTGGTGAGGATCTTAACTCACCGAGCCCCAACACGAACCTCAACCGAAATTCGGATCAAGGACATTCTTGCACTCCTTGTTTTCATACGCATCAAATCAAAGAGCATGTTGAAGATCTCCACCTCGGGGTCGAATCTTACCAAAATTCTACACTTCAACGGAATCAATCAAGAACCTCAGTACAAAATCGTTCATAATCTATAGTTTGGGTTCATCTACCAAAGTGAAAATCATCATAATTGCTTCATGGCTTTCGATGAAATTCACAAAGTTCTATGACGCCACCCTGAAGATGGTTCGAGATGGATTGGCATATCGTTTGAAGGACATTGAGTTGGGTATAATTCAGACGAAGAGATGGAATTCAAAGGATCGCAAGGATGTTAGTTGATTTATAACTAGGATTGATGTAAGACTGATTCATCAGGATCAGATGCAACGGTTGGAGAGCTATGTGGGAGGATGACTAAACTTTCTGATTCTGACTTTCCAACGTCCTTAGAAAGTTGTTGGTCGTTTGCAATCATTGAGTACTCTCTTAATTGTGATTTTGTTTGTGTGATATATGACAATGGCTTGTGCACATACTAATGATGTACAACCCGTTCTTGTAATGAAAGGACCACGTAGTGCGCTTTAGTGCCACAATCCTTATAAAAGGGCGAAAGCTTCTTACTTTTGAGTAAAACTTATCAAACCTTTCACTTTTAAAGGTTTTGCTCAAAAGAACAAGTACTTCCCTTATGATTTTATATCACTTGTTGAGGGAGTATTTGATTAAAACTTTGTTCACAAATTGTTCTTCGTGATAATCTTCCACAAAACTCGAAATGGTCATATTTAATATCAAAGCGTTATCAAAAATAACATTTATATGCCATTTTTAGGGAGAAAATTATTGTGATAAGAAATATGTTGATTTGCTATTGAATCATCGTGTGATAAGACTTAACCCATGAATTGATGATTACGAATCATAAATCGAAAAGATTTGTCTTCCTAGACTTATTTGAGTAGATTGTACCTATTAGAAACTCTTGATAGACATGAACTTTGACGGGTTTAACAACCTTCGAGGTTTGTCCACACCTTCAAGGTAGTTATTAGAGCTAGTTGTCACCTAAAAGTGAAAATGTAACTCTTTAACTATGCAACATAACCGTGTCTCATGGGGATTGTCTATCTTGAGTCGATCAATTCAAAAGTCGGCTCTTCTCTCACCGTGCAGATTACGTCTAAACACTTAAGCACGTGTGGAGGGGAGTATTTACGCAAAAGATAAAACTCTCACGGTGGTACAAAATGTTTTCATTCACAAACACTTTGAGAGATTTTCAAGAAAATGGTTTTGTGGCAACATAGGTTAGTCATGGAGTTATAAGGTGACTAAGGTTAGGAATAACCGTCCTATGATCCGCCAGAGCCGGAGGGATCTACCCAAGGGCATCACAAATAGTTAGTACTTAGAAGTCCTTAGGTATGATTATAAAAGGAGAATATGAGAATAGAAGAAAGAAGGAGTTGAAGAATTAAAAGAAATGCAAAGAAAAGGGTGAGAAGAAATAGCCCTCCAGTTATTCAACTTAGGCGACACGGGTACAATTCATATGCTCTTTGGTCGTCACTAGATAACACCGTATTGAAGATAAAAGTCGTCATGGACCCGATGGCGCATGCACTAAACCTTCTTAGCCACTCAAGTTTCTCCCAGCGGAAGCTTGTTTCATTCTCATAGGAACCCTACGTAAACTATCGGCTTTCTCTTAGAGATTCTTTGGTATTGAAGAAGGAGACCCTCTCCTAGTCTCCGCTCGAGAAACCAAAGTGCACTATTGAGTCTAGAGCCACGAGATTCATCAAAAGATCTCTTAGGTACACTTGACAAATCATCGCTTGTCGTTCAACAATGAGAGCGCAAGTGATATATTATCGTGTCCTTCAGATCTTAGCAATCATCGAGAACATTTATGAGAGGTTCACATATGTGATCCTCGGTGATTGAATGGAAACTCCTACCGTGGTCAACATCAAGCGACCTCGACAAGCAGTCACCGGTAACTCCCGTGGATTACGCTTAGTGTGTCTCAAGCGGTCTACGATCGTGGTGATGCTTGATGTACCTCGGTGACTCATTTGAGCTATGTAGGTGTACTTTGGTACATCGCGTTATCTCACTTGTGGGACTCGATTCGAGAGCGACCTTTGTGAGAATCGAGATGTGTTTTCACACTATCTTGTTAAAGCGCTCAAGTTCAAACTTGAAGTCTTTGGTATCCGCTTATCACTAACCTTTCTTATGTTTTCTTCTTATGGAAGCTCGGAGCGGATGATCGTCGATTCTCCACATGCTCGGACCAACAACATCACTAATGGAAGTTCTCTCAAAAGGCAACACAAAGTCGAGAATGATTCTTCGTCAAAGTTAAAGAATCTACAAAGTTTAAAGACTAAGAGAACTACATCGATCGAAATCCAATGTTAAAGGCGTGTGAGCATGTTGGAGAAAGACGTGGAGACACAGGAGCAACGAAGTAGACCTGATGCAGAAAACTACAACATACTATCACTACCATCACAAAGAACAAAGAAAATGATGACGTCAAAGCAGAACTTTTCAAAAGAAACAATTTCTCTACACTTGGGAGATTGTTCGAATCAAGGCAATTCTTCTCACAAGAAACAAGAATGTCAGAAGACGTCAAAGCTACTATTACATCAGAACCTTCAACGTTTATATTATCAATCACTAACACTTAGGGGGAGATTGTTGGAATCACTCCTAAACTAGATTTCAAGTGTTAGTAATTAATATGTAATAGTTAGCTTAATATGGCTTTTATGTTAGTAATCATGCCAAGGCTTATGTAGAAAGCCCATGAGCCTTGGCCCAAGCCCATAAGAAAGGAAGGTTGCTAGAAGTGTTGCCCTAGCTCCTTGCCCTATAAATACTCTTGTATAACCCTCACTTGAGGGTTGGTTGTTCAATTCACTCATTCACTCTTACGCATAACCTTTCATATTATCATGCGTGTGTGTGTGTGTGTTTGTTCATCCGATCTCTTCTTCTCTATTTCTTATATTGATGCTTGTGTTTAAATATGGGAACCTAACACAAGTCCATCCCACGGCCCATGCCAAGCCCATTCGGGTAGTATTGTAAGAAAGTATAAATACCCCTCAAATGGTCATTTGAGGGGTGTGCTTGAGTGTGTGTGTGTGTGTGTTTTCTTTAAGCAATATAACAAGTTCTTGTTTTCATATTTCTCTACACATACACGAGTAACATCATCAAGTCACCATCTTTCTCTTAATCTTTCTTCTTTTTCTATGCATAACAAGTTTGTGTTTCACGTGTTCTCTGACACGTGTGTTTGTGTTTGGTTCTACGTGTTCTCACATACGTGTGTTTGTGTTTGGTTCTGTGTAACTTATGTGATAAGTGGTATCGTTATAAGGTTGAGATATTTAAGGTCCTACAACTACACATCTATTCCTAAAGGAAAATAGTGGTGAAGCGGTTGATGTGCACATGTACAGGTCTATGATTGGCTCTTTGATGTATCTTACATCATCTAGACCGGACATCATGTTTGCGTGTGTGCTGTGCAAGGTTTCAAGTTACTCTAAGTTTTCTCACTTGGCTTGCGTGAAGAAGATTTTAGATATCTTAAAGCATTTTCTACTACGGGATTGTGGTACTAGAGATTCTCCTCTAGATCCGGTCACTTACTCGAGATAGTGACTATCTTGGAGCTAGCTTGGATGAAAATCTACAACGGTGGATGCCAATTTCTTGGCAATAGATTAGTGTCATGGCGGTGCAAGAAACAAACAATGGTGGCTAATTCATCAACTCGAGGCGAGTATGGGTCACTTATGAGTTGTCGTGCTCAAGTTCTATGGCTTCAGAATCAACTTTTGGACTATGGTTACAATTTCATGAATACCATCATCCATATTGACAATAGCGTTACCATTTGCATCATTAAGAATCTGTTCAACACACAAAGACCAAACATATTGAAATTAGACACCACTTCATTAGAGATTTCTATGAAAAGGACTAATTCAAGTTGTCAAAATTCACCGATGACAACTATCTTTGATTTATTAACAAAAGGACTTGATGTGGGAAGATTTCAGTACTTGGTAACAAGTATTGGAATGCTAAATCCATAAACTTTTTGACAAATGTTCTTTGGTGTTGAGGGGAGGCTGTTGGGTACTGAAATTGTTGTATGAGTTTGTATATGTTTGCTTGTGTTTCTGTTTAAGTCTTTATGCAGCATAAATGGAAGTTGATCTTAAAAGGTGTATAACTGAGATACACAACAAATGGTTATTGATTCACTATGTCTAATCTACATAAGAATCAACTAGTCCAGAGCAAACGGCTATTGGTAAAGACTTGACAAATCCGTTTATGGTTGATAGTTTACCAAAACCTATATGGTTATCAACTACCTTATTCTTTATGATTAAGAGTTGGCTAGTCCATAGCAAACGGCTCATGGTAAAGACATATCAAATCCGTTGATAGTTGGTAGTTTGCTAAAAACTATGATAAGAGCGATCTAGTTTTATATGATTTTATTTACCACTACTCTTTGAAATTTTTGTGAAACATTACCTTTGCTAGTTCACAGTTTCCAGCGGCGGTGTTATTTTACCCTTGTTGTTCTAGCGTTATAACCGATTATGTCGTTAACTTATTTTTACTAGCCGTTGAAAGTAACCACCGATTTCCATATATATAGGGTTAAAATTTTAAGGAAATTATCTTCTTTCATATTATTGTTTATCCTCTTAAAGATAAATACTTTCTATAGATAACTTTTCTTCATAATAATCTTAAACCTAACCCTATATATCTTTCTCTCGATTGGTTAGTTATTACTTCAATTTTCTTGACATAATATCGTTTTCAACAAAAGTTTCTATGGCACCTTTAAAATTTGAGATAAGCACAACCTAGTGGCCTACCTACAAAATTCTAACGAGAAGAGTGGCCTGTTTTTCATCAGATTGGACTTTCTCAATACTACTCATATAAGGTATGCTTTGCTTTTAAAACCCACAATCTATATCTCAAATCAAGCAGTTTTGGACTTACGCTAAGTCCATAACACTTGAGAATGGAGATACACATGAAACGATGGATGCTCTAAGAGCCACTGTGGATGGGGTAACTATTGATGTTCTTGAGGCATCCTTGAGGAGAGTTCTCCAATTGGGTGATCTCAATGGTCTCATCACATTACCTATGCCCGAAATTCATGATACTTTATCATCCATGGGTATGATACCACCGATAAAAGTCTACTTTCAAAAGAGTGGTTTTGTCCCCAGTGGAGATTTTTGATTCATACTCTTTTACATTGTCTCGGTCAAAGAAAACATCTTATGAGCAATTTAGTTCAACCATGGCTTACCCTTTGGTTTGTCTAGCCAGCGATAAGATTTTAGCGGTCAAATTATATTTTACAAGTATGTTGGCAATGTAAAGAGTTCAACAAAATTTTAATGTATCCAAGGTTTGTGCAAGCGGTGCTAAATGAGTTTCAACTGCAACCCCATACTAATATTTATGAAATCGGTTGCCTCAAGCCTAAATTTTTTCAAAACATGAACAAAGATGGCAACATGATTTTACACCACTCTTATCTCAAATGCTTGCAAAGATTACAAGCGAACAAAACACACCCATAATCTATGTTCCAAACATTGATTATACTCCACCCGATTTCTCAAACCTATGAGAGGAGGAGCAACGACCACCTTCTTTCATGACAACACAACAAGTTTACGAACCTTTTGGTCTAGGAACAAGCGTTGGTGGTTCTAGACTTCAACCTAGTCCAACTAGGGAGGAATCGAGCCAATGCCCCATGATTCACCTCTCCCAGCGGGTAACACGGTTGGAAGTGATGAGGCGATGGGCAACAATTGGAATTGATGGTTTTGTGTATGAAGTTAGCCAGCGTGTTGAATCTCTGAGAAGGACTTGGCACATGTCAAGAAGCGACATGCCAAGGATGTTAAACACTTACAAGAAGAGATTCGGACCTTGAAGAAAGAGTTGCGAGGGGATTGAAAAAGCACAAGAAGCGCAAAGTTGGTGATTTCATCTTCATCCTCACCTAATGATGGTGATTCAGCTGGTTTTGATCAAGATTTAGGAAATTCTCCCAAATAGGGGAGGAAACCAAGTGCTGAAAACAGGGGAGGAAAATTGATTTTGAAGATGAAGGAGATACTAGTAAAGGAGCAAAGGAAGCTAATACTCAAGAAGAGCAACTTGATGATCAAGATATTTTTAGATCTTGGCGATTTTACCATCGATTCAATTTCCACCGCAGAGCCAAATATTGCCACCGCAAGTGAAGAATTTGATAAGCGAAGAAAGACAAAGGTAAAGGCGGTTATGGAAAGTGAAGAGCAAACGGAAGAAAGATCTCAAAGAAAGAACAAGCACATTGCTCTTGATAGAGAAATTACTAAGAAGATTCTTGAAGAACAAGTTCTTTGAAAAGAAAAAGCTTGAAGAAATCGAAGTTGCAAGCTTTTGGAGACTAAAAGATTGGATAGAATGGAAGAAGATCCACTTTCCTTTGTTCAACCTACAATACTAGAGAGAAGACTCGAGTTTAGCTATGTTCCTTCGAAGAAGATATTGAGTTCTTGATTGCTAATAATCCAATAATCAAGAAAAAGGCAATTGACATAGTAGCGAGATGCATCCATAATTGAAGATCAAAGAACCGCTCAGTTGAAGTTTCATTCAAATGAAGAACAATCAAGCACTTCAAGATGTGATTAAATACGATCGAGAAAGGGTCAAAGAAACAAAGACAACCAACCAAGGCACAAATTATTTCATACATGAAGACTTATTGTTGTCATGTTGGTGGTTGGAAAAACATCAATTCAAAGGAATGCACGATAATCAAGTTGAAGGTATCTACTACAGAGTTCAAAAACATGATAAAGATTTTATTGCAATGGGCTATGAAGAAGAAGAAAGAAGGTTTCTGGATTGAAGAAAGGCCAAAGAAAGTGATTCTCGGACTATTAAGAAGACTAAGGTTCTTTGAAGAACAAGAAATTCCCTCTTGAGAAATTCAACGAAGAACAATTTGGAATGATTGTGGTTGTAGAAGAAGACTTTTATCCGAACCACTGCAAGTAAGACATCCTATCATTGATTGGGAGGTTTACACTGCTAGCAATTTTGCTTCAACATGGAAGATCACAAGGCTAGGTGGTGAAACTTCATCATTCATGACATTTGAAGATCTTATTAAAGCTTTTGACAGAGATGACCTTGACACATTATGGAAGTTAGTTCGAGAAAGGTTTGATACTCAAGAACTTAAAGATATGAAGGAGATGCAGTTATGGACTAATCTTAGAAGGCTCTATGAACCGGATGTTAATATTGATTTGGAAATTCTCAGTACATGTCACCGTACTAAATGGTTTTATTATGACTCGTGTGAAGTTCATCATGTTTCTCTGACAAATGGGTGATGTATCATGCTTCGACAAAGAATATCCACTCGGTTGGAACTCTCACGGTGATGTTATGTACAACAATAAGAGTTCATGAAGACAATGAGAAGGTGATGAGTGTGTAAATACTCATCATTTTAGTCAATCTGAGCGCAAAACGTTTAAAAATGCTCGAAATGCATCAAAATCTTGAAAATATCTCAAAATTGCATTTATATGTTTCGGATGCAAAATGTTTAAAATCGAGATGAAAAATGAGCAAAGTTTGCATAATTGGCGGTTCAGTCCCCAGTTTCTAAAGTTGTCAAAAAGCAGTCCTGAGCACATAATTTCAAAGAAAAATCACCAAAGGTCCTTTTTAAATCATAACTTGTCAAATTTAGTCCTTTGGTGAAAAATATAAAAGTTTGAGAAAATTACAAGTTTGGTCCTCCGACTTTGAAATTTGGCAAAAATGGTCCTGGAAAATCGAAAATGGCAACTTTGGTCCTTGTACTATTAACACTTGTCAATTTCAGCCCTCAAACATCTTTGCAGATTTGCGAAGCGGCCCTCTATTTTGAATTGGCAAAACTAGTCCTTGATTATTAAACCCTTCACTACCACTTGGACTTGTCAAACCAATAATGACCCCCAAAGCCATTGGACCACTCAACCCCATTTGGACCCCCTTATTATTAAAAGCCATCGAACCACTCTTTGACTCTCTTTCCCTCCCAAGTCACGGGTAACACCGCCCATCATCACCATTGCTCGCTACTCCCTGCTAACACTCCACCATCATCATCCCTACCCCTCCACTTTCACAACACTCCAAGGTGCATTTAATGAACCCTTTGTACCTAACACTCAACCAAATTAAACATGGTTTGGCGCCAAAACCTTTTAAAGGGCCAAGATCAATTGTAGCAATCAATGGTCCTTATAGGCATTCTTTGGGAACTATTCGGAAAGGTGAGAGAAAGAGTTTGGAGCATATAAAAAGGCAAGAGGAAGCAACAAGAGGAGTACTTAGTTTTAATTTTCACCATATATATCGTTTTAGCTTAACTTGTCTTAACTAGTTTTCATTTGTATTTTCAAGCTTATTTGTATTAAACAAAGATATTCAAGTGTTTTGCAACTTTGTTCAGTGATAATTCAAGTTAATGTTGATTCCATACTTTATGTTCCTTTGTTGAGATTCTTATTTACAAACCCCTTTGTTAAAGCTTTTAGCAGTTCAATTTTAATCTCATATAAGCATATAAGCTTTTAATAGCTTTTGTAAGCCTATGTTAAAGTTTTAAGCTATTTTGAATCTTGGTCAACAAAAGTCAGCGTGGAGCAAAAATTGATCACAGGAATGATATGGGTTGGTTCAGAGCTTGAAATGGGTTGATTTGGAAGCAATGGGTTGGTTTATGTAGGTTAGTGTTCTTGGTTTCATTGTTTGCAAGCCATTGTGGCTATGGATATTTGTAAGTCAATTTCAAATTATGTAGCATAATCTGCTTTTGAGGTCTTAAATAGTTAAAACACATTGGATTAGTAGTATTTAGGTTAAGTAAAGTTAGTTTGATCATAACTTATGCTTGTTAGGTCATTAGTATAGATTTAGTTTGCAAAACAATAGTTAAAGGTGTGTTTGGTTACTGTGATCTATCTATCTTTTAGGTATATTCAATGGTTAGGTTTTGTGGTTTTATGTTTGTTTTGTTCATTTAAGCTCTTAACTGTCTTAGTTTGGGTGCGCAAAACCACCAAAGTCAACATTACACTTGATCCATCTCTCTGGCGATCCGTTGTGATTTTGAAAATCCAAATCCTTGTTTTGTGTTAAGATTCAATAAACATTGCTTGCATTGTCCTTGTTCCATCATATTTCATCAATATCGGTCATAAAATTGGAATCAAAGTTCATGAAAGTCAAACTTTCTCAAGCGCCTTTAAAAGTCAAAACATAAAAATGGATTTGAGCTAGATTAGGAGGATTTTCATGAGCTTATCTCGGGTCTTATCAAGTGAGACTTGGCATTTTAGAAACTTCATCTGGTCTTTTACTTATCATCATTTTGTGAAATTTTACAATTTTGTATAAGCTACAGCGCTTCTCTTTTAGGTCTCAGTGCCTGTTCACACTTTCAGTTTTGTCGAGTTTTCTCGATTTTGTGCAAGCTTACAGGGGCTCATAAGAGCTTGTCTAAGGTTGGAATCTGGGTCATAAGTAGTTAACAGGTCTAGTTGATGTCTCATTACTTGCTTTCTAGTTTACGGCTTATTTGAGTGCTTGTTTTGTATCGCAAGATAGCTACCCAAATCTATTTTAGCTTAGAAACTCAAAACATCAAATCATGCTATCTTGCAATTCGAGTAGCTATGGCTTGTTGTTTTAGTTGCATTTGAGTTATTGTAGCATAGTTTGGCTTACGTAATCGGTGGGTGGCTTGTTTTGTTCATTTGGCTTATTCAGTCTTATTGATAAGCCCTTGGCTTATGATTTCAAATTCCTCCACATAAGTACCTGTTTTCCAATTTTCCTAGCTTCCTAATATTATTTTAGAGTTTTCCTGAAATTTTCATATTTTTCCAAGCTTGTTTGATATTTTACGCATTTAAATCATTTTTAGCACTTTTAATTAGCATTAAATACAAAAATTGAGAAAAGTTTCAAAAAATAATTTTCATTTTCTTAAGTTTAGATAAATATAAAAGCAAAAAGTATTTTTCTAGATTTTCTTAGTTAAATTTGTATTTTTAAGTAATTTAATTAGTTTTAAATAGTTTAAAATTCCTAAAAATAGAAAAATAATCAGGAAAAATACAAAATAGTTTTGAAAATTCTATTTTGATATTTTAGATTTTCTAAGTCTTAATTTTATTTTCTAGCTTTATTTCACATTTTCTTGTATTTTAGGTAATTACTTAATAGTTAAAAATAATTTTTAATTAATAGTAATTAGATAATTAGTTATAAAATAATTTTCTTTTTCTAAATATTTTCTTTTATCATTAGGATTGTAAAATATCATTTTCATATTTTTAGGGTTAATATTGTGTAAGTTCCCCTTTTATTCAGACGCGTAGTTTTAAATTCGCTTTTATAAAACATAAAAACAAAAACATCATTTTAAATATAGTGATAGCGTTTATTTAATATTTTTATCTTTTAATTTCCTTTAATTTGCATTTAAGCCGTTGTAATTTGTTGGCTTTTACGTAGTTATAATCGTATTCGGATCCCTTTTTCGTTCAAATTCTCGATCATTATTCGTTTGATAATCCATTGCATAGCTCATTTGGGACATAACGACCGGAAACACTATACTCCTCGGATCTTCATTGCATTCGTGCTTGAGCGGTTTTAAGCGATTACGGTCCGCCGTTCCTGAGTGGCGGGCTTGAGTGATTTAGAACTGCTTGTTTACGCATCGAAGCGTCGAGCATTATTACATAGGCTTCAAGATCAATGTTCGAGCTATTGAAGTTGAGAAAGAAGTAAAGTGTTTGATTGAATTCCCAAATCCTTGAAGATAATGCAGATTGAAGAAACTTATTGATTTGCGGAGAAATCATAAGTTTAAGGGAGGATTGTTGGGAATAATCATTACCACGGATAGTTGTGGTTTACTGCTTGGAATTACACTAGCGGTGGAAGCGATATACCACTATTTGGTACATTATTACCACTGCTATTAGATAATGATTAGGAGAACCCGTTTAGATAAGTATATAATAGATTTCATGTATATTCTATAATGTTAGCTTTATACTTATCTTGTAAAGGACTCCTTGTTGTATAAAAGGAGGTCCTATGTCATTGTCTTAGGTACTTGTCTAATTACCTACGTATTACTCACAAGGCTTCAGGTGTAACCACAGTGATAAGCAAGATCACTCGTATTATTCATTAATAATATTGGAGCTTAAGTTTTGTGTTTAATATGTGTTTACTTACAATACATCATATGATTCATCTTCTAAGTATTACTAAGTAAATTCCGCGTGCTTAATAATATCATACAAAATATCATTGACACAAGGTGTGTGTCCAGATCCATCAAGTGTCACTTACAAATACCAAAATGAATAAAAAGGAAGTAAACTATGAAAAAAAACTTGGCGTATTCTCAAAACCAAACAAGTGTTGTATTAATTTATATATGACATGTCTAATATCACTTGTGATATTTCATAAACATCGATTACATGTTACAAATTTCAAAAAGAACACAAAGATTTGAGAAAAGTTTTCATTCTTAACAACCACAACCATCAACAAAAACATTTATTGTGCTTGTATATTGCGGTGAAAAGCAAAAACCATCTTATACGAAAAGTATAAAAATATTAGAAAAACCATAGGTGATATATATATATATATATATATATATATAGGCTCGGTTCCATTGAGAAGGTTTTATTTTGAGAAGATTGAGAAATCTTCGTTTGAGCAAATTGATTCATGTTTTGATTTGATTCACAAGTAAACATCATTTTATGGTGAATCGAATCTATAAATCTAAATTTGATTCATAAATCATTGTTAAAATCGAGTTATGATAATGATTCATTAAATTTGTACAGATGATTCGGTATTCTACATATATCGTAAAATCGAGATATTTTTAATATTGATTCAAATTTTTTACACATTTTGAATTTTAATCACATTAAAATGAGTTTTCGCTTGAAAACAGAATCAAAGTTAAAATCTATCGTTTTTGAAAACCTTCTCAATCTTCTCAAAATAAAAACCTTCTCAATCGATCTAGATTATATATATATATATATATATATATATATATATATATATATATATATATATATATATATATATATATATATATATATATATATATAGCAATGAAGTATCACAGATGATATTAAAGGTTAAAAGCATACTTGCTTGTTTAGAAATATCACAAGTAATATTAGACATTAAGTATGTTTATGAAATATCATAAGTGATATTAGACAATATCACAAGTGACGCAAATGTACATATATAGTACATAGATTATAATATCATCAACTTCAAATATCACTGGTGATACTACACATATGATACATGGCAGATTCAAAACAGCAATCAGACATAGATAACAACATTCCAATGCAATTAAAAACAAAAATTTAACTAACAATTTAATTAATAAGCAAAATTACGAGCGGTTACAAGATTATCAAACATTTTCACTCACACATTTTATCAAACACTTGGTGTGCAACTTGATAGCAAGAAATGTTAACAACTTGATCTACATCATTATCAACCGATTCAACAACATAAGCAATCGCAACAATATGCATCCACAATTTTTTTTTACCATGAGTAACATTCTAATATTTAACTTTTGCAGGCGAACGGTAATAGTATAAATGAGATAAATTACGACAACTATCATAGAATTTGACAATAAACTATAAGAATTCATACTTATCCTTCTTCATGTAATTTTTCTTAGATTTAACCCTAGCTACAGATTTCAATACAACATGTTAAAGAGACATGTAAATCAAACAATCAACAAGCAACAACGTGTTTTACTTCAAAACATTAAGAAGGAATTAAAAATTACAAAAGCGAGCTAAATAGACAATAATGATGTTTTTGGGCTATTATTAAAGTTTCATAGAAAAAGAAAGTAATCTTAAGAGAAAAGCACACAAATGGTAATGTTTGATTGGATTTGCGGTAATTGATAGATGATCTGAATGATTGAATTGATCGGAAAATTGAATGATCGAATAATGGACCGGGATTAACTAATTTGAGGGAAGGGAGGAGGCAGAGAGAGTCGAGAGAAACACACTAACGATGTGAAAATAAATTAAAATAAATGAGGGCAAATAAAAGAAAAAATAAAAAATAAAAAGGTTTATATACTTGGACAAAAATAGGTTTGTATGATTAAATCTTAGGCTACCTACAGTGGTGACTGGGTCACTGTCTTGCTTATCATTTCTCTCTACGATGACTCGACGACGACCTAGTTGCCACGGTGGTGACAATTTTTATTTATTTATATATTTTTAAATTCCAAGCGATTACTAAATTTTGGAGTTTTATGTGTTTGCAACTCGGTTGTCTACGAACTAGTTCGTGTGATTGTTGTTGCTCGACCGAACATCACCTAGGTCGACCGATGCTCTCGACCCATCCATCGTCACTGACTTTAGGTTAATCCTCACACTTATATCAAACTAGATGGATTGTGAAGATTTATCTCTGCAAGCACCAAAACAAAAGTAAGGCGGAGGTGTGGCTCTGTTATACCTCGATGTGAGCCTCGTGGCTCTTCGCCGTGGGCCGCCACACGCGCGGCGTCGCCGCCGTGGCTCGCCGTTGGATCCACCGCCATGGTGACGGCGAAGATGAAAAGCCTAACAAACCCCACTACTACCGACGGATATATTTGAAAATCAAATTAAATCCGTTATTAAGCGGATAGAAATCTTTTTTTTTTTTTTTAACTCACCTTTATAAATAACATATCATATCCACCATTTTATCATCTTCATCTCCTCCATCTTCCTCAACTCTATACCTTTATTCAAAAATAATCTCACAATGTCTCAAAACCCGAATGACGGAGGGTATTTCACAAACTTACTTAACTCAAACCCGCTGTAATACGGGGTTCCTCAAACCCGTCTACCCTCCTCAAAAATTCCAACCCGTCTCAAGAAATTTTTCTTAACCAACAATATGCGTTTCAACAAGGATTCGCAGTTACCCCTTCGATTTCCATCACCACGCTTTTTAACCCGTCACAACCTCAAACGTTTCCCAAATGGAATCACAACCGTCCGGTTCACAACCAAAGTTCCAAAACCCGTGAGCCGGCCAAGGTAGGGGAAAAAGCGAAGGCAAAAACAAGCTGTGGATTTGGACGCATTGACGCAGCGAAGATGTGGAAGTCATAGCCCAGGCGAGACAGAGGAAGTGGAGCAAGTCAAGAAAGGTTACTTCGCGGTGTTGGATAGAAATTTTCCAAGATCGAGATATGGGAAATGGCCGTTAGAAGATTTCTTTTGGAACGACATTCTCGACATGTTCAATGCTCGGACCACCAATGACCGGTGGCAAAAATATGATAACGGTAAATGGTTAAGGATTAACGGTGATTGCCAAAAGTTCAACGCTATTTACAAACATCTGCAGCGTCAAGTGGTGAAAATGACCACGATCATGTCGAGAATGCGAAAGTTAACTTTAAGCAGCGTTATGGTCGGAAGGAGTTCGTATGAAAATGTTGGGCGAAGATCCCATTGACATTACATGTCTCGAGGATATATTCGGCCGGACGGACGAGCTGCGTCACGAAGATGGCGAAACGAGCAGCAAAGAAACAAAAGTCGACTTCAACGTCGAAAGGCTGCGAGCTCGTGGAGTCAATCGAGTACTTTTGGGACATATATCGAAATATATGCTCAAAAGCCGACGCTCAAAGGGCTTGTTACGAGGCGTAGGCGGAGAAGGAAAAAGCTATCCAAGAGAAGATCGAGATGGAGTTTCGATGATAGATCCGAATTTGAATCTCGACCAGAAAAGCAGATATCATCTTAACGAGGCAAGAACGACTAGTCAAGAAATATCACGAAAAGAGATTACTAGGTTTCTTATTATTAGTATGTGTTGTATTTTTTTTTACCCGTGTCGGTTTTTTTTTTTTTTTTTATTATTATTATGTTATGTATTGTATTTTTTTTAATGAAATGAATTTAGTTTATTTGGAAAATTGAATAAAAAATAAAGTGTAGACAGAGTGGTAAACGAATGAGAGGTTGAGTTTTGTTATGAGGAGGGATTTTGCCATAATGTGAGTGCTT